>OW796117.1:0-342500 GCA_941860345.1 Chrysodeixis includens | reverse complement strand
CCGCGACACGTCGCGTTTAAATTACTTCAGTTTAAGTGTACCTGAAATTGTCTGCTATATATTTTATTTTTATTCACTTGTCTAATACATATTTAAAATTTATTTTCCGTATAGGTTTAAGTAATGATTATTACTTTCTTTTGTTACAGTTCTTTCAAAACTAAGTCAAAAAATAAGTCTGAAGCTAGCTACGTTTGTGGATTGCCTCAAGGATATTTATTTTGGAACTTTACAAAGGTAAGACATTAATTAACACTTATAAAAACTACCACCCGGTTTCTGAAAGACTGATCAATTACATCTGCTGTCAAAACAACTGATCACGACTGTGATTGGTTAACAATAAAACTTACAACCAATCATAGAGCTTAACATGAAAGGAGTATGCAAAAAATTGTATGGGCTCTGTCCCAAGCACCAACAGACTTGGGACTAGTTTTAATATAATGATGAAGTCCCATAAAAAGACAAATATCGATTTTTTGTCCGTAAATATATGGGATTATTAAATAAAAAATAAAAACATTTTATTTGAAAAAGGGTGTTTATTTTTTTAAATAACTACGTTTAGTTATTAATTACAACACACAATGGTTCAGCTGGACTTTTTAGGTATTAATAGCAAAAATATTTAAGTGTATTATGTAAGTACCTATGTATATTTTTGATAAAAAAAAAAACAACATTTTAGGTTAGTATTTTTGAACATTTCTTTGTTGTTGTTAATTTACTATCAAAGGGCCCAATAAACAAGCAGAGGTCAGCAATAGCTGCAAACAAGCCGATATTGCACAGGTAAACAACGTGAACACAGCGGAACGTACAGGACACGACTGAGGTGCGCGCGCGCATGTTAGCATGGCAAGGGGCGAGGGTACAGTGAGATTAGACTGTTATTTTACCTATGAGTCTTACGGCTGTTCTCTATCAATAGCTTTTTTATAGTTAAATAGTGTGCCTAAAAATTTTTGTACTGAAAAATGTGAACAAGAATTGTTTTTTTGCACGTTAACCCCATGACTTACGGTGATGTTGTCATAATAAAAAATGATCATGATACCATGATGTATTAAATGAGATACGTTTGAATTCTGTTGGTGGGTTGGAACGATTTTTTGCGTGGTCATTTGGCTGATATTTTTTTTTGCGTTGCTGATGTATAAACCAGGGGTGTGATTACCCAGAGCATGCGCTAGCGATCTCGCGACAATGGCTTTGGAAATAAAAGGGGCCCGGGGTGGTTTTGATCGGTTTGAGTCCGACATATCCCCCATACCGTGGTCTCGACGCAGGTTGAAATCATTAGAGTTTACCCCGGAACAAAAAAAAGGGGTATGACTACCACCCAAGTACGGGCTTTCTGACCAAGGTGTGCAATTTGAGCATGCCTCGGTCTCGCCGCCCGCCTCCCCGACTCGCCGGCTGCTGGTGGTCGGGAGAGCTGGAGGGGCTGCGTGCCGCCTGCATACTACACCAGTGACCAGCAGCCCGTAGTGTAGTAGTAGTATTTAGTTAGGGTAGTTGTAGTACGCATTGAGTAGGCCGCGACCTCATCTCTATGGCGCCGCCGGCTAGTCCGCATATTATGTTGCCGCCTGGTCGCTACGCACTGCGTGTTTTCTTCAAAGCGGCCATTAGCGCCGCCAAAAACGCGGCGAGAGCCGAAATGTTGGAGGGTCTTGACGCGGACCCATTCGGGAGGCCGTACAAGGCGGTGCGGAGGAAGTACGCTTCTCTGACCCCCCGTTGGCCGAGACCCTCGACCCGTCGTTGCTGGACGGGGTGGTCCGATCCCTGTTTCCAAGCAGGGACAACGACCTCACCCCTCCAGCGATGGACTCCCCGCGGGGTGTGGCTCCTCCCGAAAACGCGGTCTCTCCCATGTCCGAGAACGAGCTTGGCGCGGCGACACTTCGCCTCCGTGCCAAGAAGACGGCTCACGGCCCGGACCGCCTCCCGGCCAAGGTGGCTGCTACCGCGGCCACTTACATGGCGGCTTTCCGCCATGTATGTGGCCCATCGATATCAAAGAATGGCCTTTGTCATTCTTTGATATCGATAGGCCCTTCTTTGATATCATTATTTTATACTTCGACATCGCCATTCGCCAACGCCTTTAACACCATTCCCCACTCCACCATAATGGAGGTACTCCGATTCCACGGAGTGTATCTGTATCTGCGGCGTCTCCTGGTCGACAGGGCGGGCCGGGTCCGGCGCTACCCGTTCGAGACAGGCGTTCACCGGGTCTGTTCTAGGGGTCCTTTGAAAAGCCGGTTTTGACTGGATGCTGCCCTTAGCATCCTTAGGGGCTGATAATGGTGCTGCCAAAAACCGAGGCCCTTTTTTCCACAGTCCGAAGCAGCGCCCTCTACCCGACAAGCACATTCCCGTCGAGGGTGTCCAAAACGTGGTTGAGATGAGGTATCTTGGCGCCATGCTCGACAGTAGGTGGCGCTTCGGTCCGCACTTTAGGGGACTGTCGTCGCGCCTGCTAAAGACCGCGGACGCGCTCTCGTGGCTGATACCAAATCTGGGCGGGCCCAGAGAGCGGTGCTCAGCAACTGTACGCCGGCATCCTCAAGAGTTTGGCCCTATACAGGGCGCCAATTTGGGCAGAATTCCTTCTTTTAAGGGACTCTCTTCGAGCGCCCCAATGGGCCATCGCACAGAGGGCGAAGAGGGCTTACCGCTCGGTGAGCTTCGCGGCGACGTGTACACTGGCCGGTATCCCGCTTTGGGAACTCGAGGCGTGGGTTCTAGCCAGAGTCTACGAGTGGACAGCGGGTCGCAGAGCACTGGGCAAGCGTCCGGCCACTGAAGTGCCCTAGTTGCCGCCCAGTTCAGATGCCGCTGTATGCCATTGGGCCAGTACTTAATGACTGGCTCGAAAAGTCCCACGGCTTCCTCTCTTTCCGCCTGGTGCAGGTATTATCTGGCCACAGCTGTTTCAGCTCGGACCTGCACCGCATCGAAAGGGAAGAGACCGCATCGTGCCTCGACAGTGGCCCGTCGTGGTCCGAGCAGCGCCGCTGCCTCACGGTGGCGATCGAGCGGGACTTCTCGCTCCCCCGCGTTATCAGCGCCGCGCTGACAAGCGCGAGCTCTTCGCTTGCAGCGAGGAGGCATAGGTGGCCCGAGCCTCCTTCTGCGAACTCGTCATATATGTCGCAGAGGGAGGCGGTGGAGGGTGAGCGAGAGGACGACCCTCTCGCACCGGCGCTCCGAAGGCGGTGCAGAGGACAAGGGCGGCTGGGCGCTGGTTTTCAGCTTAAACCCCTTAACTCCTGTTTACAATTATGATGATGATGATGTATATGTATGTGTAGATGCTTGGAGTCGCTGGAGTGGTCGTGCCGCGCGGAGCTGGGCGGGCGGCCGGCCAGCGAGGCGATGCGGCAGCTGCTGTCGGTGGCGCGCCAGGTGGAGCTGGCGCCGCACGCCTGCTTCCCGCTGCTGCGCTCGCTGCTCGACTCGCTCAGGCGCCTGCTGTACAAGTATGTATGTCAGATGCCTGCAGTCGCTGGAGTGGTCGTGCCGCGCGGAGCTGGGCGGGCGGCCGGCCAGCGAGGCGATGCGGCAGCTGCTGTCGGTGGCGCGCCAGGTGGAGCTGGCGCCGCACGCCTGCTTCCCGCTGCTGCGCTCGCTGCTCGACTCGCTCAGGCGCCTGCTGTACAAGTATGTATGTCAGATGCCTGCAGTCGCTGGAGTGGTCGTGCCGCGCGGAGCTGGGCGGGCGGCCGGCCAGCGAGGCGATGCGGCAGCTGCTGTCGGTGGCGCGCCAGGTGGAGCTGGCGCCGCACGCCTGCTTCCCGCTGCTGCGCTCGCTGCTCGACTCGCTCAGGCGCCTGCTGTACAAGTATGTATGTCAGATGCCTGCAGTCGCTGGAGTGGTCGTGCCGCGCGGAGCTGGGCGGGCGGCCGGCCAGCGAGGCGATGCGGCAGCTGCTGTCGGTGGCGCGCCAGGTGGAGCTGGCGCCGCACGCCTGCTTCCCGCTGCTGCGCTCGCTGCTCGACTCGCTCAGGCGCCTGCTGTACAAGTATGTATGTCAGATGCCTGCAGTCGCTGGAGTGGTCGTGCCGCGCGGAGCTGGGCGGGCGGCCGGCCAGCGAGGCGATGCGGCAGCTGCTGTCGGTGGCGCGCCAGGTGGAGCTGGCGCCGCACGCCTGCTTCCCGCTGCTGCGCTCGCTGCTCGACTCGCTCAGGCGCCTGCTGTACAAGTATGTATGTCAGATGCCTGCAGTCGCTGGAGTGGTCGTGCCGCGCGGAGCTGGGCGGGCGGCCGGCCAGCGAGGCGATGCGGCAGCTGCTGTCGGTGGCGCGCCAGGTGGAGCTGGCGCCGCACGCCTGCTTCCCGCTGCTGCGCTCGCTGCTCGACTCGCTCAGGCGCCTGCTGTACAAGTATGTATGTCAGATGCCTGCAGTCGCTGGAGTGGTCGTGCCGCGCGGAGCTGGGCGGGCGGCCGGCCAGCGAGGCGATGCGGCAGCTGCTGTCGGTGGCGCGCCAGGTGGAGCTGGCGCCGCACGCCTGCTTCCCGCTGCTGCGCTCGCTGCTCGACTCGCTCAGGCGCCTGCTGTACAAGTATGTATGTCAGATGCCTGCAGTCGCTGGAGTGGTCGTGCCGCGCGGAGCTGGGCGGGCGGCCGGCCAGCGAGGCGATGCGGCAGCTGCTGTCGGTGGCGCGCCAGGTGGAGCTGGCGCCGCACGCCTGCTTCCCGCTGCTGCGCTCGCTGCTCGACTCGCTCAGGCGCCTGCTGTACAAGTATGTATGTCAGATGCCTGCAGTCGCTGGAGTAAACATTATATGGTCGTCTCTAGCGAGCGACAAAAGTCTCTTAAAGATTCTTCAATGTAAGTACAAAACTAAACGTAAAATGTAACGGTCCTAAGATCTAACCTTGAAAGACACCCATTTTTGACGTTCACTATTTGCACCGTCATCATTCGTAGGTAACTTTTATTTTCAAATATCACCTTCCGAAACTATTCTATTTTACACATATTTTACACTATATACAAATTCTATTTTATTAACAATATTTTGTCGTGTACTTCAGGTGAACTAAACAATGGGCTATGATGTACTTGCTCAGAGGCCTTCGATAGATCATACCTAATTGTTGTACCATAACTCGACCTCCTAACAATTTTCTGTCAATATATATTTTGATTTTCCTAACTTAACAGTACACACGCCTAGCCACAACATATACACGTATATTTTTATGTACCATACAGATTACGGTTGGTGGGTGGTGCGGAAGAAGCTGCGTGCTGCGTGCTGAGCCCGCTGTGGCGACGGCGAGTCGCTGCTGCGGCCTTACACGCGCTGGCACCGCAGAGGCTGGCCAGGCTCATCTCTGCTCAGGTGAGTCTAAAGATATTATAATATAAAAAATGTTCAGGAAAGGGGCATATTAATTTGACGTGTATATTTCAGAAATTATGTGGATTGAGTACAAGAATTTGCCATTGATTCTGTATTGTTTAGGTTAACAATCGAACCACTGAGTCAAAAATTTTTGGAAGACGGCCCAAATATATTCCTAGCTACAATTAATTAACTTTTTAGCTACTAGTATTGTTGTAACGTTCATTGCAATAATCTTTCTTTTAATTTGTAACACTTGAAAATGTATCAACCGTAAAATCAGTCTAATACCATCGCGCCTTAAGTTCAATGACTTACAATTGCTAATCTAAAAATATTTTATCAATATATGTATGTACCGACCAGATATTAGAAAGACTAAGCACAGCCCACGAGCGCTACCAGTCAGCTCTCGCCGCGTTGGAGAGCGCACTGGCCGGCAGATTACATCACACGGAAGACATCAAATTAGCTATTAGGAAGAAGTAAGTGTTCACTTTCATTCATTTATTTGTATTAAATAGGCCCTTTTTGATCGTCGAAAGTCCAAAGGTAACTCAGTGGACCACTCAGTGGAGTGGTAATTACTTTGCTGTGGAGAAAAATAAAACGAAACAATCTCTAACTTAGTGATCTAATAATTAATTAGGTCTGAAAAATGAACCGAAATCAGAGAATAAACAAAAAGAAAATACTTCCAAAATAGAGTCGATGAGAGAGAATTTGACTGCACGGATAGCCGAGTGGTTTACCACGCCAATTACCTCTGTGCGCGACGTGTCGCGGGTACGGTCCCCGCGTAGGACAAGAATTTTTGCGATCTACAAATGCTTGTACCGAGTCTGAGTGTCTTCGTGCATGTAAATGAAATGTCTGTGAAACTCTCCACAATACTAGGATTAAATTCCTTAGTGCGGATAAAAAACAAGAGTGATAAATATGTCTACCGGTCTTGGTGGCGTGGTTTATCAAAATAGTCATTTGTTTCTAATAACAGTATTTGATTTGTGTTTTTCTTCTTCTACTAGGTACGCACCAACATTCGCCCGTTTATGTCTCGAAAGTACGTCTATGTGTGATCTACTCATGTATGGAACTCCAGAACTTGGAAGGGAAATCGGTAAGGAAATTTTGTTACGTACTAACTGAAATATAATTTAATTTTTTTTTGTGGAAGCAAAGTGGAACTGGCACGCCATGTTTACCGAATAGCAACAGACAGGCCCAACAGAATGTGTGATGCGTGCAACGCATATTTCACAAGCTACTTTAATTAAAAAAAACTAACTAACTTAAACGTTCTGTTAAATTGTACGCAGACGAAGTCACGGAAACAGCTAGTATAATATAATTATGTGTACTGATATGACACTCCCATTACCAGTCGAAAGTCAGAGTCAGTTAAACTTTGCATTACATCCGCAAAAGTAAAAAACGCTATCGTTATAACTTCTAATATTTAAAAGTCATCAAAGAAGTTTGTTAACGTGATAAAAGTAAAAAGACGGACTAATTAGATTTTTTTAGTCAAATATCCATTTTGTTATTGGTGGAAACCTGGTATATTTATGCTTGCTGCCATTTCGCAGGGCGCGGTCAATACGGGGTAGTGTACAGTGCTAGAAGTTGGGCGGGACGCTCCCCTGTCGCCGTGAAGTCAGTACTGCCAGCCGACGAGAGGCACTACCGGGAACTTGCCATGGAGTTCTTCTATACCAGGTCAGTTTAATAAAAGTTATTTTTTGTAATGATCAAACTTGCCATAGCCACCTTAATGCAACTCTTCTAAGCCAGGGTTTACAATGAAATTAAGGAAAACCATCACCCAGAAAAAGGAATGAGTTTGCATGTATACGGTGACACATTTAGGCAAAAAGTTAGCTTTTATGCAGTAAAGTTCAATTTCTTATTTAAGATTTTTCAGAAATAGTAAGCAAGAGTAAGAAAAATATGCAAATCACGACAACCTTACTAAAAACTAGAGAATTGAAGCTTTTACAAAAAGAAGCTACTTTTCGTGTTACAAAAAGTATTTTTTTTTATTGAAAACACGACCAGTATAGTTACTTTTGTAAAAGCGAGTCAGACTGGTACGTACTCGTACTTCACGTATCATGTCCCCATCACGGCGTGACGTCTGATACACTATCCTTGCTTTATACTAAGGTTCTACAATGTTCCACTGGCTTAAGTATTTTGCGCCGTCATTTAGGTATATACTCTTCCTGTTCTATACTTAACACTTTATTCTATCATTTATAGAAGCATCCCAGCGCACCCCCGTATAGTCCGCCTGCACGGGTCAGTGGTGCAGCGGCACAGCGGCGCGGGCCCGTGCGTGCTGCTCGTGTCCGAGCGGAAAGTGAGGGACTTGCATGCCGCGGTCAGGGCCGGACTGTCCTTCCCCAGCCGGATGAGGATAGCAAGGGATATTGTGGAAGGTAAGATATCTTAGTACTTTTATTGCACGCCATATGTTAAAAAGTGTTAAATAGTGTTACTAGCTGTTGCCGGCGATTTTGTCGCGAAAATTAAAAAGTAAGCGGTGAAAAATTGATAGTAACCTATTCTCAGACCTTCAAAAGAATCGTCCAGCCGTTTCGGAGTAGTACACATAGACATAGACTGCCTCAGATTGAGGAATTCTAGCACTTTAAGCTGTCAAATCAGAACCTCAAGTCAAGCTATTTGCTAACCAGACGAAAACACCAAACACTCACTTATGTATATCATATCATAGCCTTAACTATACGATAAAAGTAATACAAAAACCCGTCCCCAATATTTTTCCTAGCCTGTAATGACCCACTGTCGCAAAGGCATCCCCTATATCAAATAATATTTCTTGAACTATCTTAACTTGTCGTTCTCCAGGTATCCGCTACCTCCACTCTCTAGGCCTGGTCCACCGCGACATTAAGATGAAGAACGTGTTATTGGACGCGGACAACCGCGCGGCTCTCTCGGACCTCGGGTTCTGCGCGGCCGAGGCGCTCATGTCGGGGTCTGTGGTCGGCACGCCGGTACATATGGCCCCCGAACTGCTGGCCGGGGACTATGATGCCGCTGTCGATGTTTATGCCTTTGGGATTCTGTTCTGGTGAGTGTGGTTGTATTTAGAGTCTGATAAAAGTGAAATGGAAGGTAGGTTGTCGGTGTCTAAGTAAACAAGCCATAGCCTTATTTGCCGATACTGTTGGTTGTAAATACGGCAAATACGTAATGAATGGCAACATACCGTATTTTAGACAGCAAATGAATCTTACTCGTGATATAATTCGATATTTCTTTTCTCTCGACGTTTCGGCTGAGTTGCACCGACCGAGGTCACGGGTGGCAACATACCGACTTAACGCGGGAGACGTCGCAAGGCGTTTCAGGTTAAGCCAGTAAGAGTTTGACACTTCCGTCTTCCTCCCCCGAGGTGATGAGTGTCCATGAAAATGCCCGCTTTACCCAAAAAAATACCCCTTGCAGTGGGTTATTAGTCACACATAGTAATCTATTTGGGGTAATTACTAGTACAACATACGTTTGGGATTCCGTGTCACTACATAAAATAGTAATCATATCATTAACTTCACAGGTACGTGTGCGCGGGCAATATCAAACTACCCTCAGCATTCGAAACGTTTCAAAATAAAGAACAGCTATGGAGTAAAGTGAAAAGAGGTAAATATACCACACTTCATTTCCTTAAAGCTTTTAATCTAAGACAATATTATCGGTTATACTCATTTTTGATAAAAATGTATAATAACTGTCTAAAACTCTTACTCGTAGGCCTTCGCCCCGAACGCCTCCCCCACTTCTCAGACGAATGCTGGGAGGTCATGGAGTCCTGCTGGGCATCAGAACCCTCGCAGCGGGCCCTGCTCGGCCACGTGCAGGACAAGCTGCAGGACATACACGAGCACAGCCTGACACACTCAGACCCGCGACAGGAGCAAGGCGGCAGTCCTTATGTGTCTGATGATGATAGCTTAGACATGACTGGTGTGGATAGACAGTGAGAATGAGCCTTATATTTACGATAAAATGGAAAAAAAATTATGTGAAAGGTGTCGTGAAAATGACGTCATTGTTTTATACAAGAATCATAATTATGCTGTAAAGTATAGATGTTTTCTTACCATTTTGGCCTTTCCTAGGTCTCAAAGTTTCTATCCAATGTTGCCTCGGTTGTCAGTCGAATTGTGACTCTTTTAACTATTTTGTTTAACTTTATTAAGCATTGGTCTGTAATTGATTCTGTGCTTCTAATGACACGAAAACGAAAATTGGAGATAATAATCATCACAAATCGTCATTAAAATTGATGTGTAATTATTAAGTCTTCCAACGAGTTTTGGTTGGGCTTAAAGATAATTATTATTAGGATAACCTAAATACTACAATAAGGTTTAAAAACAAATAAAATCACTCACCAGTCTGAAAATCATAAAACATTGATGTGTTGTTTTGGCCACAATTAGGTGTTTGAATAAAAAAATCTTGGTTAGTGCATCAGTTGAATCTAAATAGACAAAAACCAATGGATAGGTATTTCTTTATTTTAACAAAAAAATATCACCCAAATATCTATTTTCTACGAAAAAGTGCGGTTTGTTAATTGAACAAAGTATGAGATATTTTAGATATGGTAACATAGACTCAAAATAATGGTGTTACCATTTAAAACAAATAAAGTCATTTTTATACACAATAAATTGTATAAAAGTAATGTAGCTTTCTCAAAGAAAATATATGAAAATTGAAAAATATTTGCCTTACAAATAAATTGTATAAAAATAAATTAAAATATGCATGTGTGCTATTAATTGTATAAGTAAGGTTTTTTAATTATGAAATTTGCGCTTATGTTAGATATAAAACCTATGATTTGAAAAGGTTAAAAAAAAATAAGTTATGTCGAACAATCCACAAAAAAATACGGTATTCACCAGACTGAAAACCGATTCCAACAAAGCTTAGTAAACGTCAAGCTAAAAAGGGAAATATACTTGATTTCTGTTAAAAAATCAGTCACCAGAATGTCACTATAACATCTTAAAGTAAAGCTGTTGCAGCTGTGTGAGCAAGACAATACACACGACAGTAGACCTCTCACTTCCCTTTAAGAGGGAGTTCAACAGGAGTGAGGCTAGTCAGAGTCGCGCAGAGCATGCGCGAGCGATCCCACGACTCTGGCTTTGGATCACCAAAAAAATTAAAATTAAAATTTCCACCAACTATAAACACCCCAGGTTTCTATCAAGAAACCTGGGGTGTTTTTAGTCGGTGGAAATCCGACATATCCTTAACATTTGAAGTCTCACCCCGGAAACAAAAAAAGGGCCTCTTAATTTCATAACTGCACCAGTTTTACTACAGGATGACGTAACAAGCTTCGTATTCTTGTCAATTAACGTTCAAAAATAAGATCTTATAGTCGGTTTGATTGTTATTTAAGTTATGCAAGTGGAAAGTTTCTTGAAGTTCAATAGAAATATCGAGATTTGATTATTTCAGTAAATAAAGAAGATTTATCAAACACTTTGTTGTATTACTCTGTCTTGCTACGTTGATACCGTTATTGTTGTGTATCATAGCATAGCATTTCTGAAACCGTAATTTATAATGAAAAGTGGTACTGGCAAAATAAATAGAACATTTTTACCACTGGAATGAGCTTTTAATCGTTAATTTTGAAAGTCATTTACAGATGGCGCTGTCAGCGGATTTTTATATACTTTTCTATAACGTCGCAAATAAAATCTACCCTTTGATAACAATTGAAATAAAATCTATTTAAAATTAGTGTAGAATAACAACTGTCTGTTAGACACAATAATAATGAACTGTAAGTCGTAGTTATAAGGTTTATATTTGTCTGTGATCAAGAAATTGTTATATGTATCTATGTATTAAGGACAAAAAAATAAATTATTGGTTGATACAATCTGAGGGAAAATTTTTATTATGTTTTGAACATAAATTGAATATTTTTGGCATCCTTGAAAAGTATATTTGCCTCAACTGAATCGCAAAATTTCAATCCAAAATGAGTCTTTATGTTATTACTTTAAGGTTCATTTTGAAATCTTCTTAAGTATATCAAGAGTTCACAAAGAATGAATTCTTATTTTTAATTGATTTTTCTGCTCTTTAAGTTAGACTAAAGAATCAAACTTCTTAGATCTGCCAAATACAACCTACGTGTATACAGAATAAGGTCGATTATTAAGTGATAAAGCATTATTGGTCAAAGAGCGAGCCGTCTTTTGAAAGAAGACAGTTTTTATTCAGTCTATTGTTTTTTTAATATTTAAAGCCCTTAAAACTGTCTAAAACCTACAAGTACAGTCACGAGTTAAAATCATACTATACTCGATTAAACAGTTGAGTTTAAGTCCTAATCGAATGATTTATGAAATAGCGATTTTTTATTTCAAATTCAACATTTCATGTTTAACTTACAATATCAGGCATTCCATAACAGCTTCAGAAATCTACTGGAACTGTTTGGTCAAGTATACATTTATTTGCTCGAGACAATTTGTCAACAGACAGACAAAACTGTTTTGTCTCAAACGAGTCTTCAAACTGTTTGAATCAAACTCCTGATAAATTCGGTAGCAATAATAGTTTTATATCATAATGCGAGCTCCTTGTCTATTCGTAGTGTTTCGTACAACTGTTATAAATAAATAGATCATATTTTTTGTAAATTGTTTCAAATAAAATATTCTCCAAGTTTGATCAAATCACTTAATCAAGCATCAAATAAAATATTCTCAATCATTAAATCATATCAATGAAATTTTTGTAGCCTAGTTATATCAAATGAAATGATTTTGATGTTTTATAATAATATACCTGTTTTTAATAAAATAATAATACAATGGAAGACAAATGTTAGATTATAAATATTTTCAGACTACATTTTCAAGACACTTATTTTTCTAGTCTGTTTAAAATCGATCTTGATACAAAAAAAAAGTATATTTTCATAGAATTTGTCTTTGATTGTATTATTATAAAGGGTGTTTTATTTGAGACAGTTTATGTTACAATACACGCTGTATACCTAGTATTATTACATAACAGACGTTACAATGTTACTTTAAGAACATTATTGTACCCCAGAAATATACGCTTTTATATATTTTGTGGTTTTATTTTACTTTCACACTAGAAAAAGCTGTAGACATTTAAATTTAGAAAAAAAGACAAAGCCTCTCCGTGATCTTATTTTCATTATCATTAACTTGTTTTAGCAAATGGCAAGCATCCAAACAATGAATTTAGTTCCTTACATTAATTTAATATTTATTTTCATTCTAGTCATTTCAGTCTTCACAAAGTATTGAAAACTTTGTAAAGATTATAGACTTAATATTAAAGAAAATGGACACTAGTCGCGATCACGCAACTTAGCAAGGTAATGTTTATTCGTTAGTAAAAAGCATTGATTACTCTATAATGTTTGCCAGTAGAAAGACAATTATTGATCAACATATTATTATAACTAATGAAAAATACACTATACTCTTTTTTCATCTGGAGAAATACAACCTAGGGACAAACATCATACATAATAAGTAAATTTAAACTAAAAAGGTAATTGTGTACCGCGCGAAGAGGCCTACAGTGTCCTATTACGGGACCTACGTAAGGCCTTAATTACTAGGCCTACGTACAGTCTACGACGCGTCACTAGTAATGTTGACGTATTTCGTAATATAGACCTTATTTGGAGGTGGTAGAGACTATTTTCCTACCTTACTTAAAAAATTGCTAGTTAGACTCGGTGCATTGAAGTTTCCATATACCAAAAGATTTTTCGAAGTTCAACGCCATGTTTTTCGTATTGTAAAAGAGAATTAATTGTTTTTAGATTATATAATACTGGTTTAACAAAATATTGCTTCTTCTCTTTTTTTAGATAACGGGGAGAGCGCATAGGATTTGTTGCCTTTGCTAATGTAGGTATCGGAAATACGCAGACCTTGTATTTGACTTAAATGGCAATATTTTTTGAATGCATTAACTTTTTTACAGCTATAGCAGATTGCAGACCTTGTTATATGGTATGCACGATTGCTTTTATTTAAAGCTTAGGTATAGGCAAAAACTGGGCTACTCCTAAATCCTTCCACGATTCTCTAACCCGCGCCACCTCGAACTAGTCCTAGCGGTGCGCTTTTTTGGTAAAATTAATATTTCCTTGCGCAGATATAATATCCTACTAATATTATATACGAGAAAGTTTGTAAGTATGGGATGAATAGATTATAATATACATATGTAACTCTTTCAATCTCACCCGGGATTAGCTCAATGGCTACTATTTCACCGACTGCATCAGAGGAGTTTTTGCAGCTATAGCTAGTTAAAAGTATGATTAGGCTCTGTTTTAACACTTTGTATAATTATACCAGCGTCGTGCGGACAGCTGTACTAGTACAGAACCATATTTGCATACAGGGGTTAGTTAAGTACAAATTATGATGATTGCGTCCACCGTCGTTAGCCAATGATATTTGAGACGCGTTCTATTGGGTCCATGATGATTATGCAAATATTCTGCGATGTGGTAGGGTTCTAGTTTACGCTTACTTAGTCTCATCTTTATGTTAAAACATAATAATATTGTCGTTAACACACCTATTCCATCAATTACGACAGTAACAGTAATTGATAATAAGTTGTTTTCGCATAATGGGTCGTGGGTGTGTGTAAAAATATGTCGACATAATGTCAACCAATAACCGGTAGAAGGGCAGGGGAATGATGATGATAATGTCAACCAAAAAATGTAATAGACATATTACATTTATATCGTAATAGTTATAACTGACCAAATAAAGATGTGGAGTTAGTTGGCAGTTGGCATCCATAATGGGTTTTCCTTTAGACTAATTTTCGTACAAAAATCATATTTTCTCTCGGAAGCAAAGACAACACCAAATTGTATCGTTAATACTTATCAATAATGCTTATTACATCGGAATAAATTTGAATATGACACATCTATCACTAAGACCCCACCCGATAAACTATACAAAATGTATCCGCTGAAACAGGGTAAGTTTGTAAATTAACACGTTTGTTATATCTTCTCGCTTGACCCTCGGGGCGTCGGCAAAAACGGGAGGTTTTCGGGCCAGTGGGCCGCTGGGCCCGGCCTCGTCGGAAACGGAAGTAAAGGCCCCTGCACATAACTCGGTCTGATATAACATGCGATTGAAATTGATAAGGAGTTTTGTGTTGTTTTAAAGGTTCTTAATTAGCTCTAAAGTATGTTTAGATATTTGTCATATTTGTTTCTAGGCCGGTAGGATTCTAATGCGAGACTAACCACTCGCGACGTAGGCCTCGCGGTGTCTGTACGCGGCTTTATATTTTCTTTATTATGTTCTGTGTATATCTTTGTTGTAAAGCCAATAAATAAATAAAAAACAATTTAATATTCCTCAACATTCACACAACGCCATCCAGTCTCAAATTAAGTATACGATAGTAACTTGTATTATGAGTACTAGACAACTGATAAACATACGTATATATTTTTAAATACATACATATTATAGATAAATTACACCCAGACATAGAACAAATAATCGTGCTCATCACATCGTGGGAATCAAACCCACGACCTCCGGCTTAGCAGTCAGGGTCACTAACCACTAGACTAACAGGCCCGTCACTCAATCAAAAAACTACATTTTTTTAAATAGACACTACCCTTATCAGTGATAAAAGACAAAAACTTTCACATTGTGTCCTCCACTTAATAAAGTGTTTCCAGACGAGCAGTTCATTTTGAACTAATTCGATTAGCATAATGTTAAGCCACATAACGATGACAGACACCGGCCGCGGTAATTACGCGAATTAATTAACAGTTATGATGTTGTTTGTCACAAATGTAGCATAAAAAGGCCCAGTTAGGCGCGGGCTTGTAAAAATTGTGTTTTATTGGCGTCGGCCTCGCTCGCACCTGAGTTTTATGAACCTGTATTATAGCTGCACCTACCTTTCTATTGTATAGCTGTTTCTACTGGAAGTGAATAGGTAACATTCTAACATTTTTTCACTAGTATTAATGTAGGTTGTGATGAGGTTAAAGTTGAAGCGTACTTTCAGTGATTAGATAAAATGTTTTAATATTTATTTATAAACTAGGTATAATTAATGTAATATTTATTTAGCGTATCATGAGTTCAGCAGTCTGTTAAAAAGGTTCAATTTTAAAAAGTTACGAAAACAGCACAAACTTTTCACGAGCTCAAAAAAAAAAACAAACTGCAAAGCCGAAAAATTACAAACACGTAATTGACTTTGTTTGTCCTTTTTGCCCTCGTGTAGGTGTGTTCATACCAATATCCGATTTAATCGAAAAAAGCCCTGTAACACGTTTTAAAAACAGCCGTCGACTGGCTAACAAGCCGGGTCCTCTGGTCCTCTCCCAGCTGTTAACACTTACCCCACCATCAAATTAATCTAAAACAAATCTTTTCCGCCATAACAGCCCCTATAAAAAGTATAAAAAGGAGAGAAAAGTCTAAAAGTAAACAGAAAACAGTGTGCTTGGTAAAATCAGGCAAATCTCGTTCAAATAACCCTTTCCTCCGACCCCTCGTTAGAATACTACGCGATAAGAGCAGCCAGGAATACAGATGTGATAGCAATGCTCAAGGGGTTTAATGCCTATTTGAAACCTAGCATCTTTGAGGGTAAAAGACAGTTGTAGTTGTGTGAGAGAGACAGTCAGCGCTCTACGTGGAAGTAGAGAAGCTTCTATCTTCCACTCGAACAGATTTTCTATAAGAGAAGGTGGTGGGACCTTGTATTCTTACTCTTAGATTAGTTATGGATTTTGTTACTTTCTTGGTTTTACTTTGATTATTCAATTTCTGACCACTACCTATCGAACTGAAGCTGGTCTTCCGTTAATAAGTTGTAACATTTCAATCTTTCAATTGATCATTTTATTTTGTTGTAACTTAGGTATCTCTACTCGTAAATTAAAGATCAAATGCAGTCACATAAAACTTTAGGTACTCTAAGAAGTCATTACCGAATAGGCATAATCTTCTTTTCCTCATCCCTCATACCGCCAATTACTCTATGACTTCTCAAGTACCTTTAAACAATAAGTGAAATTATTTTCAGCTCGATTTTTGTGCAAATACAGTCAAGTCCTTTTCGTTTAGAATTTCGGTGTTGTCGAGAGCAGGCGGGGCCGGGGCCTCTTGTTAGCTCGCGTAACGGCTGACTTGTTGATTTACTTGATGAAAAGAAAATTTTAGTTTTCGGTTTAAGCTGAGAGGCGGGAAAGGGTTGTCCAGTTTAAAGGACGGAAGTTTTAATTAACCTCAGGTAGATTAGCCTTTTTAAAGCCTGTACAATAGGGGACTGACTCACTGAGCTATCTTCGCGCAGACCAGACGCGGAACTTTAAGTATTTAAATTCACTTTTTCAAACTGTCAGCTTTTTATGAAACTTTACTTAAATTCTTAGTTTTTTTATTTGATGAATTGAGCAGGTACCAAGCAGACCTTATATGTATGTTTTAAGTAAAGAATTTAAAGACGAGTAAGAGAGAAATGACGATATAGTAATATAAGCTTAAGTGATAGATTAGCAAAACTTTACGATAGAGGTCACTTAAAGTCGGTTTATTCAATAATAACTAATTGTGGTATGACTTGAGTCAACAACAAGATAATTGATTGGTATGGACATAGTCATACATTTACCTCTTTTTTTCCATCTATCACATGACATACACCTTAAAACTTTAATTGAATTCAGACCCTAACGCTTCCAAACCCGTTCCACAAACAACTAGACCACCTCATTTAATTTAGTCCACCGCAATTAGCTAACAATATCCCACATTAGCATCTGAATAATCTCGCCCCGTCTCGCCGCACAAACACCGCACGCCGAACACAAATATTTGATTAGTATAATACGAGCTATGGTTTATTGATCACGACTTAACTGGCCAGGACATGTGTTATGATGGTTATCTTACAATTAATTGACGGTTAGATGTCTTGGGTAAGATTTAAAAGTCAAAACTCTGAATGTTGTCGACTGGGCTGTTGGTCTAGTGGTTAGCGAGCCTGACTGCTATACCGGACGTCGTCGGTTCGAATTTCCACTCAGGAAAAATATTTGTTTGATGAGCACGATCATTATTTCTGGGCATAGGCATAATTAAAAAAAAATGTATGTATTTAGAAATGTCTAAGTGTGTTTATTAGTTGTTTAGTACTTTGGTATGCTTAACTCGAGACTAGATGGCGTTGGATGTTTTTTGAGGAATATTTATTTATAAATGTCGACAATTTAAAGATTATACGTGGTTATAAATTACTATTCTTTTATTTTGCCCACTAGTCCTCCAATCGCAAACTAGCAAAACTTCTTACTAGCTTAGTTTCGCAAGCAATGTAGAGGTCGATTTTCAATTTGGCCGATTTTAACTGAATGTCGGACATTCCTATTTTACATGAAGTGGCAGCATATTAGAACTCCACATTAATCCATCATACTGAATGGGTAATACGGTATCAGAGTATCAAAACCGCAATGTCTTAACGACTGCCGCCCTTAAACCATTATAACAACCAGACAATTTGTACAAATAACCTATCGACCCACGTTTTTACTGAAACAATTACTTAAGTAGTTGTAGATATTAATATCCACACTTTGATTTATTTAACGACGCGCAATAAAACGGCCACGACACTAAAATATTATCTACTTACGTATTTTAGTGCGTTTGATGGCGAATATCATAATTTGCCTCATGCTACGATTGTCTTTTTTATTTAAGGTTAGTTGTTCCTACCTAAACTATACCTACTATAAGTAATTCAGTACTTATGTAATCGCAAATAATTAATTTAGGACATGGTAAGGAAGTTAATGAGTTTTAATAGGATGGAGACGAACGGCATTAACAAAGGGAAGCCTATGCCCAGCAGTGGGTTATTCAGGGCTAATAATGAAGATGAGGATTGGGTCTAAGGACCTACTTCCTTGTCTTAAATTAAATGAATTGCAGTTGTGCAAAAGAGATAGCGATTTATGTCTTGTAATGAGCACTCTTCTACAGCTGCAATAATACGACATGGAAGGTTGATCCACGGTGTGAAACAACTTAAATATCAAGCTAAGCAAACCCCAATCGTAATTTACCCAGTATTAAAAATAGGTTACTTGGTCAAACCTGCCCATGACATAAAAAAGACAAATATTTAAATTACATTAAAACGTACCACAAAAAAATCAAGAAACATTTTCTAAATATAATAAAACAAAGATATTTTTATCCGTAATTATTTTCGCGCACCTTTCTCATTTCGCTGGCAAATCCGTTTGGCCCGGTTACTGCTGGGGACGGACACGACTTTTATTACTTAAATACAGTCTGGGAAATGATAAAACAGGTGTTTTAATGAGCTACAGTTATAAATGTTTGAATAAGTTACGTTTTTAACAAACGGGTTTCGCACCCCAAGGGTAATACGGGACCCTATTAATAAGACTTTGCTGTCTGTCTGTCTGTTTTCAGGCTCTATCTTATAAACCGTGATAGCTATAGAGAGCTGAAATTTTCACAAATTATGTATTTCCGTTACTAAAAAAATGTTAAATGTAAAAACAATAAATGTGCTTTTTCGTATTTTTTGCTCAATGTAAAAAAAAAAAACGTGTTGCGCTGACTCCAAGTAAAATGGGATGAGGGCAGAAAGATGATGATGGATGAAAAATAATGGCAGCATGAATTTAGCACGTTAGTAACCCTAATATAATAAAAGTGACCTCTTTAAAAGGTCAAAGAGAAAATCAACTTAGATGAATTTTCTAATTCAAAATATTTCATCTAGCCAGCTATCAACTATACAGCTATCTATATCTATGCTTAACAATTTAATTCCACATTCTCAGCGCAGTGCGAGTCTTATGCGAGTTGACGCCGTCCTCAGATCTCTTGTGCGATAGCCCGAGTATCACAGGGTAACTGTGTAACGGGTAGTAGCTATTAAACTGCAGACGCTAACCAGAGTTTAGATACATACGGTTATGACTAATGGGTAGGTTTTTTCTGAATTGAAGTTGATCTTTCATAGAGATAATCATAATGTAATAATGTGTCCGGACCGATTTCTGCAAAGGCGGCTAGTGTTACTATGACACCAGCCAGCTGCTATAGTGCACAAGCGCGTGCGCAAGCACAGGTGCACTCTCTGTTCCATTACTCTCAAAGCCCGATGTGACGGTATTCCGAAACACGGAGTTGCAAAATAGCTGTAAAGTATCTATGTAATATTTAGTGAATTTTAACGCCTTTTTTTAAGTTAAAATCATCATCATCATCATAACCATCAGCCTATCGAAGTCCACTGCTGGACAAAGGCCTCTGCAAGTGCACGCCTGAGATCTGTTTTCAGCCACTCGCATTCAGCTTCTACTAGCCGTGGTGCGCAAATAATAATTTAAAAAAATATTTACATGGAAAAGGTACAATAGCAGGACACAAACTCCATAAAAACGATTCGTTTAATACAGTGTCCTTAAAAACAGCATTTAACCACAGCGTATTAGTAATCATTAAACATAAATGATAAAATACAGCCCACTGTACAATATATTCATATTACATCCTACGGAGCAGTATGTCACGGCTAATTGACAGGTGCAAGCGCCCCTAACGCCGGCCAACCAATCACACGCGGGCGGCGGACATCAAAGAGATTTACCGCCTGTGTTGCATCCTTTGATATTATCATAATCGTTTTTTAAGGATGCCAACATTGGCTACACGCTTTTGTTTTGTTTTACATGTAAACTGGTTTAGTATGTAAGCTGGGAGAACTTGTTGATTTTTTATGTAGCGTTACAGATTTTATACTTTTTATTAATATTTATAAGAGTTTTGCTATCTTAAACAGCATATTTTTTTTGAAGAAACCTTAGTGTCAAATCAAAGGCTTTTGCAACAGATGATCTATCTGACCCTATATGTCTTTCTTTACTTAAACTCTTATTTATTTGTTAAAAAACCACTTACACTAATATTAACGAAAAACAAAGTTATAAAAGTAACAAAAGAATTAAATACATAATAACATCTTTAGCACACATTCATCTTACGACCATATTCAGCCGCAGGTAATAAAGTGACATTTAAAAATACCTATTGGTATCCATATTCCACTCAACAATTACATAGACAACATTACACCTATGGGCCAACATTTGGCTGGAATACGGCTGCTAGAATAACAGCCAAGCGACGTGTTATTCAGCCATATTTCACCGTCACACAAGATAATTTATCGCCTCCACGTAACCACTAACTTTCGAATAAAGTGAAGACTACATTATCCGTCTTTTACATTTCGACAGATTGACGCAACAAGGCTCCTAATTTTACTAAGACACTACACAATAAAGTCTCTATTTTAGTATACGATATAATAGGAGCAGGTATTATGCATGAAGTATTGCTATGCGCTGCCATGCACCGACACCAAAACGCGGATGACGTAGCACAGCGGTTCAGGTTTAGTCAGTAAGAATCTGACACTACCCGCGGCTGTCCATGAGGATTTCCCCGCTTTACCAAAAGAAAAAAAGGTATTAACCACAGTATGGCAATACAGTACAAAAGATATAGACCAAATAAAATGCTTGAAATAATTCGTGTAGATCTACGGGACTCGTGCAATTATTGAAGTTTGAGTATTATCGCCGGCCGCCGCTTGTGCTCGTTGTAACACGGGATTGTTTTAAAACTTAGATAGATTTTAAGTTTTTAAATCTAAGTGTGACTAAGATTTTATAGAAAGAGGTTTGTTATTAATTGTTCAGTTAGTTTTGCGTTCGATTTCCTTCTATAAGGATAATAGAATAAATATTGCTCTCGACTTTGCATGGGGAGTGTCGATTATAGCCGTAAAAAAATTATCTCCGTCTGTCTCCGTTGGTTAAAAAGCCTATGACATTTCAGCGCGTTAACTTACTCCCGACCAAATATCATGGAAATTGCTTCAGCCATTTGAGTATGAAAGAGTAACAAACATTCATCCATACTTACAAACTTTCGCATAAATAATATTAGTATGATGAAGTTGAATTTTCCACGAATATTCAATTTTGTTATACCACTACCAAGTGGAAATAGGATTTTGGAGTTAACATAGATTGGTTGGTAGTATGCATAATGGAATCGAGAATCAATCCAGTTACTAGATTGTTGGAGCCTAATGTTTCTTTTCATTTTCACCAGGGTGGACATAGGACTCCAGAGGAACCAGCGGTACTCTTCTTCTATAGGAACTGTAGTGCCAAATGAAATAATTGGTTAGTTATTTGGTAAACCTCCAAGGAAAGTTGACTCCAAAATAACAAAAAACGCCTCGCAAATAATGTTCTAAGAATTTTTAAGAATACGCCACTTATATTTTAAATTTATATATTCATTCACACGAAACCAAACTATAAAGAAACCAAAGAAAAGCATACCACAAAATGTTATAAAATATAAAAAAAATATCGTCCCGCAATAAACAACGTGAACCCCAAAAAATTAACATATTATCATAGTTTTTAGACATTCTGTCCCTCCTATCCTCTTTATACTAGTGTCGAACAAACGGCGGTTATCTGGAAGTAACAAGACACCGCCCCCTCTACCCCCCCCCCCGCACCTCCCTCCTCCTCCCGGGGGGGGGGGGGGTGCGATTTACTGCCACTTCATGCAGGGAGGAAATTGATTCTCGACTTATTTGTTGAATTTATATCATTTCCACATTCGGAAGAGATGTATGGATATTTTTTTGTTTGTGCCCTTATATTGCGGTCAGATGTATTTTGAATTTGATTTGATTGGAACGGGTTTTCGTATTTGGCTGTTTGATTATGTAGATACGTATTTATTTTGGAGTGTGTGTTGTAGATTTTACTTTTTAATACAATTGAGTTTTTGTAAGCAGGTTCGTTTTGGTCGTATTGGAACTTAATTTTCTAAATGCAATTTATCGAAAGCAATCAAGAAACCAATTATAAATTTAAAATTGGATAAGAGGAAGCATTTAAGCAATTTCTTCTGTTAAGGAATTTACTTTTCTGACTGAAATAACTCGCCACAATATAAACTACTAAGAACCTGATAGAGACAGGAAAATTTTGAAGCTATGCTCCCCAGAGAGTACAAATGGGCTTTAAGAAAGGGTTCTCTAAAAATCAACCCTAAGGGGATGAAATGGGGTGTAAACGATAGTATGGTAAATCAGTCCCCTCGGACCATTGAGATGAAAGTTTTGCTATTATTTTGGAAACGAAATGGGGTGCAACAGAGCATTCTCATACTTCACCGGTCAAAACTGCCATCACCCTAGTAGTCCCATCTTTGGAAAAGATATTTCATCATACACAGTTAATTTTTTAAGGTATTTGGTGCCAGGACGCTGGATATCTGGTGTTCAATTACTCATAAAATAATTGTCTGTCTTAAACTCTAGCCGAGGGAGGGCAAAATCTGCCACAGGCCCCAGTCTCTCACACAGTTAGATCCAAGCTACCAGCACTGAAATGTATATTGTTTAACCTACCTTTCGTGAAGAGAAATTAAATAAATATGGTATATAAAGTAAAAGCTTATTACCAAAAAACAATCTTCAACTCGTCAGGCGACGGCATTTTCTACCAAAAAATGGTTTTGAATTACATATAAGGTTCGTTAAAGAATCTTGTTCAAGTTTATTGCCATAAGCAGTAGCCTGATATCTCTCCGGTCGTGTCGGATTGCCGTCCCATTGGGCTATGAAAACAAGGGAACAGAGAATTGTTTGCGTACACACTTGCGCACTATAATATGTCCCGCGTAGCTGGCTGGTGTCATAGTAACAATTATGACCAAAACCGGTGAAGACATAATATATTAGCGTTAGTTATTGGTATTTAAAATAACACAACTGGGCTTTGTAAACGTTATTTATCTTCATAGTATTAACACATGTATTTATTAAAACAACTGTACGAAAATTTGTCTTGGTTTTAGTCACAGGCGAACCAAACGAGATGAAAACTAGTCATCAATGTTGTCGAACAAATTTGATTACAAATCTCAAATATCAAAAACTAACTGAATCGAATAGGTGTGAAGAAATAAAAAGTCACTTAATAGTACATAGTGTAGGCAAGCTCTAAATAAACGTCTTATGAGAAATCACTTCTTGTTTAAATCGATTTTCGACTCGATCACTTTTATTTTCTATATGAATTATATGAAATAAAGATCGAAGCAAATTAGAGAAATTGGAATCCAATTGTTACACGTTCATAAATAGATATTGATCGATTCTAATATCATCATCATCATTAGCCCTGAATAAGCCACTGCTAGTCAAAGGCCATACTTCTTGCATGGCATAAACAAAGGGAGAAACCTTTGCCCTGTTCATCCATCCCATTTTTGCTATATTTTGAGGTCGTCAGCTCAGTTTAAGTCTTTTGTACCATGCGGTTTGTCTTTTCTCAAGCTGGATTGGAATGGATTTTGGAGGTCATATGCCTCCAAAATCCATTTTGATAGGAAGCTCAGTTTTCCACAATAATAACTGATCCGTAGGACTGGCGAGTCAAAGGTCTCAAGTTCGAACCCCACGGCGCGCACCGACGTTGTGAATGTCCATTTTAGAAATAAATATCACAGCTTTTGTGTTTTAAAAGGCACCTAAAGATGTGGATCCTGCGACTGATCTCTCTCCGGTCGTGTCGGATTACCGTCTCATTAGGCTATGAGAGTAATTGAAAAGGGAGTGCACCTGTGTTTACGCACACGGTTGTGTACTATAATAATTATTATTATATCCAGCGTAGCTGGCTGGTGTCATTGTAACACTGGGCATCGTGACCAAAATCGGTTCGGACATTATTATTATTATTTCTATAGTACGCCTGTGGTGTAATGACTACATTTAAATTACGTCACTGACTAACGCTCGCTCACGCGGCCTTTACAATCAAAGTTCCTAAGAATAAAATAAGGCATACAAAAATATTATTATTACTGTTACAATGGATTCTGGTTCAATGTATTGTGGTATAGAAATTATTGAGACTTTGAGATGATGATTACTTTTGCAGGTAGAAGGAATGAGAGAAATCAAACAGAGAGAAAAATAGCAGAAAACCAGGGAGACCTATACCAAACAGTAAGTGATATCGGCCTGAAAAGACGATGATGGTGATCTATAAATTACCAAAGCTACTAAAATATATCGTCATATATTCAATGTATGGTAAGCTCTAAGTTCGCAAGGCACATTTAGTGAAGCTGTCATTCACAATTTACCTGATTTCTCTATAATAACGAGGTATCAGACAGAGGAATAGCGTGTGACGATCGATGCTACGCGCATTATATTTAATGATTGAAATGATTAAAATTAATCAGACACGCGTCGATATTTTATTAAAATAAATGGATTTTGTAAGGTATAGTCGGCGTGGAATATTTTTGCTTTTCCAACATGTTTTTGTTAAAACTCATCAATAAGTATTTGCGTGACTGATTATTGTTTATGTACTTAAAGCAGTAGATCTGTTGCCGTCGTGGAAACTTGACGCCACTACGCAGTTTAGAGCGAGATATCGCCTTCACAAATACAATCGTTTGGTAAAGGGCAAGCAAGACAGAACTAATCATGATATGATTAGCGAAATCTTTCGTTCCATATTTTTTATTATTTTTCACTCAAGATAACAGGGAAAAAATCCAATATTAATGCGTCCAACTGTACACTACTTGTGAAATTTAATTATGATTTTTCCGATATTTTTGCAAAAGAAGAAAAATAGCATTCTGATTCATTGATTGCTTGATGTGACTTTATTTTATATTCCTTGATTTTAGTTTTGTATTTTAGGCTTGTTTTAAACACTTACTGGTTTCATGGAATGTGGTTTGTTTAGATAATTAATTGAAGTAATTAAATTAAAAAACCCAGGGGCTTTTAGCAAAAACTGCTTTCGTTATATTTTATTTGAATTTCAAGAGCCTTACACTTACATATTATACACCCCACTTACATATTACTAAGATCTATAATAGATAATTATGTAAGTTCCAACCAAGCACAGAAATGTTTCGAACATACGTTGTGCCTAGGCCCAACAGTGGGACGACTACACTAATGATGATGAATGATGACAAATTAAAAACAAATCAGCTAGAACTCAATTTGATTCTAACTACAAAACACCTAATTAACAAATCGCGATGATTCGAATCAATCAGCAAATCAAACCGCTAACACCCACGGAACATTAATTAACATTTCAAATAAGGTTAAAGCAAAGCGATAAGAAACTGCAATTTTGTTCTGAATTTACGCGAAAACAATTATCACATAATTATGTTTAAAATGTATCGTTTGACTTTAATATTGAAACTAAACTATTCCCAAGTCTGTTGGTGGGTTGGGAAAGCACCCATACAATTTTTTGCATGGTACTTTAGGTAACAGAAAACGGGATAAATACTGGCTTCCTGTAAGGTCTATGATTAAGATTTTGACTGTTTACATAGCTAAATGGTGTACCTAATTACTTTTTTGGCTAATAGTTAGGATCCTAGCACGGAATTATAAATATTTGGGCTTCACAAGACTCTCAAAAAGTTGAATCATTGCTAAGTCTACTGAGTAGTCTTTAAATCCATATAAATAATACGCTAGGTATGCAAGTCTATTTAAGGAGGCAATGAGATGTTCTTTCTGTAGATCAAAAAGAATACAAATTAAATTATCATTCCCAATCACCATATCCCAGTTTTTATTTGGGGTCGGCGCAGCATGTCTTCTTCTTCCCCACGTTCATATCTGACGTCATTTCGCAACTAACACTCTTTGCAGCTATAACAACCTTCATACAATCCATCTATCGTTTCAAATTTTATACCAAGTCAGACATGCCTGACTAAATTTGTGTTAGCCTAGCCCTAGCCCAAAGTAGTGACAGGGACGACTAAAGCAAAGAGGACCGAAAGAAAATCAACTTTGCCTATCACTTTAAGTTCCACTACAGGACTCTAGCCTTTCCTAAGTGTTGTGGTCTCAACTTGGGGTATATGCAGCAGTGGATCGCGACAGGCTAAGTTAAAATTGATTCATCTTTCAAACTCCTTTAAATCCAATCTTACTCTATCTGACCCATTTACACGGATCGTTACTAATTCCCGATTATCATAGACCTCAAGGTACCGCCAAGAGCTGTCTCCACGTAGAGTTCTGACGTCAAACGATCAGCACAGTTTATCACCATTTTCAATCACACTTTATAACCGTGACGTGATCATCGGTCACACTAGCCTTACCCGATGTTTTGCTTCATTATTTTAGTTTACACCACATTCATCGGACATGTTTATTTGATACATTTGTTTCTGTTGTCCTGTCGTTGTTCTGTTGTCGCGATGTTGTGCGCTTTCTGTGCAGTTGTGCGTGTTGTCTGTGCTTGTTTTGTGCTTCGCTTTGTCACCTGTAACGGTATGTAATTACTTATTTTGTTTAATTATATAATTAATGTTTTCGCCTTTGTATTGATTGCGTTTTGTAATTGTAACATATGTTTTAGTTATTTTGTGTTTAGTAAATTACTGGACTGCTTTTGTTTTGTTAAGGCTCTAACTTGTTAGAATTAAAGCACCTAATGAATTCTTGTTTTCAATTGTGTACTGTTATTAAAATTAAATCAATTTATTTGGCAATGAAAACGGTATATGGGTGTTTCAAACTATAATTAATTTTCGCTTTAGGATTCAAACATTAAATCTATGAAAATTAATTTTAGTTTGTGAAACAGGAGGTAATTATGTTAGTGTTTACTTAAAATGCATTGCTAAATAATTAACACGTTCAATGTTCATGTTATACATAGTTCACACTATCGCAATTTGTGATAGATTTTAGATGTAATAAATTAAACTCAGAATTACACAATATTAAGTAACATTCTATTTCATTACCAAAAACAACATTTTAAAATAAAATACATCCATAACATCCTCATGTTTTTTAACTACAAAGTGGTACCGCACCTCACACACATATCCACTAACACAAGCTAATAAATCTTCCATTCTTTATATCTCCAACGTAGAAATAATAAAAGTTAATTTCCCGTACGTTATCAAAGGAACTAAGGAATAAAGAGGGAGCCGGGAGGCACGCGTAGATTGACTCCTTTGCTGAGAGGAACGAACAAGGAAAGCCCGTGTTTGACTAGTTCTTACATTGTTTTCTATTTTATTTTATTGTTAGTTTATTATAAACAAGATAACGTAATTGATTTGTTAACTTTTTTGTTTTTTTTTTACGGTACAAGTTTGTTTGCTAATTAAATTGAAGCGTGATGTGACTTTTGTTTTTAGCTATTTAGTCAAACATTTCTGTCGTAAGTGCACATAATGTGCAGTCATTTGTTTACTTTACAATTTTCTGAAAATGTGTTCAATAAAGGGTTTACCAAAAAATCGGGAGTCGTGTTTGATGAATATACTATCATCAGCAAGAATATATTTTTTAATTTGATTGTAAAGTTCCTGAGGCAGTAAGGTCTTCCTCTTATTCCTGGTTGCTCAAACGTTAGTCAACTCTCATGTTGAGTCTGTGATTGGTTGTAAGTTTTTGGTCCACCAATCATAGTCGTGATCAGTTGATATGATAATAGATTCAATTGATCAGCCTTCCGAAAACCGAGGGTTAGAGTGATAGATCACCAAGCAAAAAAGATGATTGCCTTATTTCATTGAGAATTTTGTATGTTTTTTTTTCAATCATATCATTCCATTATCATTATTAGATGGATAATGGAATGATATGATTAAAAAAGGAGTACATGATAGTGTGACGTCTGATAAGGGAGAACGGTAGAAAAATCGTGTTGCTCCGACCCCGAGTAAAATGGGATAAGGGCAGAAAGATGACGATGAAACACTTCTAATACATACAAAATTATGTGAAATTAATGCCATTAAGTTCGCCACATAGTCTACATAGATAGATGTAGATGTACAGAAATGGGACCGTGAGGTTCAGTTAGTTTAAAATATAAGTTTGTAATTTTAATACAGTACAGTTTGTAATAAGATTTTCATTGTAGGTACCTAAGCATTGATTTAATATAAAACATCCTTTATCCTTCTAAGATACTGTCCTAAAACCTTCAGATACCCGTAACACCCACTGTAGCCATTTGATAATAAAATCAATAAGCTATTGTTGTCAATAAGCCTAATAAAGGCGATAGACCGGCCTCGTGATTTATGAAGCCTCCCGGGTTTACTTGTAAAACACGGAGAAAAAATAACGCCACTTGGGAGAGAGGTCATTAAATTGTACGGTGTAGCTTTTGTGATACCTCCTAAAGTGTGAAACGATAATTTTAATAGACATAGACATAGTGGTATAGACTATTGAAAAAAAAGTTTGGGAACGTAAAACGTAGTGAGATACGAGCAATGTCTTACAGCTTTGTATATCATTAATTAATTATGTAAATGTATTTTCAAACACAATGTATATTGAATAAATTGAATTGCTTAAATGGTGATAAAATATATATTCTAAAATGACACATGACACCAGTATACGTCATCAAACCATTTGAGGTATTTCGGAAAATACAAAAAATATTACCCGTCTAGTCAGTGGTCATGCTATCCCTGGTATTGAATCCTTATAACTATGCACATGAAAATATATCCAGACAAAAAAAAAATGTCCAAAAACATTATTTTCATTTAGATGTAAGCTGTACGTAGCTGTTGGAATACTCAACATTTTCATCTTATTACTTAACTAGCTGTTGATCGCGACTACACCCACGCGAATGTTGGTTATAGCAAAAATATTACCCTCTCTGACGTAGTCGGTTCAGTCAACTAACTCCATACCAAATTTTCACCATTTTGCACTAACTTTCGCGTTTATAATATTAGTAGGATTATACCTATTCATAATTACGTTTAATTGAGGCACAATTTCTTTTTTGACAACGACAATCTATACTAATATTATAAAGCTGAAGAGTTTGTTTGTTTGTTTGATTGTTTGTTTGTTTGTTTGTTTGAACGCGCTAATCTCAGGAACTACTGGTTCGAATCGAAAAATTCTTTTTGTGTTGAATAGACCATTTATCGAGGAAGGCTTTAGGCTATATAATATCACGTTGCAACTATTAGGAGCGAAGAAATAATGGAAAATGTGAAAAAAAACGGGGAAAATTGTTCATTCTTGAGGGCTTCCGTTGCGTGTGCTGCGAAAACGGTTCAAGATACACACAATATATGTATGTAAGAATTATTCCTATTGAAATGATCTAAAAAAATGTCCGCGACAGTATATGTCTATCTTTTAAAATTAACTCACTAGAACCGTTTTTATGGTAATCAAATTCGATCGAAATTAATGCATCAACGCACAGCCCAAACTACTGGACGGATCGGGCTGAAATTTGGCATGCAGGTAGATGTTATGACGTAGGTATCCGCTAAGAAAGGATTTTGATAAATTCTACCCCCAAGGGGATAAAATAGGGGATGAAATTTTTTATGAAACTTTGTCAAAATTAAACCGATCGGGCCGAGACTTTACATGCACATAGGTACTATAACGTAGGCATCCGCTAAGAAAGATTTTGATAAATTCCACACATAAGGGGATGAAATAGGGGATGTTTGTAGAAATCTTCTTAGATTTTTGACTAGCCATGACTATAAACAAGTCTCAGGGGCAAACTCTTAAATTTGCGGGTATTGACTTGAAAGAACATTGCTTTGCTCATGGGCAGTTCTATGTTGCTTGCTCACGAGTAAGTTCTCCCAGTAGCTTGATAGGTTTAGCGCCAAATGACAAATTAGTTAAGAATATTGTGTACAAGGAAGTTTTGTAGGCCCTAATTTTTTACACTAACTTACTAAACAATAATACTTCTTAACGCGTGCGAAGCCGCGGGCAAAAGCTAGTATCTAATATATAAAATTCTCGTGTCACAGTTTTCGTTGCCATACTCCTCCGAAACGGCTTGACCGATTTTGATGATTTTTTTTGTGCTTATCCGGTATCTATGAGAATCGGCCAACATCTATTTTTCATACCTATTTTTTTCGCGAACGAAGTCGCGGGAAACAGCTAGTATATTATGAAAATCAAATTCAATCCACTCCAATTTTTTTCTGAAAACTTCAAAACCACCGTTATGAAACCAGCAAGTTTATGTCACAGCATCGTGACCTCGGCTATCCTTATCCCGGAGTTATTGCTCGCCTCTACTCTAAGTGATAGGACGTGCTCGGGGCAACTTAGATATCCCTCCTAATATATGTCCAGGACTTGAACTTTCACTTAGTATCGTGGTTAGGTGGAGGTTGTAAAACAGGCGTAGCGGGTGTTGATTTATACGGAAATATTGCAATATAAACTTTGAGATAGACTGGCCTATTGGTCTAGTGGTTAGTGGCCCTTACCGCTTTCCCAAGGGTCGTGGGTTCGATTCCTACCCAGGACATATCTTTGTATGATGAGCACGATCATTTCTTCTGTACCTATCTCGGTGTAATTTATCTATAATAATATTATGTAAGTATTTAAAAAATTATAAGTATGTTTATCAATTAACTTGAAATGTTATGTTTTTTTTATGTGTTTTTCTGACAACACCTATTTATATTATGAAGTATACCATGTGTGTACCTTGAAGATTTTAGATACCTTATTTAATATTTTATGCATCTCATCTTCGCTCCCAGTTCTGTAGCGCCGGGGGTGTACGTAAGACCACTTTCATAGACTGCGTGAGAAATGGTAACGTTGGTCAGAATGCAAAAGACCGAATAAAAATATGTTCGTATGTCTACTTCCTTGAGATCTGGGATAAAATAATTTGAAGATTTCGAGCAATATTAAAAGTAGTTAGTAGTAGTTATAATACTTTCATTACATGTTTTTAGATTATAATAGAACAACAATATTATTATTTTTATCACATTGGCGCTCATGTCATTTTTCGTCCTCTTTACATAGAATGACCTTAATGACCTATGCGTCTTTGATAACTTACAAGTTCTTGAGTTTATTGTTGCATAAACACCCCATTGTGTGTTACAAAATGAATATCAAAAAGAGAACCTTTCAAACAAACAAACTCTCCTGGATTTTATAGGACTATTTGACACTAGTTGTTTCCCGCGCTAATGTTGCAAAAACATTACTCCCCTCTGACGCTGTCGTTTAAAAACTAGCCTATGACATGTGTATCAGCTAAATTCCATGTATTCATTTTTGCTTTTGCGTTTATAATTTTATTACAATTTATTTTCCTACTTTAATTCTTAACTTTTAGTGTCCCACTGCTTGGCAAAGGCTTCCCCCAAGTCCTTTCACGATTCACTATCATTGCGGTGTATGATTTCCTATTAGCCCATCTTGTTTTTCCAGTGACGTACTCAGGTCTCCTGACGTCAGACTGCGTGACGCAGTACCACCGTATCTACGTGAGTCGGCGCGTGCCGCCGCGGACGTACCTGTACTTCCATGAGGCGCTGTCTTCGGACCAGCTAGCCGAGAACCGGGAGGACAACCCGGGAAGCCTGTCTGTTGATGTAAGACTTGATGCATTTATTTTATAATAACTTTCGTCAGATTTGCGGAGCGCTCGTGGCCAGAAATGTTTGGAAGAAAATGGGGGAGGCCTTTGCCCAGCAGTGGGATCTCGAACAGGCTACACAAAAAAAACTTTTGTGAGGATAATTCGCGACCCTGCCCACCGCGTCAGCTCATTATTAAGGACTCCGGTTGGGTCCGAAACTAGTCGGGATATCCCGATAAATACGCGTGAGTAAACCGTTATATCGCTTACAAAAGACTTGATACTTTCATACGTGACATAATATGAAAGATTGTTGAAAAGAGCTTTCAAACACCTTGAAGTAAATTCGTGGTCAAAAAACATTGATTTTGCTGTTGTACTTAGAGACGATATTATGCATATTTTTTTGGCATCTTTCTGTACATGAAACAAACAGTATTCTCGTCTTTCTATTTTTACATCTATAAAACGCCCGATGCAGTCATTCCATTCACATTCGATAGAGTCACGATCATCGGCTTTAAGGGAATGACGAACAAAATTCAAAACTTAAGACTCTCCCAAAAAACGACTCTGATATATTTAATGTTCTATGTGGTGTTCCCTCAATTAATTCCCCCTTTTTTTCAGGTCCAATATAGGATAGTGGGAGGGACCCAGGTGTCGATCCAGGAGGTCCCATACCAGGTGCTGTACGGCCTCTACTGCGGCGGGACTCTCATCGCTCCCGAATGGGTAATCACCGCCGCGCATTGTAAGTAAGTATTACTACCATTGAACTTACCAATCGTTAAGTAAGACTAGTTTAGTTCTGGAAGAGGGATAAGGCTTCTTGTACTGTGCTATCTCGCTTAGGCAACTGTAACAGGTTTACCACTTTTTAAAACAGTATACCTATTTCTTTTTTTTTTCTTGTATTCCTTCGGTAATTTAATAGACAAGACACAGACAAGAAAATGGAATAGCAATATACTGATTGAAGCTGATTGAAGTGCCAGATTTCTAGATAAAAATATACATTCTAACAGACTGTTTCTGTAAATGATTTATGGAAATGAAGCGCCTGTAATGTTACTATTCCAATATCCTGATATTCAAATCTGATCTAAATTCGTCAAGACATTGAAATACAATCTATTTCCGATAATATTATTTGTATTTTTATCTTTTCTATATACCCGTTTAGTTCCCTTGTGATGTTAAAATAAAATATCTAAAAATGAATAATCCTATTACTAGATTTGGCTCAACTCATAAATAACTTGAGTATTTCGCTAAAAAAGATTAAAGGCGATGACGAAAATAAATAATTTAAAGTACTCTACAATTTATCCAAAAATGTTATATGTATTCTGACATACCCTTGCCTCTTACCACTCTACTAGTCCAGTTTTAGTCCATAGCTAGAAAACCATTAGAAAAAAACACATGAACCAACCTTTGTTTTTTTTTCATAGCCCGGGAGTTAAAAATACACTTAATTTACATTCCCAACTAAATAGAGTAATATTATCTCCACAGAACAAAAGAAACATTCGTCCTCGCGGGCTCCACGCAACGCAGCTTGGCGACTAAGTACAGCATCTGTGCGCACTTCATACATCCCCTATGGAACACCACCAACCTGCACAGCCACGACTTCGACTACCAGCTGGTGCTGCTGGAGCAGTCCATCCCAGTGACCCCCAACTCCCGGCCTATCGCCATCGGGAATATTGAGGACATCAGGCCAGGGGAGTTTGTGGCGGTCAGCGGTTGGGGGCACACGAAATATAAGGTTGGTTTTTGATGAACGTTTGGGTGAAAATTGTATCAGTTGTCGTTAGTAAGAACGGGAAATCAAAAAGGCTACACTGCAATTATAGCCTAAAATATTCAAATATTTGTTACCTCATCTTTATTGTTAGAGCAATCTTTCGTTTCTTGAAACGTTTCGTTCCACACGGCAGCTTTGATAAATTTATTTCTAAACCGCACATAACATTCGAAAAGTCGGCGCGCCCCGTGGGGATCGAACTCGAGACCTTTGTCTTGGCAGTCCCATGGTCTTACCACTAGGCTATCACAGCTTTATAGCTAATTAATATGAATGACAAAGAATATTTAAATTCCCAGCAACGCGTGATGCAAGATGTAGTGCGTCGTGTCCGAGTCCCGATAATGTCGCACGACGTGTGCCAGGCGCTGCCGTTGCACAACTACAAAACTATCACGCCTAGAATGTTCTGCGCCGGCTTCCTCAATGGCACCAAGGATTCTTGTCAGGTATACAACATTTTCTGGATTTCTACCTTTGTAAAAACTGATGACAACTGAGATGCCGCATGCATACGCGTCATCTTCGCAAGTATAACCGACAATGCTGTCAGTTTCGCTGAGTACTAATCCTATAATTAGTATATATGTTACAGTCATAGTGATTAATAAGCGATTATACATAATGACTAGTCATTATGGATAATAGCTAAATTCACTAGACAGTGTAATAAATTAATCACATTATCTAGTTATTATTCATAATATCGTGTCAAAGTTAGCCAAAGTAATAATACGGTCTTTATCTTAGGTTCACCCTTGTTTGATCGAACAACGTTTGATATAATATTACTCAATCGAACAACGTTTTAGAAAATCATCACTTTGTATAATGTCGTTTGACATAATTTTCAGTTCGTCGAATATTTATTTGCTATATCAACCTTTGCGCTAATGATCAAAAGGTATAATGTTCATTTGATATCCACACTCCTGCCTAAAAAAAAAACCTAACCTAATCTAAATTAGGTGAGGTTAGGTTTTTTTTTATTTGTTAAAATCTATGTTTATTGAGGTGAAAATATTATCTTATGTTATTTTAATTGTTAAAATAATCTTTCTGATATGTATGCTTAAGGAAAATTGAAATACAAATTTATTCTTAAACGAATATCTACTTCTTTTATCACTTTATCTAATTCTTTGAAGATATTATGTATAATAGCTAGTTAATGTGATTAATTTTGTGTGAATTATCACTTTATCCAAATTGAGTAGATATTATTCATAATAACTAGACAGTATACATAATATCTAGATTAATCACTTTGGCTGTAACATATATATTTTATTTCTTAAAAAAAACGAGTCCCGCACTAAGGAGTTTTATCCTTGTATCGCGGGAGGTATCATAGAAATTCAATTCAGACTCAGAAAAAACATTTGTGGAACGCACAAATTCTTGTCCTGCTCGAGGATCGAATTTGGCACGTCGCGCACAGTGGTGATTCGCGTGGTAACCGATTCCACTCACTCGGCTATCCGTGCAGTCGTAATCATCATTGATTAACACGCAAAGAAGAAAACAGTTTCAGAAAATAGGACGCAGTTCCTCGTTCCATCGGTTGGATCTATTGGCAAATTTAATTGAGGAGTTATTCCTGTTTCCAGGGTGATTCAGGTGGTCCAGCGGTTTCAAACGGTAAGCTATTAGGGTTGGTGTCGTTCGGCGTCGGGTGCGCGATGAAGGAGCAGCCAGGAGTGTACAGCAACATCCCTCTGGTGCGGGGGTGGATACGGTTCATCACGGGCCTACCGCTATAAGTCAGTAAATTCGTCATTATAATGTGATGCTTGTTTTATTTGACTTGTTTTCGTTAACATGAAGATCTACTACTACTGGTTACTATAAATAAAAAAAACTGACCAAGTGCCAGTAGGAGTCGCACACGAAGGTCTACGTACTGTTATCTATACACAGCAAAAATTTAAAGCGTCTGCCTGTTAGCGTTTTTAATATTGAACGTGGAAGGTCCCCATACAATAAACTACATTTTTTCATTAATATATTTTTTTATAAAAAAATGTATCTGTTGTTATAGTGGCAACGGAAATGCACCATTTATAAGCATTTCAGCTTTCTAGCTATCACGGTTTATGAGATACAACCTGGAGACATGACAGACAGCGGAGGCTTAGTAATAGGGTCCTGTTTTACCCTTCGGCTACAAAACCCTAAAAAACAGATTTTTAAAAACAAATGTTTTATACGAATGTAGAAAGCTAAACTATCCAAGTCTAGTTACTGACTCCAGGATTAAATCTTTCAACCATAAGTTATACCATAATTTCCGTCCATCTTATATTTGAGCTTACCCCTCGCCTCACCGCGACCCAAATAAAATAAACATTAGATTTATTTATATCAGTGGGACAGGCATCTATTTTTTCTATTGTACGATTGACGCGGGATGGCTCCCGGTTCGGGAACGTCACAAAAAACATGGTGACGTCATCAATCTTCGAGTCGTAAGAGTTAACTGCGCGAAATGGGATGCCGCGGCTTCCTCGCAATGCAAGGCTGAGGCCTTTATCATTTATGGGAGGTAGCTTTTTGGGCGGTTATATGTGGCTTCAAGACGTTTAATAGTGGTGACTGACTTGTGTTTTTTTTTGGGTTGTCCGTTTTAATATCTATATTATGTTTTTTCTACTGCCTTGTTGTGGAGATTATGCACACATTTTAGCCAACTCAACATTAGTTTTAAGCGGTTGAAGTAAGTCTACTGATTTATTGATTTTAGCAAAAAGGCAAACATATGTCTGTAAAGAACAAATGATATTCAGAAAGCCGCAGTATTTTAGTTCAATCATACAAGCGCACATTTCAGCTTACAAAATATACAAAACAATTTCCATACCAATTTATTCCTTCAAGAAATAATATCAGTATAATACAGAGATACAACAATCTGTCTCAAAATTGGAAGTGAAAACCTTGGCTAAATAGAGTTGGCAAGCCACAGTAGGTTCGGAGCACACTCGGTGGCCAAACAGCGATCACGAGTTGATTTTTCGCATTACATCAGACATTCACATATTCAGGAGTCGCATCTTTGCGGGGGACGGAGATAGTTTGGAGGACATACGGGAGGAAAGAACGGGCGGGGACGCTGTGGGAATTAGTATTTGTTGTGACCGAAAAGTAAAGGGAGAGTTGGTAATATGAAAAGCGGTGGTTGGATGAAATTGAGTAGGGAAATAATACTGTTGATGAAAATTTTCTTTGTTTTTTTTGTTATATTTAGACCAGATATTACATTCACATTAAATATTTGTGATTGCACTGTTTTTTAAATATTGAGTCAAGAAATCTAATCTGAAATCAAAAACATATGTGATACATTCTTGTAGTGACAATTGACAAGCACAGAAAAAGTTTAACTACTTTGAAGAAATAAAATAAGAGTAGAAACGTTTTTGCATTTCAATAAGTTAGAAACGAATAAACAAAAGGTAAGAACGAAAAATCCGATAAGCTACAACACAAACTACAACAAACTGCTCATCTTGCATGCTACTCTATCATCACAGCCCAAACGCTTTCCTCCAAAACACCAAATTTAATCAATCAAATCAAAAGGTATTTATTTCGAGCAAACCTTTTCAGGCACTTTCAAAACTTCACTGACTCAAGTTGCGCGTCCAAAATGCCATTGCCAAGAACTAGCAAGAAACTCCATATGTTCTTTCCCTTGCGTTTCGCCACACAATCTCCTCCCGTACATTCCCCCCAGCTATCTGCATTCAGGCGGCGCGCTCGCGAGTGTTTTCCAACCGTTTTCGCGGCGCTTCGCGGGGACGCTCCATGATTTATTTACACAGGGATGCTGTACACGTGACGTCTCTCTAGCTCTTATTTATGTGCGTCCTACGTTGTGATTTGACAACGTACCACTTGAGTTATTGCTGGGTTGTGTATCTCTTTGTATTTTTTGATATGCAGGTATGGTGAGGGATTGGGATTCAATTGGTGTTGTGGGACGTTTTTTTTTTAGTTTTAAAATATAAATAAAATATTACATGTTGCCATTTTTTTGTGTCGTTTGAGATATGATACCAGACTATTTTTTTAACATAAGTTTTTCCAAAAAATATTGCTAGATGAAGTTTAATTACCTAGTCACGTATCTTGTCTTTGAAGAAATATGCTTTCATAAATTTTAAAAACAATCTTCTTTTAATACCTTTGTGTATAATTTCACTAATTCTTACTACGGTGACTAAGAAACATCTACCTAAATCACGACAGGCTCTGACATTACCATTTGAGCCTTAAATCAAATCACTTCAAAACCTAACCCATACATTTTCGAATCATACAAAAAAGCAGTCACAATAATAATGCAGAGGATTGTGAGCTGTGGACATTAAACCTTCCAATACAGTTACGGGATATTTCCCCGGAGCCCGGCTCTTCCCGGGCTAAATTAAAACTTCCCATAATAATAACGACCACCTCCCTTGGCTTGGAGATTTTTTCTTTAATTTTTCTCTCATTGCTTTTAAATCCGACTTTCAGAATTCTATGTAGCATTTATAAGTGAGGTTTAGTCTTAGGTTATAACTTTTATGGTAATGCTTAATAAAAAAATGAAATTTCTTCTAAAATATGAAAATGACCCTATTTTCCTTTCATGCAGGTATCTTAGGGTAAGTAATTTAAAACAGTTATTCAACAAAAATAAACCGATTATAATTATTTAGGAATTACATTTAAGAACCGCGCATGAAAATATTTTGACTTAAAATTTAAATTTCTGGACTAAACAATTTTTATTCAATCAGAAAATTTTACCTATTCTATTCAAGAGGAGATTGTTGTGTAGATTAATCATTTTTCATGATTTTACTTATCGTTGTAGTTAATGTGCCAGTCAGACTAAAACAGAAAATAAATTAGTTTACTCGTTGGAATAGTTATCAAAACTATTCTTATAAAAAACCAGTTTGACCTGTCGAAGGCGTGCACTCATGGTTATAATGGAAAGCGACTCGTGTGACAAAAGTTAATGATTTGAGTGATGAGTGACAGCGGCCGCGTGAGTGACGTCACACACACCGGACACTCGTCACACGAGGTGACGGAGACACGAAAACAGCGGGACAAGTCAAAGGAAAATAATAATAATGTGTGGCCAGTGTTACTATGACACCAGCCAGCCACGCGGGACATATTATCGTGCACAAGCATGTGCGCAAAGACAGGTGCACTCTCTGTTCCTTTACTCTCATAGCCCGATAGGACGGCAATCCGACACGACCGGAGAGAGATCAGGTACAGGACCCACATTTTTACGTACCTTCTGAAACACGGAAGCTGTGATATTTATTTCTAAAACGCACACAACATACGAAAAGTCGGAGCGCGCCGTGGAGATCGAACTCGAGACCTTTGACTTAGCAGTCCTACGGTCTTACTACTAGGCTATCACAGCTTCTGGAAAATACACAGCGCGGGACACGGTTCATTTAATGTCGTCCTAAATTAAATTATTCCCCAGTTTTTAAATCAGAAATCAGATTAAACAGGGGTGGAAAAAGGAACTTGATTTTTGGTTTATTCTTTTTGTTTCTTCCACGTTTTGTTCTGCTGGTTCCATTTTATCATATACTTACAGCAGCAACAAGTAGTAAATTCCCTTAATTTTTCCCTTGAGTTTTATTTAATAAATTGTTTTTTCTTCAATTCAAATACCTAATCTTATTTGTAAAATTCCCGTATCCTAATGATAGTCCGAAACGGCTGGACCGATTCTCTTGAAATTTTGTATATGCTTTCAGTAGGCCTGAGAATCGACTATTATCTATTTTTCTCCCCTATTTTTTTTCGCGAACGAAGTCATGGACAATAGTTAGTTCCAATATAGATTTGATGATAACAGTCAACACTATTTCGTTATTGTTACAAGTTTTCTCCCACTACTTCGTAGCCCTACACACAAGTTATTAATCGTCCAGTGTGACTGATTATTTTTTGAATAGTACCCTGTCCCGGTCCGCCCGGGCCTGTCCGGAGTCAGGCGCAGGTGTGGACCCGGCCTAATGGATTGTCACGTATTTTGTCCACCGACACTTTTCACGCGAATTTTTAAAAGGGAAGGGTTTTAAAGTAAATTCGGTTTTCGTGGTTACTCTATCTCCCGTGGTGTGTATTTTTAGAACTACTATGTCGGAATAGGTTTTTGGTAGAAATAAACCAAAAGTTATATACATAGATAGGAAGCGTTGAGGTTTTTTGCGTTAAGTCGTTTAGGGAAAAGTTAAAAGGAGTTGCTTATCTCGTTAACGGACAGCGAGTTTAAAGTGTTCGGGTTCCTTTCCTATGTTGAAGTTAACTTAAGCTTTAGATATACTAAAACTTTAAAAAAGTTACGCTGCCATGATTGCTTTGATTGCTATGATAGATAGCTGAAATACCTATTTAGAAATACTAAACGCATTTTCTTTTGTATTATTATTTTCATTGCGGAAAGTGTGATCTCTTTCTCTTTGAGAAAGGGCCCTATCTAGAAGTGAAATTATAAAATTAAATTATAAATTAGTTATAAATCTTCCAATGTTTTTTTAACCCACACACCAAAATGTATTACTTACTTCTACCAACGGAACTAACCGTTGATTATTAACATTCCTCTATGAACTCACAGAAAAGAGTTAACAAAAACTCAGCCAGCCTTCTCTGCTCACCCAGTTAACGCAACAGTCGTGAACATGCGAACCGATTTGAACGACAGTTGTTTGTCCGGCGACAGCTCGCGTTAAATTCAATGCGTTTCGTTCGGCCTGTCTAGATTTATTGGAGACTAGTTTTTGGCTAAAAATTTGGTTAGGACTGCACAAAAAATAGTTTTTTTTCTCGAATGGATGGCGTGCAGGGTTATCAAAGTTGTAAAAGTTTGAGTTTTTGAATGAGAATTCGGAAACCGGTATATAACTTTTAAAATCTGGTTGTTTGATTAACAAACTAGGAATCATGTAGATTCTTTTTAAGTGGCATTTCCTGAATTAAAAAAAATGCTATAAATAACGTTTAATTTCTAACACCTAAAATGAATGAAAGAGTCCAAAAGTCCAACCACTAAACTGGTTTTGCTGGGATATCGTGCAATTATTGCACGATATCCCAGATTGATGTGGGATTGTAAATAAACAAATTAATAATCAATCAGCCTTATCACTTATCTTCTTCGGCTGATCAACTTACATAAGAACAAAACTACTTCCAATCATAGGGACAGAACCAACAAATCTGTCGAAACATAACACCGACATTCGCGGAGGGGGGGTAGTGGGGGGTGCAGCAGTCGCCAATAAATCGGCGTCGAGTCACCCCGCGCTGGGCATCGATCACTCGTCGGCATTCATCCACGTCGGGGCACGTGCCCGGTGAAATATCGCCGCGCACGCAAAACGCCGTGCAATGCGACTCAAAGACACGTTATGGATTGATTGACAGGTGAAGGTTATGTTGTATGTAGCTGCTTTAACATACCTCAGTATAGATTGAGGAATAATAGAAATTAAGTTTGTGGATGCACCCGTCTTAATCTAGATTGAGAAACATTAAATAGGTCGTCGGTGGATGCAACCGTATTCCCTGTGCCAGAAAAATACTATAATACGCATTTGAGTGTAACATCATAGATGTTTTACCCGAAACTATGTTTTTAATTTAACGAAATTTGCTTTTGCTTGGATATTAAAATGACCATTTTTGTACAGCATTTATCACATTGAACCTTTCAAATATGTTTAAAACCCGACAGATAGTTTCACTTCACATTCAATTTTTAGATTTACATTCTAAATTTAACTTACTTTCGCTATTCATGTGTTTTTTAAGTTGCCGGCTCAAAAATACAGTCTACAGCAGTGAGACAAAGATTTCACATTGAATTCCTTGAAAAAACTTGTTATAATCGAACAGTAGGTAACAAAACCATGAAAGAATCTACTCTAACACTATATAAACCGCCAACAATATACACCCCAATCTACATCATAACCAAATCTTCAACACATATACTTTACTAAAGCAAAGTGTTCAAACACACCGAGCGCGCAAGAAATTAGTTTTTAATCCTCGCACAAGTTGCACAAGTTGTGCAAACGAGAACAACTACCACAACTCGTGCAACTGGCGCAGGACACTCCCGGCTCTGCCTGAAAAGTTATAATCCCGGCAGAGTGATCTATTATGATCGAAAAGCTTTTTATAAAAGATACCATTATTGTGGAAGGATTACGTTTTTCATTTATCTGTTGTGATGTATTAAATGCGTTCTCAGTTTCCTGAATGCACAAAATAATGGTGTTTAGGTTTCGGTTAAAACAGAAAACGCTTTTGATAGAGACATGTTATATGCATTTTTTGTTAAATAGACGGTTACTAGGAGCTTATAATTTTTTTTTGTAGTTAGTCCAGCCGTTTTAATATGAAGTAACAATATACAGGGTATATTTTTGAAACGGGGCAGCAAAAAGTTCTTAGGAGAACTTTTTCAGATATGTAGAACTGCATTCACAGATTTTGCAAAAAAAGTATTTTTGGGCCTTTGGGGATCAAAAGATTTCTGGGCCATTTTGGCTTTTGAATATATAAATCGCCAAAAATTGCAGAAATAGAGAAAAGAAGACACTTCATGCTCAAATATTCATTAAAATTAGGTGGCTAGGCTAGGAAGGTTGGCTCACAACCATTTTACACCTTCTTTTCTGGTGCCACTGCTCTTCTAGAAGTTGGCTGTCAGCTCTGCATACCGCTACCGCTACTTGTCTTGGTGATGTCAAATTTTACACCGTGAAACACATCAGAGTTAACCTTTTCAAAATTACCGTTACCGTATGTTTGATCCTCGCCTCGTGTCAGACATCCCGTCTAATTACCGACACAAAAAGCGCGCGAATAAAGACAGTCTCAGTGAATTAATTAGCGTCCACCAGAGAAGGGGGGATGACGTCAAGTGAGCAAGAGTATGAATTAGACCAAAATTAAGCGATAACTTTGTAATGTATTAAGGTTTGTATAAGATAGTAAGTTTTTCTCATGGTTTTCGATATAAGTTAATAGCTACAAAAAGCCTAGCCCACGTAAACCTGAACCACTATGCAACGTCTCCCGCGTTTGGTGCGCGGCAGTGCGTTGCAGTTCATCATGCACATGAAAATGGGTCCCGCCGTTTGCGGGTGTAGAGGTAACAAATGTACATACTTACTGCTATAGAATATTAGTGTGACAAAAACATAATTAAGTACATGTGGCTTTTTAGAACTGCATTCTAAAATGAACCAGAAAATTACTAGGGATCTGGTAAATGTCTCCCTGTCGTAAACTGCAACTTGAGCTAACTTAATATGATTAGTTTTGTCTCCACATGACGAAAGTACGTCACAAAATACCGATATAACAAAATACATTTTGCTCCATACCCACACAAGCAAGCATGCATGTCGACAGTTTTGCAGAACCAATCTTATTCAAATTCATACTCTCCAACCTAGCACAGAAGGTAGGTTTTCAATCAACAGCGTCTTCAAATTGGAAATTTGCAGAATTGATGAGTTCAGAATTCATTAGGTTGCCGAGCCGCGCTCAACAAATTCAATTGATTATAATATAATTAGTGAAAGATGTCGCAAATTGTGCTTTGTTCGTGTTGCGGTCTGCGGCGGCGTGGTGTTTTCATGCCATGCTTAATTAAGGAGTCGCGGCGTGCAGAGTGTGTTTTGGTGTTCATTATCTAATGGCTTGTGTTACCATAATGTTGCAAAACCATGTAACGTAAAAGCTTCGATTTGAAATTTTGTTTCGGATTTTTATGACGCATCGATTTTGTTTTGAAAAAATATTTGAATTTTTGTCGAATTATTTACATTTATGTTCTTGTGTTTAGTCATAAATACAAAACAATACTATCGCTAGTCAGGCGATCCTGCATATCTCATTTATGTTAAGCGGGTTTTAAATAAAAAACCACTTCCTTTTAATTACTGATAAAGCCCATTACTGCATATAACATACTACAGCTCCTGACCACCCCATACGTGCAAGCCACAATTATACTTACAGATATATTAAAAACACGCTTCAGTATTAAAATAATACAAGGTAATTGCTCTGATAGCCTCAAAGCAAGCCATACAACCCCGGCCTGAATGCAAGCCTCAATAAAACCTCATTTCTATAGCCTTCCATCCATGCATGCGGGTAAGTGGCTCCACTTCCATTACAAATATCATTATAATACAAGTAGAGCCACTTCCACGCCATATTCTTTGATTTATCGGCCTTAAAAAAGTATAGTAGTTAGAATTTCAGATGTGTTAAAAAAATATATCGCTTTCCCAAAAATATGGTAAGAGCTGTAACAAGTTTTCGAGTTTCAACTTAAGATATATGAGAAACTGGTGATAAATTATGTAAATGGAGGGAGGGAGCCAAATTTTGGCACTCCGGGCAAACTTGTGCGAGGTTAAGGGTCGTATGATAAGGTCACGTTTAAGATGGGTGACCAACTGTACAACTGAACGAAAAAATAAGTACCGAAATAGTTTAATTTCAAACAATAATTGTCTACTGGAGTTTTGTGCAAGTGCACCGAAAAATAGTATTTACACAAGATCCATACAAGTAGCATTAAAAGTTCACGTTTCGAAATTAAATAATATTCGATATTTTTAAAAATATTACCTTTTCCAGTAAGTTAATTAAAAGCCCGCGAGCGTCGCTGCAAGCTGAACTTATAACCACAATAATAATTAAGAAAATACATTTTAACTTTTCCTAGAAATCTTTATTTTGTTTTACAAGTATTTTCAATGGAGTGAGACGAAAGAGACGTTGATGGGGGAATGTCGAGTGATGTGAATACTTTAAGTTATTACTTAGAGCAAGAAAAAATATTACTAAGATATTTTAGACTATTTAATGAATAGTGGAAAATATATTTCCTACTCTCCTATTAACTTCTTATGATAAATTTCGTTGCGGGATCCAAAACACTCAATCATTTTCTTGGGACACTTGCTGGTATTCATTGGTTATCATTATGTCTTCTGGTTAACAGGAATTGCATTGATTTGCATGTGTAGTGGGCTTGTCTCATAAAGTCTATTATCGACTAAGGCTTTGAACGTCCTGGGGGTCACACTTCTGGAAACAATTGGACGAGTTGTCTAATTGATGGTCTACTATTGGGTAAAGATCTTTTCCTGAACAAGAAACATAATGTTTTGGAACTAGGGGTCCGCCACCACTTCTCAAATTAAGAAATAATAAATTGTATAAATTTTATTTTTTTCTTGCCGTTTCTCTCTTGAACTCTGCACTTTTAAAATTATAAAAAAATAGATGGTGCAGATTATTGCCACCAGCTTAAGTTGCAGTTGTGGAAGCAGTGTTGCTTTTTGCGGTGTAGCAATCCGATGTACCGATGTTCCGATCTTATCTGTCTTGATTGCACAAACATGCACCCATGTTCTTTGCATTCCATTCATTAAAGTACTAGATACTACTTCATCTGCAGCTAACTTACTCATTTAATATCAAATGTTTCCTACCTTTTGTGAAAGCAACAACACCTCTAAATCTGTATCCTCGTCGTTGAATATGGAGCAGCCAGTAACTTGATTTGACGATCAAGTTTTACTGGCATTCGGAACAAGCGCTGATATAATAAATGCGAGCAAGTATGATACATACATATTTATCACATTCGCGTCTTTTCTACATATCTTACTTGGATTTTAGAAGCTAGGACATTCCCTTGGTGCTGAAAAAAATGTAATTAAATAGTTTAATTTATTTGTGCACTTATCTAAAAGGTAGGAAACCAAAAATCATATATTTTTTTATAGATCATTGGTTTGTTCTGTGATAAAATTAGTGGTTGCGATTTTGTATTTGGTGCTATTTTATTGATGGATAGTCGTCTGGAATAGGAAGGCTCCTCCTAGCATAAAGATGAAGAAAGTATCAAATAATTACCAATAGAGACAGCATATCTACTGAGAATCGAGCTGCAACACCAAAACAAGATGATCAAAGATCATATCCTGAAGGCCAACTAAGAAAACAAAATACAATCACTGCATCAATTTATTCAATCACGAAAAAAGCAGCGACAGCGTCACATTGTCACGTCCGAGTATCTCACTCCTATAATTGAACGAGTTACCCAAAACGCTTGCAATAGCCCGCGACGTATCCTCGCCTATATAGTCCAGGAGCTGGCATCACGCCAACCAACTTAAGGGGGCGGCAGACTACATAAATTTAGTTTTTCCGACCAGATATTATCAGGATTTCCACTCTGAACTCAACAATTATGAATGTGACGATTTGTTATGCACGCCCATGTGTGATAACTTTATACTATTAACTGTTTCGTAATATTGATATAAACTTGCATCATTCTTGGTTTTTTAATAAATATTACTCAACATTCATACAACGCCATCTAGTCTCACGTTAAGTTTACTTAGTAACTTGTGTTATGAGTACTAGACAACCAATAAACATAATTGTATATTTCTAAATACTATGGATAAATTACACCTAGACACAAAAAAAAATATCGTGCTCATCACACAAACATTTGTCCTGGGTGGGAATCGAACCCACGACCTCCGGCTTAGCAGTCAGTGTCACGAACCACTTGTTCTGTGTCTGGGTGTAATTTTTCTATAATATGTATGTATTTAGTAATCAATTGTAAAATCAAAGGTTTATCAGTTGCGTACTCATAATATTTGTAAGCACTGCTTAGTTTGAGACTAGGTGGCGTTGTGTGAAAGCCGTAAAACATTAAAAAAAATAAACATTAAAAAAAAATCCTGCTTTATTAGCTTAGCACAGGCACTGGAGTATTATTTCCCGGAACAACTTGTTTCTATAATCCTTCAAAGAGTATGAATGAAAAACTTATTTTTCACTTCGTACTGCTTATATGGGACTTAGTTTATTTATATTTACTTAACATGATGAAAAATAAATTCCTCGTGTTTTCTCCAATTAATTAGAGTAAAGTACACAAACAAAACATCGTTTTGTTTCTGATTTATCAAAGGCTTAAGATAAATGTACGTTACGATACTACAAACAAAATGAAATGTTTAGTTAACAACAACACTTTCTGAATAAAACCTTTACAAAACGCTATTACCACTAAAATATAATATATTATAATGTTCGTTGCAATTAGAGCACTAAATAGTGTTATCGGAGTTATCACAAACAGTTAATGTTATGATAATAATATCTATTATAGCAATAACCATTATTAGGTCACGAGGTGTTTTGAAAATTGAGTATATCTCTATTTTTTTTTTAATAAACGACTCCTGCACTAAAGAATTTAATCTTGTATCGCCGGGGGTTTCACATGCACAAAGACACCCAGACTCAGAACGAGCATCTGTGGATCGCACAAAGTCTTGTCCTATGCAGGGTTCGAACTCCGCTCTCCTTGCAATCAAACCAACCAAATAAGGATGGGTAGGTTAATATACGTGGAATCAAATTGACACAATACCCCGTTGAATCACATACCGTTCTTGTCACGATAAGTTGGTAAAAACAGCTAAGTACTTACTGTCTCATAAACGTGTTTTTAAATTAAACTAGATTTGGAAAATAATCTACTCTTTTTTACAAAAATATCTTAAAATCTACCTTAAAATGACTATCATAATAATATAACGTATCGAATTTTCTGAAAATCGGTGTAAATATTCGAGCGCGGTATGATCGCGGTGTCGGCGCGGATTAGACAAATAGACGCCCTCCTGGTGCATCATCCCAAATCAAATTTTGCCCCTACCACGAGATTAAGAAAACATCTGAGTTAAAATGTTTATGAGATACTTATATACGTGTAATGAATTGATGGATTGATGGATAGGTGTTTGTTACTCTTTTACGTTTAAACGGCTAAAATAATTTGAATGAAATTTTGTATTTAATTGGACACCGTGAATTAACACATACGTAGGTTACGTATTACCTGATTGCGTAAAAGGTGCTGGAAACTGCTAGTATTGTATATCTGAGGACAATAAGTGATAGGGGACCTGTTTTTGGTTGGTGAGGATTGCATCTAAATGCACAGAAAAGGTATTTAAAGTATAACCCGAGTAATCGTTTGATAGCTTTTTATAACCAAAATCTTGAGTTGTACAGACCTATTTTTTCATACCTGATAGAGTCCCTCTGCTGGGCAGACCTTCGCTAAATCTGACAAGTACCAGTCGTCGCAGTGTTCGTTCAATATATAAACAATTGAATGTTATTGAAATGTCACTTCATTTCAATAAGTGGCGCGTTTTTGGGTCTATCTACATTTAGCAATTTTTTTAGTGTTGTAGTACAATCATCTGTTTTTACACCTATACAAAAAAATGACTTCTCTACTTTATTCCTTCACTTCCAATAATTTCTCTACTTCAATCCACAAAGTGCATGACTCCTTTACACAAAATTCTGACCGACTTCCTTAGTACCGGCCCGCCCGCTCCTTACCCTCCCCCCTAAGAAGGGGGGTGTCTTCATACTGGCAATGTCCCAATATCCTCACGCCGGATTGGAGAGTCGCTTCAGCTCAGCTGGACCAAATTAAGATGTTCCCGAATATGCGGGAAATGCTCTTCAATCAATTGCGTCTTATTTATTTTTGATCTGTTACGAATATAGTTAAGGTGGATGTGATCCCTTGATTAGATGGACTTATGTGTTTATAGATAAGATCTGTCGATCTTGTTTGTGTAGTTGCTAGTCAAGATGTTGATTGGTTATTTTTTTACCATCTATAGAATAAGACGGTTGAAGAATAATAGAACAGTGATAGATTTAAAATAAAGTGTGTTGTTTTTTCTTAATTTTAGAACTTTTTTTTAGGTCTTTTCATTAATTTAAATATTAATTACTGATAAGCCGTTGTCTGTTATAGTTGGTTACTTACTCGACGAAATTTTATAGGAATGGCAATCGAGTGAAAACGTAAAGTTTTATGGAATTCTAGTTTACTGAAACAAATATGCAGTTTTCATTTAATATTCTATGAAATATTTAACAGTTAAGCCTTATCAAATCAAATCAATTTATTTCTGTTATACAGTTTACATATAGTTGTCCCATATTAGATGGCTACGCTTTTTCCCGCTGGTTCATGTGAATGTCGGTTATAGCTGCAATACATTAACTTTCTTTTTTGCAGTTGGCTAAATAGTAGCCTATGTTTTAATCAAGTGTCTAAGCTACCTCTACACAAAATTTCATCCAAATCGGTTTAGTTGTAAGGTGAAAGAGTTACAAACCGTGCATCTATCCATACTCACAAATGACTATGTTATGATGATCAAATAACTATGTTTGCTACGTAGCTATTTTGCTCAGAACTCTATTAACTGCCATGATTTCCAAAACAAACTGAAAACGACACGTCGGTAAAAATCTCATACATTTTCACGTGGGCGAACCACAATTTAATTTGTTTCAGATTAAAATTTCTCTTGGCTTCACCAACCTGAATTTTATGAATGAAAATACGTAACGTTATAGTGACTATACTGGTGGTGCGAAGACTCTACAATATTGTAATGCGAAACTTACTCTTATTTGACAGTAGAGGACTCTGTTTATAACTGATTTGAGTGTTTATCAGTTTAATTTAATTTTAAGATTAAACAAAATAAATATACCTAAATTAGAATAGTTTTAGATTATATTTGCATTCACTTGTTTCGCTTAATGTTTACATTTTCTAACCATTGCAATAACAAACCAATTTGTTAAAGACAATTATAGACATACTTAGTGATTGTATTTTTAATAACAGTTTTCGGCATCGTTTGTCTGTATTCTCAAGCGAAATTAAAGAAAATTTGTTTAATTTTGTCCGGCTGGTATTCCATGATTTATCACGCAACTGCATAATATGAATCTATTCATTAATATACTTTGGCGCCCCAACCACGGTATACGGTTACAACTGAGGTGTATTTTGGAACTTCATTCTAAATTCTAAGAGTATATGTATTTATTTGTCAAACAAAACTGCAGCAAACCTGTATATTATTATTCACTTCATTGAGCACCCATTCACGAGTCTATTCTCCTCTACCACTTTTTCAAGTCCCTATTTAAAGAATACTTATTAGCAACTTCACAACAAGACCAAGATGTTATCTTTTTACAAAGGGTAAAAGAAAACAATCGTATTTCTCGCGAGGGTCGGCGGGGGTGTACAGGGGGTCGCGGGGGGGGAGGGCAGTTGGTACATAATTCATAAGGGCGCTTGATTGGCCGACTTCCTACGGATTGCTGGCCGACGATATTGAAACGGAACCTCTCAAATAAGTTTTGTTTTGGAAACATTTTGATGGGTGAATGATGATTTAGGTCATCATTGTGGTGTGGTAATTGAAAGAGAAGGAGAAAGCTAAACTGTATGGAAAGAAAGTGCCGCAGAAATTTTAGTACATTCATCGGAGTGATATCGATACTTTGGTCGGGGCTGATAAGAGGAACCGGAGTGATTTAGTCAGCAAAAGACTTGGATGGAAAATTCGGTTTTACACCAAGAAACACAAAAATAATCATATACTATTATTCGTATTATACACATATTATTATTCGTACTTCTGTATAGACAAAGTAAAAAAATCTCGGGTAATGTTTCATTCTTGTCTAACTTAAAGACAAAACGTATCTACTACTTTTGTTATCTTTTCCGCAACCTATTCACTACACGGTTGTTTTTTTCTCTGTATATAAGAATAGCTTTGTGAATATGCAATCGATTATTAGAACATATAAAATAACTAACACTAATAACAAATATGAGATACAGATACTATTCAAAGCGAACTTTCGAAAGCCTACCAGAAACTTCGAGAAACTTCCATCTTCCATAACTTAAAGCAGAATGGAAATGAAATCGACGAAACTCGAGTTAATTAACAGAGACACCTTGACGACGTTCAACTCTCCGAATCGGTCAATTAAAAGTTTTTATTTAACTCAATAGTTACTTGGGAAGTTTTTGTCTAATTACTTTTTACTAGCCGTTGAATAACTGGAAGAAGTATCTATTGACAGTCTGGAGTCACTTTGAGCATTACAATTAGGAGCTGTCTTGGGCTGTCTTGATTATTATTTTGTTTACCTAAATGGAACTAACCTGTCTTACTGTTAGTAGTATACTAGTAAATTGGGATGTAGAGATCAGATTTAGTCGCTTTGAGTATATTTTGGTATCTAGCTGGATCAAGTAAGGCTGTAAATCCAGAGTCGTGTATTATGTCGTCTCTATTTATACTTAAAAAAAATGTTTGTATAGAGATGTAGTTCATCTTTGATCTTAGAAAAGCACAAGGAATATCACCCAGGTTGTTTCCAAATTTGTCTTTTATCAAAATTTAAAGTAAAATTATTGTATCCCGCAAAAGTACGTTTCGTAAGAAAATACCCACACATTTTCCCACCTGAAAATGGTATGTAACACTCGCTTCAAAAACTGAACAAAAGTACTAACTTACAAATTCCTTTAGACCTTAAAACTTGGAGTGTAAAGGCGAAACTAATAGGTACCTAAATAAAATAGGAATTTCTGTGCGCAGTGTGGCGATGTAAGCTTGTATTTAAGTCCGTTCAGACAGTAACGAGGACGGCATGAGAGCCCGTGGACAGTGGGGGGAGGGGGGGGACACATTGACAGCTGCAAGCAGGACGAGTGGGGAGCAGATGTGGGGAGTTTTGGATGTGGCTTATGAAGGTTGGATGTTCGGAAAATGGTGGAGTTGAGATTTTTCTGAAAGGCTGAGGTTAACTAGTCTTGTCCTTGATATGAAAAAGTGATTTGGGAGTTTTGGGAAAATATGTTCGTATCAAACAATGACGTGATCATTAATGGTTATATTTTTTAAAACTGGACCGTTAGACTGAGATTTCCTAGAATGTTTCTTGAATAAGCGAATTATGCATAAAAGTTGTTTTTTTCCTGCTTTTCTTTACTAACTTGTGTACGATATTATTTATGCACCAACTTTTTGTTGTTTCTGAACTCCCTATGGTTAACTGGTAGAAAATGCCTCAGGCATTAAGTTTACCATTGTACATTCTTTGTAAGAAGTACAACAGCAAACAAAATGATGTAAATTTAACTTACCTATCACAAAATCAAAACCAACAAATATGTCCAAACAAAACAAACATTTATTAGCATCAGCCCAAAATCAAACCCAACGCCACATCCACCCTTTCCCACCTCTTGACTCCACAACAATCTGACAAACAGGTATAGCATGACATTCCGGCGCGGCGTCGCGTTCAGCCGGTTCATTGCGTCCTATGATTGGATGGGACTGCCCCGCTCCTGCACTACACATATTTTCATGCGCGTTCCACTAAGGAGCACGGATGTAGGAAATATTTTGGCGTACTTATGATGTTGGCAGATGATTGTTTGTTGTATAAATTAGCTTTATTGTGAACATGGAGAACTACAGAGTCTAAAGTTAAAGCTTTTGTAGTCATGATGATGGCTTTAGATTTCGACGTTAATGTGAAAAGCAAAATTGATGTGAGAAAAAGATGAATGACAAAAACTTGAATTGAAGTCATCAAGTTAAAACAAGATAGATTATATATTACGACAAACTAAAAGACTCGCTTGGTGGATTACATAACAACCCTATACATCCTCAGTCAGGCAACAATATACGAAGAGGCGGATAACGAAATTTAGCTTTAACGCAAATTGAGCCATCCATCGTTCCTAAGAACAAGCCGAAAATATTTACTAAGCCCAAATAATGCAATATTCCGCCATAACATTCCACATAACGTACCGAAAGATTCGGGAAAACAACATTTATGTAAGATCACGACATACATTGTAAGAAAGTGGAACGTTTTGGAGTCGGCAGTAACAAGGGGGAAAACACCATAGTTAGGCATGTCGCCAGTCCAATATTCCAGATTTATGGACAATTTCATTAGAGCAACTCCGGGCTGGCGCTCACACCGGAGCGTAATTTAATGAGAGGAATGGGTAACGTGTGTTACGTTTTGTCAATTAGTAGTGAATTACAGTATTTTTGTTAGAAGAAAGCGAGGTTTATGCATTATATTTCACAGTCGCAGAAATTCTTTCTGTATTAGTACCCACTTCTAAGTTTAACTAAAAGTAAGTGTGGTAAAAATTACAAATTAAAGCCTACTACTCCGTAATTACTACTAACTAAATGTTGACCTACTAAAGTGTTTAGTTACTGAGGTTTTATAATGGTTTTGTAATAGATTTATAAAGAAAAGGCCACTTAAGTTGACAAAAGAATTATGTAAATAAATGGCAAAAATGAGACCTTTATTTTTATCTTTAGTTAAGACTAGTAAATATTATTTTGATAGACTTCTTTTAGGTCGGGCATTAGGTTTGTAAAAAAACCTTTATAGAAGTTTTGCCTTCTATAAAATATATTTGTTTTTTTTTTCTGTTCGTTATCACGAGGCACGTGGAAGTATCGTATCTTTATTTTTATAATAGACTTTGAAGATCCAAATATTTTAAACTCGCTTGCTTGCGACTTCACAAGCGCAAAAGTCGATTATAGCTGTCAAAACGTTACCGTCCCTGATGGAGTCAGTTAAAAAGCCAGTTTTAATCCAGGCTGTTAGCAAACTCTCTACGAAATCTCATCAATATTGATCCATCCGAGCGTAAAAGAGAAACATACATCCATCCACATTTACAAACGTTCACGTTTATGATATTAGTAGGATTTTTAACTAAGTAATCATTACGTTATGAGTGTTACACCCCGGTGTAACAGCCAGCCGCGTTTAGCCGACGCACCGCAGCGAATGCATTATGCATGACGCTACATTTTTACTGTTCAAATACTGCGACTAGCCGACTATCCCGACTGCGACTGTTCCGACTTAATGTCACGATCGCTTAGTTTCTGCTGATGCACAACTTTTTGCGAGGTAGTTTGTTGAGTTTAATTTGAAGTTTCAGTAATGATGCCTTTGTAAATATGGTGGGAGTTGATTTCTTGTTTGTTTGGGGTGTTTTCTTTGTGTATGGAAATTGTTGAGGATAAGTACTGCTTGCTGTTACAGTTGTAGAAGAGCTTGGTTTAAAAAGAGAAGAAACCATGAATAAAAGACACTTAAAATATATTACATAGTTTCAATATATTCGAGAAAAAGTTTAATTATAAAATCATCTCATCACAGCCTAAGCCAGATAAGAAAAGCAAAAGGTCTGTAGAGTGATATAAGTATTTGAAAAAGAGGTAATCGAACAGGAAAGGCTTAAATAAAGCGTGACAAATTTATGAGGCATCTAAAACTATCACAAACTCTAACAAAAAAAAACACTATCTATCCATCTACCATCTCTAGAATTCACCAACAAAACACTATCGTTTACCCACACACGCATACATACTAGTGACGTATAATACGTCCATGAAAGTACGTATTTACATACAATATTCAATGTCCGAGCCCCATATGGGCAGCGGGGCTTCTCCCCCCCTCCTCCCACCATACCCCTTTAGTTGCTATGGTTAATTTTCCTCGGGAAATACGCGATATTGAAACGTGTTTTTTTCCCGTGAAGGGTTAAATTCTTTGTCCGGTGTTTTATATTACATTTTTCCAGTTCGTGTTTCCCTTTGTTTTCAGGTAGTTCATTATGTAATTAACTTAGGTTTTTGGTTGTTGTTTCGACGTGTAAATTGTTAATTAGATTATGAAAGAATGTAAGTCTATAATTTTTAAGGTCACGAGCTGTAAAGACTCGAGTTCTGAAATTAAAGGAGCGGTTGTAAAGTATCTTATGCCAGACAATAAATGTCTCACTGCAAGACTTCTTCCTGCTAGAGCTTCTTCTCATATGGAGAAAAAAATATTATTGATCAACAGGTAATTTTATCAAAAACGAAACGTCTAAACAATGAGCAAGTTTTAATCCTATTTAATTTGAACAATCCAATATAATTTCCACTGACACAGTATGTACTCGTTTTTTAAACTTAAGCACCAAATGTCTGAAATTCAATTTTCAAACTCAAGCACATAGTATTAAGATTCAATTCACCTAAACTACCGACTAGTAATGTAAACAACACCCACTTTACTTGTGGCGATCACGGTGACAATCATGAAGTTGTGACGTCACTCATCATTGCAACCTCGTGCCTTATGAGCTCCATTCAATCTTCGTAGAATAAGAGGTAAGCAGGGACACAGCAAGCAAGACAGAAGTATCATCTAAGACAAACAATGAAATCTCAAAGACATGGATTTTGTTTTCTACTTGTAATCTTGATGTGTTAGGTTTTGATTATATAAATACAAACTATATGGGCAAAACACATAACCTTTCCTTTGCAGTTAGGTAAAAACGTTACAAAGGTATAGGACTACATCACAAAAAATGCTACTGAAAAATGTGTATCAAAACTAAATTGGCTGAAACATGTTTGTAAAAATCAAAGCGGATGGAATGTGTGGACTTTCAAAGTGTTCATTTATTTTATGTTTTGCTTTTTCTTTGCTCAGCTCTTCAATAACATGTTTAAAAGGAATGTGTCCGTAGTATTGTATTTCTAATAGAGCGCTGTAAAACGTTTATGTTATCGAGATGAACGGCATCATACATATATGTATTCAGCCATACTAAAATTAGACCTTCTATATCACTTGTATAACAGCAACAGTCTCAAAACGTCCACTCAAATATTCATCTATTATTCTTTGTTGTAGTGCTGGGAGCATCAATTATTCGTTCCCGGGACCGCTTCCCGGGATCCCGTGAATGTTTCATACTCCCACCGTGATTGTCCGGACACGGAAGGCTGGGGATTTTGGGTTTTTAAACAGTCGCTCTGATGTAGGGATAAAGGGAATATATTAATGAAATTCTTTCAGGCTATGGCTCTACGGGCATAAAGGCTGTATTGTCGTGACGTCACAGGATACATGATGTAGTAAGGCTGTGAGAGTTATAAAGCTTTACGGATAAAGGCTCAGTATTGTTAAAAAGGTGATGTGGCTTTATCCTTTCAGGGAGACGTCGCACTATACTGTGATGTACGCCGTCTCGCTTTTAATATTGCGACAGTTCAAGAGGCGATGTTAGGCTTGGCTAGTTAAACAATAAAATATATTTTGAATAGACATAAACTAGTAGGAAATACATCGACCAACCGTCTGATTCCCGTCCTAAAGTTTATTTTTATAATAATATTCCACTACTTTCACATAACGCTATCTAGTCTCAAACTAAGCAGATCTTGTATTACGAGTGCTAATCAACTGACAAACATACTTTTATACTTCTAAATACATATATTACAGATAAATTAAACCCAGACATAGAACAAAATAATGATCGTGCCCATCACACAAACATTTGTCCTGGGTGGGAATCGAACCTACGACCTTCCTCTGGTAGCAGCTAGGGCCACTAACCACTAGACCGACAGGCCAGTCAAATTTAATACCACAACGTTTCTAACAATAAAGGTCACGACATGCAGACAGAAAACAGACAACCAAATTTTAATGACCATTCAGGTTCCCTTTATTTAGAAAAAAACCTCGAAAACCATTTAAAAATCAACAACTGACTTACATCTACATATTAATACACTTTGTAACACCAAATGTAAGTCTAATACCACCATAACACTCGCCTCTTAGCCTCCCATTCATTAATCTCCCATCAGCTTATGAGATCAATATAAACATTTTTATATAATCTTGTGTATTTGAGTGGCAGTAAAGTTTACACCGCAGGCTGGGTACATGTGGCGGTGTAATGCAGCGCTTCTAAATCCTATGAATACGCTATGACAGCGCGGAAACGAGACGCGTGTGTGGAGGGTGCGGTGATACTGGGAGCGGGTTTGATTTCATAATGCTACTGTGTAAAGTAATTTCGAACATACTCCATCTTCTAACATTTTCTTAAAAAGTTTCTTGCCGGTTCTTCTCCATAAGAATGACATTTTGGAACCGCGCAACTAGAGTCAGTAACATTTTGGAAACTGTGCCTGAAAAGGCCTACTCGAAATCGACGGGTCCTACGTATACTGGCGTAACCCGCAAAACACCAAAATACGTTTTTTTGCACCAAAAGCCTTAAAATTATCTTAACTTTATACCCTGTAAAAATTATATTATTTTATTCAGTAATTTCAGAGATACAAACTTGTAAACTAATATAAGTGACATGGTTTTCGGCCACACTACTATCAACACTGATGTAAGTCACTTGCACCAGTGTAGGTAGTCGCGTGCGCCGTGTCACGTACGCGCAAGTGCCATTTACTCCAGTATGCGCGCTGCGACGGAGTCGGGAGCATGTTAACACTGGTATAACTGCGTTAACTGCTAACGAATTATTCTGTATCAAAACTATTTCGTGGCCTGTTTTTAGGGATTGTGTTACTTTTTTACATATTTAACAAGTTTTGTTTGCTTTGAGTAAGTAGTGGTGAGAATTCACAACAATTAAGGGCTCACGAGGTCAATTATTGATAAATTTATGCGTTAAAAATTGACAAACAAATTACTAAGTTGTCAGTACTAATATTTTTACAAAAGGGTTTAATTAATGTTCACCTAATGCCAGATACAGATTGTACTGCTTGTAGATTTGTTTGTCCCGCCTGCATTATTTTTTTACTTATAAATTATACTTTCTACTACTACTTCACACTAAATTATAGAGTTTGTTTTTCCCTTTTTAGTTAGTGGTTGTTTTTTTACAGTCGGGTTTTTTTGTTTTTTTATTATTATTATTTTATTCTTTCAATAAATTTTACACTTATATCAGTAGGAATACAAAGTAGTAGTATAAAAAGTCACATGTGACTTTGTTTTATTTTCTTGATATTGTTATCTGACGTAACGTACATTATTTTAATAATAATATTTATTTACTAATAAAATTAATAGCGATACTACTTTTAATACATTTTTTGCAGCAATTAACGTAAGAAGTTACCAAATTTTGCTACTTGGGAACTGACGAGACAATTTTTTTTTACGTACCCAAGTACATCATTTTTAAAGGTGTAGAAATATTCCAGAGGTAAACAATATAACAATATTCGCAACCTCAGTTTATTTTGGTAAAGTTGTAGTATTGAAAAAACAATTAAGTTCAATCAAAACTTAAGTATAGTGATACAAAAGACATTCACATTAAACTTATAAAGGACTTAGTGGTCGTCCGCAACTTCGACCGCACGAGTGTCGGTTATAACTGGAAAACATTGCCCTCCTCTGACGCAATCAGTTAAAAAGTCTATGTTTTAATCCAGGTTGTCAGCTAACTCCATACGAAATTTCTTCAAAATTGGTTAAGTCGTTTGAGCGTCAAAGAGTAACATCCAATCCATACTTATGCAACTTTCGCGTTAACTATATTAGCAGGATATTTTCAAATGTATAAAATGCATATTTAAACAAGTATGACGTGTGTGGTGATGTGATGAGGCATTCGTATGAAGGGTGACACAAATCACCATTTAATACAAGTTTTAAAAATGTTATGAATATTCCATCATCTGATTTAGACTCTAAGGTCTCATTGCCCTGTTTTTAGGGATTGTGTTACTTTTTTATACATTTAACAAGTTATGTACACAACTATACACTTAATAGAAGCACATAGTTCGAAAAGAGTTGCACAAAGGTTATACTAATTTCTTTAAAATACCTTTTCTAGCGGATCTGCAAAGGGAGAAATAAATTAGAAACATCAATGTACAAAAACTAGTGGACGTAACTAAACAGACGTTACGTACGTAACTGATGTAACGTAATTGAAAAAAAATAGTGGAAATGCTATTTATAAGAAAAATGACATGAAAATCAAGACAAGCTAGTCTTAAAAAAAAAAAACAATTAGGTATTATCGTAAGAAAACCTCTTTATAAATCAAACCTTTTTTTTACTTAAAATAAGAAGATTACATTTTTTTGTTGTATTATTTTTAAGATTGCAAGGCCAATGATTTTATTTTTCATTATTAAGAATGCTACTATCTAATAATAAAGTGTTATTTTGTATTTTAAATGTTTTTATTTAACTTCTTGCCACACTAATTTAAATATTCACAGTTAATAATAATACAGCAAACTATTGCAAGTAGCTTTCCAGTACTGAGTAAACTGTTGTAAGTGTTAAAAAGTCGATAAAAGTAGATAAAAGCAGGTATTATTTTTAATATTATAACCTCATATTGGTCAATAACACGGAAATACTATGTTTAAAGAGTAAAATTCTTCAGATTTGCTTTATTATAAGTATAAGCAAGTACACTATATACTGATATAAGTGGCCACTTGTATCAGTTTACAGGTTCTACTGTAGTAAAAAAAAACAAGCTACATCAATGCAAGTCAACCTATTTTCCAAAGTATAAAAAAAGAAAAAAAACCAATAATGCAGTCTTATTTCTTAAATATCAAAATATAACATACTAAAATTTCAAGTGTTTTTATTGATTTACGACAAAGTTACAAGCTTTAGAACCTTTAAACCGCTCTCTTGAAAAGTTGCATTTTTGCACTTGTACTAGTCTACGTAGGACCCGTCGAAATGAAAACCTTTTGATTTTGATTTTAACAGTTTTAAATTAATTAATTCAGTAACTTTCTTAGACAAACTGATTGATACACGTAGACTCACCATACCTAATTGTATCAAAATATAAAAGTTTGACAATCTTAGGGTTTCAGGGATGTGCCTACATTTTACTATTTAACAGTCTATTATGGTATTAGTTTCAAAAAAAGGTCATTGATGTGAAATTTGAAGCTTGTTATAATAAAATTGTGCCATCGATTTAGAAAAAAACGAGTAGGTAAATAGCGAGTTTAATTTAATACTTATGCTTTGTTACTCGTAGTTTTACAATTTCCACTTAACTTTGGCCAAAAACCCAACAACATCCACACCTTTATCAAAACTAATCCAGGCACCTAATCCTCACCGCCGTCACTGGCGCCCCGCCCCACTAACCGGGAGAGATTTGCGGCAACAAGGGGATCTCTCGTAAACTAGTTGATACGTCACTCATAAAATATTGAACGACATTTAAATTACGTAGCGCCGCGATATTTTATCGCTAGCTCGCCTTCACTGGAACAACAGACTTGAGTATTCAGATTGATATATTTTCGCGGAAAAACATGTGTTTTTTTCGAACATAAAAATGGATCATATAAACAAATGAGAAAAATATTGTTCTCAGCTAGAATTGGTTTGATATAACAATAAATATGTGTTGGAGTTCCGATGTGTGTAGGCCGTGAGGAAGAGTACTCAGATATTCGTTTACAAAATAAATGAGATTGTGAGATGGAACTCGAGAAGAATATATTTTTAAACTTTTTTCTATTTATAAAATAAAACATTGATTCCTACTCTAATAATATTTTAATCGTCTGAATTGTACAACCATTAGCGAGTAGCTTTTGCCCGCGGTTTCATTCAATTCAAGGGTTATAACAGCAGAAGTAGCCTAAATTTTACATAGTTAATTAAAGACCTAAGCCAAGGCATTAGGCCAGCCCTTTGAGAAGTAACAAACACACAAAACTTTTATCTTCATAATATTAGCGTGATTGACATGATTGTAACTCCAACATTTTCCTCAAGCGTCACCATATAAATACTCGTAACATACCTGTATCTCTGCCCACCCCTCACGTAAGAAGTCGTAACGTATTAGCGCCACTTTGTCCGCGTCTGTCACTTTTTGTGCTCATTACCAGTAATGGTCTTCCACCTTGTTTGCGCAAAGAAATGGTTCATGGTTTTGTTTGGTGAATAATTGTGGGTGTGTAATGTGTGCATGGAAAAAATATGCGAAATTAACTTTGTTAAATTATGGTGTCATAACAGGCCGGTGGAAAAGAATTCCCAAGCTTTTTTTCCTTTAAAAACTTCTTTTGCTCACATACTAAGAATGTAGAACCCCATACAGTATACACGCTGACACAACAATAACATAGACATTGCATTTTTTCGTGCGCCAGCGCAGTCATGAATTCAAAAATCAAAAGTTATTTATTCAAATTAGGCTACAATGTAGCACTTATGGAACGTCAACTTAATAATAGACAACACCCTATCCCCCACTCTTCACCACTTCCTGTGCCTTCGCTACGGGAGAAGGAACGGCTTAGATTTTGTTTGCACTTGTGTTTGGGGACACACTTGTCCACTATAGTATGTCTTGCGCTGATCACCGTGGCTGAAATAAATTCAGGACACATTATAATATCATTCTTTAACACTCATTCTTTAATCTACTGTGTGAAGTGTTGCATTAAACCACACCGTCAAATATATCACCTACCCAATCTCGTATGGACAGTAATGAGCATTGCGTATGCAAATATGACCATGTCATATAATATGTACGATACGTGTTGTGGCTAATATGACGTACATAACGTATATTACGTACATTACGTATATTACGTATAACGTACACGTTAAGCCTTCGCGGTGAGCTCGGTAAGTGCTGGTTAGGTTGAGGCCTACTCATGGTGAAGGCTTATAGGATTCTGGCCGTAACTGCATGGAGTTTACATAAATTATTAACCCGGGGTTAGTAAGTGAAAAGTTTAAGTTTTGTGTATTAATTGTAGGAGGATGTCGGTTGTTGATTTGTGTTTGTTTTGTTTTTGTAGGTCAATGTTATGATGATGATGACTTCGTGATTTTTTTTTTTGTTATTAGGACCAATATGTTTGAATTGGTTTAGAACTAGTTCCGAAACGGGTTGGGTTCGAAACTAGCCGAGTTATCCCTATAAATTTGCGAAAGTAAACCTTTAACATATATTTGAGTATATTTGAAGTTTTGAAACAAGTTTTTTTTATAATTTACTTAAAACTAAATTTAGGCTTTAAGTCCAGCCTGTTTATGCCCCGTTAACGAGATAGGTAGAGCATCAATCAAAATATTTGTTCCCCACTTCCACACGAGTGTAGAAAAAATACTTATTCTCATTTGACTGAGATTTTAAAACATCAATTACCTCATAAATATACCAACATCCTTGCAACTAAATACCAAAAAAAAACCCTATACTCAAAAAGACTCACAACTATTCACTACAACTCCACACAGACATACAAACATTCTATCCCATTTGAAATGCCAGCAGCATCCATCGCGATGAGTTTATCTTCGACATGATATGCATCTGCTGTAGGCCCGCCATTGAACCTCCATCGGTATCAATGCACCCAACATAAGCGGAAAAAATCTACAGACCTTAGACTCTCGTAGACGGCTGGCATTTAAAAAGTCCAAAATATCGATAAGATATCAAACAAAATTATTTTTGCGGTCGGGTTTTTAGAACGAAACTCTTGTTTATTCATAAAAATAACGTGAATAAGTTAAAACATTTTATTGGCTAAAACAAAGTTTGTGTCTTCTAGTTTTTTTTTTCTTTCAACCCCAGGTTTACTTACTCAGCATTTTTATAAATAAACAGACAATAATTTCATAAGAAAGCGTTTAAAATCTTTTACTTTAAGAAAACATTTTAATTTTAATACAATTATAAGGAGGAAGCACGAGGCTCTCTGCTACAATGGAAATATATAATATTACATCATGCAATATTGAACAATGCATTCTACCAACAATTGTCGTAAAAAAATGGCTGTACATACGTCTAACTTTCTTATCGTCAATCAAAATGTATCTCAATAAAAGTATTATTACATAGACCACTTATCAAACAAACTAATGAATCTTCCTCAAGTTTAACACATGTTTAGTTAGATGAGTTACCCTGCTTACCCCGCTACGTATACTCGGCGTAAAGTTACGTAAATCCATATTGCAGAGCGAGAGCATTGTCAATATAATACAATAACAAGCAAGTTCAACACTTATTAGTTAGCAATATCACAAAGGACTGGGTAGGGGGGCCATGAGGTGTGTAGTTTGTGGGATATTCCATACAGATTATGATTTTCTGGTAATGACACTTATTATTGAACTTGTGTTAAAATGTAAAATATTTTATTTTCTTTAAGAAAAAGGTCGGTCAATTTCTATCAGCCACGATATCAATTCCCCAGTTGGATAAAATAGTAAGTTATATATATTTACAGTATATTTTTTAACGACACTTTTATTAAAATCTGAAACCAAATAATTAACTATTAATTTATTAATAAAACAAAACAATATTGTTTTTTTGTTAAAAACGATGTTGTTTGTAGTAAAATAGTAGGTACGTCTTATTACTGCATTTTGTAACCAAGATAAATGATGCTTATAAACACACCATTAAGTTTAAATGAAATCCTAAAAATATCAGAACCGCATAGCCACCCTACTCTGTCTTGAGTGTAACCGAATAAGGGCGGCCGCAGACTCTCAAACTTGTGTTGATGCTAATACATTGTTCTCTGACGCAACCTACTATGCATTTATGTTGCAAACTGACTTGTCTCGTGTTTATACTTGAAGATAAATATTAATAAACAATAAGAAAAATATTTTTACTGACGTTTTTCTCTGCTGTTTAGCCCATATTTTATGATTTTGCGGACAAAATAGCGTGTATCCTTCTTTAGTACATGAACTATCTATGTACGATAATTAATTGTAATCACTTTGTGGTTTACCCAAAGTAGCGTTGCGGACACGCCAAAAGAAATAATGATTTTTGTGTATTTCAATATACAAAGCTTAGAGTCGATTATTTATCCCTCTTTCTATGCTCGCATGCATAACAGTTAATACTAATCAAATTCTGACATATGACTTGTCAATTTCAATATAATAACGGACGGACGGATACCCGGTGTTTAATCTTTTTGTAACTCAAAAATAATACTAAGGAATGATATGAATGAAAAAGGAGTAAATGACAGTGTGCCGTGTGACAATGAAAGAAAAAAACGTGTTGTACCGACCCCAAGAAAATGGGATAAGGGCAGGAATATGATGATGTATCTCAAAACACTACCATATTATAACCTTTTATTTAAATTTATTTCAGTCCTTTTTAAGAAATACGTACGTGTTTGTTAAGAACATAGAACTTACTCATATATCTAATATCAAGTCTCAAAGACACTTACCGAACAGTTTACCAAAAACGCCTCTATTTACACCACTTATAAGTTTGAACTCAAGTGAGACCTCACGCCGTCAAACTTGTACAGCCATCGATGCATTGTTTGTGATACTGCCACAGAATAAATACCACGCAGAGAGGAAACTTCATTCAACTGCAATGTTCAGGAGCCTCTGTGGTGACATCTGGTGGCAATATTATTACCTTTTGGGGCAAATGTAGCAACTGGCTAGTGTGCCTATAATTTTAGTGGCCAGAATATTTTAGGTCCAAGTTGGTACTACGGGGTTAAAACCTTTTTGTAAAACTATAATTTTGAATCATTGAACCAAACTCATTTCCTATTCTTAGTAATACTGAATTTTCGGAGGTTTTCACAGACATCCAATTCTCAAAGATACCCAGACTCAGAACAAACATTTGTGGAACGCACAATTTTTTATCCTACGCAGGAATAACCCGCGACATGTTGCGTAACAGTGGTAATTGGTGTGGTGACCTATACCACTCGGCTATCCGTGCAGTCAAGTTTATATGAAAGTCGTCGTATAAAGCGTTACCTCTGCGCCACATAGTCTTTGTTGCAAGTCAAGCAATCCACTGGAGTAAGAAGTAACAAGATGTCTTGGAACAATGGACTTCTTGGCGGCCCCTGTTTGTTTCACTTAGTGCATTAACATTACAATGGTCTGTCTGTGTGTAGCTGTCTGGCTGTTAGATCGAGGCGAGGTTAGAGGGGTCACAAATATTAAATACATACAAAACTTGGGAAAATAAATGTTTAAAAAAATTTTTTGCTCAGTCTCAGCTAAAAATATTTGTGTTTAATTCTATTCGTATCTTTATAATTCAAATATTCTGTCAGCTATATAAAACCTAACAAAGCCTAACTTAAAGGTTAAAGTATTTTAATAAAATATAGTTATTTAAAACAGAATTTTAAAATAATATAGCTTAAAACACACATTATAATAAGCCCAAAAAAAAAATTAAATGATCGAAATACAGAACATTTTAACTTAAATCGGTAGTAAAACGATGAAGTAGCTAATACTAGACTAGATAATTTCTTTACTATAAATGTATCAGAATAAGACATCGTTGTCGCACTTGCTTGATGCATCGCTCGCGCGGCCGACAAACAATGCGCTTAAGTGAAAACTTTTCACTTACATCGATGCGAACGAGCGATAAGTTATTGTCAAGAATGAAACTATCAACTTGTCGTTGTGTACTTTGTGACTTGTTACATTATACTTATAGTTCGCCTGTCTGGGACCACTATCTCTTGAGATAGTTTTTTTTTGCAGTTGTAGAAGCGAGATGTCGCTCTCGGCCGTGTAGAGTTTCATCTCGCTTTCTCGTTTTGTTGTGTGTTATTCGATGGTAAGCACATACTGCCTAAGTTTTGTCTCTGGGTTACATAGAAATTTTAAAACAGCGTGGAAGTAACTAAAGTACTTCTTATAAGGATCAAGAAAACTATTTTTTCTTGCTGTTTCTTCTCAGTTTTTTGTCTGAAAAATAATCTATCCTTCTCCACGTCAGAAATAAATTTAATCCCTGTATTTGTGGAGGGATTAACAACCATTCAGATAACGTGGAACCATTATAACCTATCAAATAAGTCAAAAATCTGAATATGCAGGGCAGATTTACAAAATTCGAGGATACCTACCGTTGATCGTCTGATTCTGGGTTTTAAATAAGGCTGTGTGCAGACCGTTAAATTTGTGTCGTTATTGATCCGAGTCTCGCAGTTTGATACGACAGCGCGCAGTGTGCACTAGTCCTAAGTTGTTTCTTGTTAACTTGTTCAATATGTGCTCACTATTGTGTTAACCTGCCTCGCGACATCTTGTGTCGCGAGGCAGGCTTGTGGAACGTTTTAATGTACCTAAAGGTAAATACTTAGTAAAGGGATTTTTCTTCAAGCGAATGTTTAACATTCTATTTGAAATTATACTAAAGTTTGAGCAGAAACTTCGAGGTGTTTCATATTATTGGATGGAGTTTTACTAAAAGTTTGGTTATAAAAAGCTATTATTTTTCATATTTGAGCTTGAGTATGAGATACTCGAGCATAGTCGAGCTATAACTAGCGGTAACTAGACGCATAGTCGAGTTAACATTACTTATTAAGAAATGGAAGTTTCCACAGAGACAAGTGTCTAACACTTAAATCTATTTAATAAACTACAGATACTGTCCCATTGTCAAACAGGATTTTAATATATTTTTTCTCATGCACCACAATATCCTAACCTAATTCTTCTTCCCCTGACTCAAAATTTCAAAAAGTCCACCACCCTTTATTTTATTTCATGCCCTGTCTATTCTCTACAATACTCTATTTGTTATCGAGCAAGTATCGCTGCCTGCATTAGCATACGTGAACCGCGGCTGTACTCCTGTGCAGGTCGCAGCCGGGGGGCGAGGGGCGAGGGGGGATGTGCTCTTGTGACCCCCCCCCCCCCGCGTCCTCCTGGAAATGGAATCACGTGAAGAAGGCTTCAAGAGTCGTGCGATACGTGTCTTTATAATGTCATGTTTGATGTAACAAGTGAGTTATTGATGTTTGGGTTTAAAAAAATGTATGTGGGTAATAGCTGAAGCTATTTTTGAAGATACAAATATTTGGCTAGTATCTAAAAAACTGAAGCCTAACAAATATATTTACTAACAAAATTGTAGCCGCCAAGGATTTTGTGGAAATTATTGATAACCATTCCGTAATTTCGCTACTTGATCTTGTTCTGTTTACTCAAATGTGGTGACAAAATTAAATAATTCACACTATCAACTAAGTACGAGCATACAAAATTTAACCAAAACTGGTTTAGCCGTTTGTGCGTAAAAGATTAACAAACATTGATCCATCTACTCTGACAAACTTATCAACAGGATAGCACAATTAAATACATGTCCCAAAGTAAAGACTTCCAACCATTGAATATAAAAACAAAATTACAAATCTTAAAATCCGTTTAAAACACTTCATTTCAATGTACCATATATCCTCAACATTTAACATAATTATGCTCACATCAATACTCCAACTATAACATAACCGTGTAATTGTCAGTGCCTCCTCCCAGCTGAGCTACAAAGCTCTCTCATTCAACTCCGGCCCTCTTTGGTACGCGACGATGTGCCCTAATACATAGAGCTGGGGAAGTGATCACTATTCATACTGGGCTTACAAGAAATGTTACTGAAGGGTAATGTACTTTTAAAGTATCGGGAATGGTAAGGGAATTAGTGTTTGCATGACTGACTGAAAAAGGAGTGTGTTTTGTTTTTCTCTGTGTGTGAGTTTTTTATACTAACATATCTTTTGAATGCCTCAAATGATTTATTATGGAGCGTCATATTAAAGAAAATACTGCTTCTACTGCATACGCTTTGGATGCCTCAATTGTTCTTTTATGGAGTGCCACATTGTCAAAAAATATAAATCATTTTTTTGACTTTGCATTGTTGTGCTGCAACTAGAGTCAGTAACGTTTTGAAAGTGCCCGAAAAGGCCTACTCGAAATAAAAACCTTTTGATTTTGTTTTATTTAATTCGCTCATTTAGAATAGTGTCAGAAGCGTTTTTTTTTTTAATTTCACTTCAAATAAAACTTTTTGTTTCTTTCACTCTTATTTCAAATATTCAAGCCCTACAAAGTCTGTGAGATTGTACGCGAGGTAACGATTGCGAGTGCCTCAGTTAACAAGATATAGATCACCACAACATTATAAAGTTTTTATTCCTTTTCGGGTTAGAGATCAGTTAATGCATGTCATGGGTTACTGGTGCTAATTGACAGAGATAAACAGCTCTATGAGAGTAGAGAAATGCAGCTTGGGAAAATATGCAAGAGTAAATTATATTTTACACTGATAAAAATGTTAGTTACAACGAGTTAATAAAAATAGCCTTCGTTAGTCATATTAACAGCTGTCTTATTAATGGTCATAATCAATAATTTCTTATAATAATCAATTTTAGTTCTGGTATATCATAAAATTTTTACATTGATAAGAATGTTAGTTACAACAAGTTAATAAAAAGAGCCTTTGTTATTCATATTAACATTAACAGCTTTCTTATTATAATCAGATCATAATCAATAATTTCTTATAATAATCAATTTTAATTCTGGTACCTACATCATAAAAATGTACGTAACGAAAAAAATTTTTTTTTTTCTAATCGTGGTTAAACATTTGATTATCATTAAGACTCTAGAGAGAACTCAGCAACAAAAGACTTGGCACAGTACTCTAGGACGAATGAGTTAGAAAAAACTGAACCTAACAAAATGGGATTCAATCTAAATCGAATGGAGATTGGAAGTGTCATCAAACACTTGTAATCGCCATCACCAACACTTTTATTAAACGCCTGTCAAAGTAACAACGAGTAACGTCCATTGCTGGCCGCAGCTGAGTCGCGCGCACAATGCCGTAAATAACCGGCAATGTATCGTGACACTTGACGTTTGTCGCTACGTATTTATTGTAACACATTGCTGACAATGTTCGCGACGATTGATGGCAGTCTGTTTGTGCTTTTTATGAGAAGTTTTGTTTTATTCAAGTTTATGATACACTCGTTTAGGCCTGTGGTTTTGTTCGCTGGTTTTTGTTGTTTCGGAAAACAGAGCCAGAAAGATAAAATATCCGGTTAGTACATTATGTTGTAGCATAAGTAAATTAAGTTATCACTAGACATATTATCACAGCGTATTTAAAAAAAACAGTCCTTACGTATTCAAAATACTCTCTCTGCGAATAGAAATTTTGAGATAAAATATTTTACTAAAATTAATGTATAATGGTTTACCTACTATTATGAACAAACACGTAAACTTTAAGCAACACGTCTAGAAAACGTGTTGCGCCGACCCCAAATCATAATAATTGGGATAAGGGCAGGGGAATGATGATGATGATGATTTTCTATTATGAACAGTGTCATGGAACAAAATGAAATCATTTATTTTTTAACTATTATAGAATAATATCACTTGTACATGTCGACATTTCCTTGATTACCTACTCTGAGAAGAAATGTCGAGTATTGGTCCTGTATTAAGAGATATCACGTTTTTTGTTAACAAGAGAATTAGCGTTAATATTCAAGCCAGCTCCCACAAAGGACAGACTACACGAACAGTGAAGCAGAGAATCCCGAGTTAACGGTACTTTTCAATTTGTAATTAATCCGGAAACTTGGGGCTTGTGTATAAAAACTTCGCCAGCAGTGTTGCCGACATTGTCCGGTAGTAGTCCCTGGCAAGTTTCTAATAACCGCCGCACACAATGCACTGCGCTACCGTTGTATAGTGTGGCGGTGAGAGTGGGGAATTAGATTTTTTTGGTAATGGATACCGATTTACAGATATAAATTACACATCATCATCATCAGTCCGTTGCAGTACAATGCTGGACATAGGCCTCTCCCAAGGTACGCCACTGAGCCCGGTCTGCTGCTTTATGCACCCATACACATCATATGAATTATCTATTATATTATGTAGTATATTAGCATGTTAAAGTCGTATTTTTACAGAAATTTGATTTTTAAGGTAGAATATTGAATTATTTAATTTGAAATTAATTTTCCTTTATTTTTTTTTACCCCTACTAGTTATAAAATAATGCGACATAAAACTGAACACGTCACTATCAAAATAAATAATAATTCTAATTCAGCACTAATTACTTTATAGTTCCAAACTGATCAACGACAGAGTTAATATAGATCAGCTCATTATTTTTCTGCTTTCCAAACCTCAATATAATATTCATAATTATTGGAACTACATAAATCTGCCAAGATTCCCATTCCCACCGCAACACGAGCACGTATAGCATGCTCACTAGCGTTGTGTGCTCACAAGTTGTGCAGTAATCCCGCTAAGTCTTCCCGGAACACGTGTGGCTAGTGTTGTTACACAGATTTCGGGATTGGCTTCCAATACTGACGAAATTAACGTGAGGGTGTATTAATATTAGTGACTTTTATATGCATGATTGTTGCGAAGAAAAATTATTATTTTTTATTGTAAATAAGTTTCTAGTTCTGTTTATATTTGTAGTCCTTTAATTGAATTCATAAATCGCTTATGATACTTGTTTTCTAAAGGGTATTTTTGTTTTATAAGACATGAATTCAAAGCTTCCATTTCTTAGACAAATCAGATTTAAGCTAACGCATACACGAGACTAGCTATAGCATAACTAAGAACTTATCAATTGTTTTGTATTTACAAAATAATAGTGACCTACTTCGCACGGGAATTATTTACAGACGTATTCTAAACATAAACCTTACTCTTGAAATATTGTATCTATCTATTAAAATACCGCATAAAAATACATTGCGTGGTTTTAGATCTAAGCATACATAGAGACAAACAGCGTAAAGTGACTTTGTTTTATACTATGTAGTGTTAAAATAGGCCACAGATATCATCTTGCAACAGAACGTTGTCTAAAGTCTAAATAAACCCTTACCCACCAACTAAGAACAAACCGAATATAAATCAAATTAAATAAATGATTGCGAAACTATTATGTGAAGTGGGTTAACTTGTGACGGCTATCACGACTCAATAAAATATTAATTAGTTTGTCTAGACGATGGGGTGATAGGAGGGGGGGGGGGGTGGGGGCCAGCGGGGGGGGGTCAGGTCTGACATACCGACGGTAATTTTGTACAACTATTGTTGAAGAGTTGTTCGTTTATTGATAATTGTTGTAGTGTATTTAAAATATCGATTTCGGTATTCATAATTAACTAAAAATATGTGTATTATGTTTTTTTGTGCAAATATACATGTGCTATTTTTGCAGCAAAAATGTTAAATATAGATTTTTTTAAAGGCGCCTTTGTTTAATAAAAGAGCGACGAATCAGTTTACAGAGAAATATCATGAATGGAATGATTTTTGTCTGTCACATACTCTATTGCTAGTATTATACGTGAAAATCAAACTAGTATGTTGTATAAAAGTTAGATAACGCCTTCAAATACAATTACCAATCTCACCAAACTCGAAAACCAAGTCTTAAAACGTCGGAACTTCAGATCCGTATTTCCAGGGAACCACTATTCATCCAGGCGCTCTGTAAAAATGAACTTACGAGTACTTACAGAGGCGAGCGCGTGTGTCTAACAGTTTCAATGGGCTCGTTACAATCTGCGGCGGGACTTGCGCGGAGGGCTGTACTCCAGATTTTATATCGGCGAGTTTGTGATGTGACTTAATTGTCTGGAGTTGAATTGAATCGGTTCATAAGTGGATTTGTGAGGTCTTTCTTTTTCTTCTTGTTTCTTTTAGATGTGAGGTTTTGTCACTTGGGTAACTAGTGTAAAGTGTTTTAAGGTTTTAGTGAGATAAAAGTGAGGATATAGTGTTAACTATATTGGATTATGGTCTATTTTTGCGTGGATTTTTTTAAGCAACGATGTACAGTTTTCTTGTCAGCCGATAAATGAATATGGAAATAGATAATATTTTGATGTGTAACTTTATTCTTGAGTGTAATTTAAGGTATAACGCATTCTAAAAACTATTTGGTCGACTATACTGTTTTAACCCTATAACATTATGGTCGATAAAAAATCCGCTCTAAAATTGATTCACTAGCTTACCTACTATAGAAATGCAATGAGCCTTGTACTTGCAGTCTTATGAATCAAGTCTTGCGCTCTCTTAATAAATTATAATATTACTATCATCCTTACACTACTTTTCATTCTCAATTAAAAAAAACACTTTGGGAATTATAATAGACTCTACATTTCTTGGCAAGACCATTGTCTACGGATACTTAACTATGACCAGACTTTGTGGTGTAATAACATTAGAAACCTAGATAAACCTCTATCTCTATAACTCCTCGTAAAACCAACCATTATGGTGACATTTTATTTGCTTTCCAGGCGTATAAACCAGAGGCATGCAATCGAAGATATTAAACGTTTCTGGTCATTGTCCAACAGGCAGCGTCGTGCCAAAGTATCTGATTACTTTCAATTTAACCCTCTCAATGCGACCGGGGTATAAGAGACCGGAGATTCTACATAAGTTATAATATTTTACAACTTTATTGAAAGAAGACTACTTGAGAAAAAGTGCAGGAAAATGTGAAGGAATATTTTATTATGAGGAAATGTAATATAACGCGTCTTATGCTTGTCATTTTGTTAAAGTAGTTGTAAAGTGCTGTGCATGTGCATATTAACTCGTTATGTTACATCTCAAACTCTGGAAAACGTTAAATTGAAAAATAAGGCGACAATTTTTCCAGCAGTTTGAATTGTGCACTCAAGACTACAAAATACGCTCATAATAGTTGTTTTTTTTTTTCAATTTTATAGAGCCTTAATAACTTACTAGTCTAGAAATCTTAAAGTAGTACATTTAAAAATAAACACATAAGATTTAATGAACTAAACACTCGTCATCTCTTTTCGCTTTTCGTCTAGTATCAAATGCTACATTCGCATAAATAATTATTTTATAAAAACTTACAAACCATTTTAAAACAACTTATTTCTTCACAAATACACAAACAATAAAGCAACATAAATACCAAACAAACATACCTTCATTTTATATTGTAGGAAGACAAACCGTGGCTGCAGATAAACAACTAGGTTCCCTCTGCCAAAGTATCAGATTACTTTTCAATTTAACCGTCTCCCGGCGGCGCGGGGCAACTACAGTGCTATCGGCATTCGTCGCCACTTCCAATTATTTACACAAATATGTTTGTGTGGAATCATTTAAGTTATGTTTTGTTGCAGTTTGTAAATATTGTTTTATTTTTTGGCAAAAATCTTGATGATTGATGATTATACACTAAAAATTTCGATTTGTGTAAGTTATGGTTTTAATATAATTAAGTTTAAATCTTTATTGAAATACTATCATAATTAAATTACTCATACTCTTATTATAAATTAAGTTCAGCACAGTTAAAGCTGCGACTAATTGACAATTAAGTATAAACAGGAAAAGAAACAATACAATGTAAATAATAAGGCATTCAGATACTATCTTTCGCAACTGTGTAGAACAAAAGAAAAAAATACAGAATACGTTACATAAAACTATTCCACATTCTCTAAGCAGCCAATCTTTTAAACTATCTGATTAGTTTTCAATTTACCGTCTCGCTGCAGCATGGGGTCTGCTGGGGTCCGTGGGGGCTCGTGGGGGCCCGAGGGGGTCTCAAGCTCGGTGTTTTGCATTAGCATTTGTATTGGATCTGCTAATCCTGGTGCGGACTGTCTCGAGCCGCGTTAATACCTAACTTGTCAATGGTTGAGGCTAACAGCTTATTGTTCGAGACTTCGAGAGCTGGATTCCGTGGGGTTTTAATAGTCTGTAACTATGTAGCTATCTGAACGTTTGTTTTAACTCTTTGCTATAGAATATTAGACAGATATAAATGGAGATGTAGCATTACCAGGAACAGCGGCGTATACAGGGTGGTATTCAAAATTCACACATGGTAAAGTAAAATTTTAGGAAAAATAGATAATACATTGGCAGCAATAACACCGTATTTTATTGTTAAAGGCTTCAAATAAAGAACAATGCGTTTAGTCGATGTTTTGTCCTGAACATTCCAAACGTTCATTGTAATTTCGTTGGAGCGTATTCATATTTACCTGTTTAGTATGAACTATGTAGTTAGTACTTTGATCGTATGTTTATTATTTTTTTTATATTTTATGCTTAATTTAAAACAATACTCTCAAAAAAATATTTTTAAATCCCCTGCGACATTAACACAAGGATTAAGAGCATTAGTATGATGTATCTCCAACATTAGGCTTGTAACCAAATATAACATGGTTTTAAGATTTGTTCTTACTAACACCTATGGATGTATCAATAGTCAGAAATAAAGTATATTTTATTTTATTTATTAGTGTCGGAGTACTTCTAAAATGAAGCCTTCAAATTCGAAGCATCAACCAAAAAAAAAGAAGAAGCTTGATCAAATGATAATCACATCCAAAAACAACAACAACAACAGCATGAGTAGTGTAGGGTTAACAATCCCTGTCTTAATGCAACTGTAATTATTTCGCAGAGTTGTTTCAGACGGGTCCGCAGTTTGCATCTGATTCCACGAGATAATATGAAGCTGTGATCAACGGAACAACTTGTACAAGGTATTTGTTTCTTGCAGTTGTTATTTTGAGCAATGAATAGAGTATAATAAGTGCTAATTGACAACGGAGTCTGGAATTGTAATTGAAGAATATGTACGTAGCAAAGGCTAGCCTGTAGGGGGCGTTAAAATAAAATAATTAAATGAGTAATCCGATTATACCTCTAAGCCTAGCAGATCATGCAGCGGTTGATCAGGAAAGGTATGGCGGAAGAAACTAGATGCTTTTCTATAATTTTTAGGAACAAGTACAGTGAGTGAAAAATAGAGAATCGTGGAAGAACTTGACCTCCCACCTTTGCCCAGCAGTTGGACACTACAGGCTAGGAAAAAAAAGCTGAGAATATCGAGTTAAAAAATGAATAAGAAAAATTTACTCCTAGTCTATACATATAATAAATCTGTAGAAAAGTCATTTTTGTACATTGAAGAAATTGAAAAAAAAAATAGCCAGGGTGTGAAAAGATAACTAACAGAACCCATTTCCATCATTTTTGAAATTTTTGTCTGTTTGTATGTGCGCGCATCACGTAAAATCTACGAACTCAATGCAGACAATGTTTATACACAAAAATTATACGCAACTTGAGGTATAACTTAGTCTTTGTTTGATCAAAATCGGTTCACTCTACCAAAAGATATGATTAATTTAGTGAATTCAAGAAGTAAAATAATTACGTTACGCAATTCAGTGTAGTACTAGCAACGACATCTTATGACAAAAAATAGAACTAATTTTGACGGCTAAATTACAAATCCAATAGATGGCGTTGTGCAAATTTCGTCGTTTTCTGAATCGCGGTGTTAAGATTTGACACCATTATATTATTGCTGAAGGTCGGGCTAACTTAAATACTATATATTATTGTGCTATCCTATACAGGGGGTGATCAATCACGAATTTTTGTAACTGTTCTACTGTCACCATAGTTGTGTACGAGTCACCATAGCGACCAAAATACTGTTGCTATGGTTTTATGTTTTTACATTAATATGTATTGGCTTACATGTTATTTGGCTTACAACATAACTATCAAAATAGCCGGGTTGGTGAATTGCGAGCTTCGTATTTTTTCACTTCAAGTTCAAATTTCATTTCACATACACTTTTTGAATTTATTTTTCAATAATTTTTGAATACAAATTTTACTAAACAAACATTTACTTTTCTTCTATCGATTTTGATAGTACAAAAGTATTGTATGAAGTACCTGGCTTTTTTAACATAAAATTGTTTTTTAAAATAAACAAAAACAACAGTTTGGACGGTAAATGATTTACTATATTTTTTTAACTAGCTGTTGACTGCAATTTTGTTGTGTGTTACGCGTGGTTTTGAAGATTTGATAGTACTTATACACTACTACAATTGTGCACCAATTGCGATGGTATAGGGTAGTTGCATTGGTAAAAGTGTGTTGATATAGTGTTATTAATATCATTAATCTCGCGTACGAGTATGCCCCGTTCACATTCTCCCGCAAATGGTTTGTTACGTGTGCATAACATTACCCTTCTTCAGGCTCAGTTGGCTCAGCTCAAACTACCATAATTAGAAACTTAAAACATTGATAACCATATAACACTAAGAAGGGATTTTTGAAAATTCGTCCGTCAAGGAGTAGAAAGAAAACGAAATAGAAGATCGGTGCCCGGAATAATCTGCTGCACCCGCATACATCCACCAGATTGGGAGCGGCGTCCGATGTTCGCCGCACCACAGTGCATAGCGCTCAACAAAACGTGTCGAATAATATCTGGCTCTTTAAAACCAACCCTGCTCAATAAGTTCTCCCTTTGGTTAGCATTGCTCTACCTCACGTTAGAAGAGAAGTCGCATGCGCGCTCGAAAAATACATCGAGGAATCAGGCACACGACATCGGACATCCCCTATGTAATACCAAAGCTTACACCCGATTAGACTTAAGAGCCAAAAGAGCTTCCTCCGATGTACACTGGATACAAACTAAACTCCAACTCGAACTCGGTGCAAGATCTGGGCAGATCAGCATCTACCACCTGCCACTTATGTCCTACCTCATAAACGTCTGCCGCCCGGAATTATTTGCGAATTATTAGTGACCTGTTTGGAAAGCATTCAACCGTCTGAGAATCCAAGTAGGTCGCTGCAAACAAAATTTGTCAAATTTGGGTATACAGACCTCTCTAACATCCAGTAAGAATGCGTCATCTCCGTACAGACGATGTCACACCACCTATAGTGACGAAAATGTCTGCACACTTTCAATTCAAAGGATCTACTATTTACCAAATACTACGTACAATTGACACAAAAAGAAAAAGAAGAAGGTTTTTCTAATTAAACTTAAAAATAGAGAAGAAACGGCGTAACAAACTTCACAACATAATTCAATACACAATTAATTTTAGTGCTTCCAGAGGCTATTAGTTTGCCATACCCAAGGATAGTTGGTGTGCCGTCATCGAATTCTGCAAAGAAGTGATGACGCTCAACAAAAAACCGCAGAAAGAACACGGGAAGCCTCATCTGACCACTCGATCCGTGCCCAGCGAGCAACAAATAGAAGAAAGACCAAATTTACCCTCCTCAAACCACCATAAATAGCCTACGCAGGTAGGCTAGGGGAAGTCTACTGTACTGTATAATATAAAGGCAAAGACGGCAAGCACGGTGCTTTCGCGCGACTCTTAATGAGCGCTGAGGAAAACTGACTCCATGTCAATTAAGAAGCTCCCGTTAAAAAGATCTCTCCCGTCAGGGTTCACGATAGTTTGCGAAAGTGTTCCCGTGGCTCCAGACAATATGACACGGAGATGCACTCAGGTGGTTTTAGCCAGTCAGAATCCGGCACACTTCTTCCCCATCGCCCATTTTCAAGACCTTCAATCCAAATTGGCAAATCAGTGTAAGATAGTGGCCACAGCAACAATATAATACGACCTTTCATCATATGAATGTTGGACTAACCTTTAAAACTAGCAGTGTTAACAGTCAAGTAATATGTTTGTAAGAGTAAAGGTTATGAGTAGAAAGTTAAGAAATAATTTTGGAACAGAACTGGATTAAGGAGCTTGCATTTAACTTTATTTAGCTTTACTTTTTGTACAGTACTACACATCTTCAATTTACCTAATCTTCAATACCACGCAGACAAAGTCGCGGGCAACAGCTATTTCTATTTCAAATAATTTAGGTACTATAATCTCATTTATATGTGCTTTTGAATTTTTAGTAATAACAAGTAGTTTTAAAAATCTATTTTGAAGAGCTTCCAGTTTATCTCAGTGAGTTTTGAATGTTAACCCATAGCTGTGACATGAAAAAAAACTCTTAAAATAATAATAGGAACTTTAAAGCTTAGGTAGTACATTTTTTACTCAGTAATATTCTTAGTTCGTCATCTATTTTCACGTCAAGGTATATGTATATAGCCTACTCTTATCTAAACAACGTTGTTTTGATTCGACAACCACGCGAACGAAGTCGCGGGCACAGCTAGTATTTTTAATATTTTCTTTAGTAACTATAGGTATATAACTATAGGCGTTTCATTCCTGTGCCGACACAACAGCAGAAGTTTTAACACTTACTTGCTTACTGATCTCTTTAACTTTGAACTAACTTGGAGTATGAATCTATGAATAATACTAAGTCTCATGCAGAATTGAATAGTATTTGTTTTACTGTATATTGTAAGTACTGATAAAAGAAATTACTATTAAGTGCTTTGGTATTCGTGCTTAAGGAGTCTAGTTCATTAAGCTTTTAATTTTTCTTCTGGACCATCAATTATAGTTGTTGACCCTACAGGACTTATATTAGATGGTGAGGTTGATCGATTATTGGATTAAATTAAATTTAAATAAAAAAAACACTTTTGTGTCATTTAAGTAGTATTTTTTGACAGGATATGTACTCATACATCAAAGGCAAAATCCACAAAGACAATAATTATTTCATCAGATATAATTTAAAACATTGTGTATAAAATTCGTGTAGTCTTTATACTATTCATACCCTAACAGCCTCAACAGTAAGAGAAAAAATGAAAAAACTTGTACAGTAGCAACTTTGTGAGTAGCGAGCTTTAGTCCTTTGTTCAAGTATATAAAGCTCTATAAGCAGAAGCCTGTTGAAGTAGTAAACGGAGAGCCTTCAAAAATGTTATGACTATTTGATTCTTAGAAGAATTACTAATAGAAAAACTTTGAGATCCAATCATGACAGAGGAAAATATTACAAACAATCTTAATTGTCTGGGAGTAATTTATCTATAATGTGTCTATATTATTTAGAAATTGTATAAGTAGGTTTATTAGTTGTCTAGTACTCATAACACAAGTTACTCTGGTATACTTAATTTGAGCCTGGGTGGTGTTGTGGGAATGTTAAGGAATATTATATTATATCACATTCACAGGCCAAAAATTTTACTCCTGTTCGCTATGATATTATCTTAAAATAGCACAAAGTCTTAACCTCAAAACTGAAACATTCTCAAACAATATCAACAGAACGAAACTATTTAAACGAAAGCCTTTGTCGTAGACTCCACTTAGCTACGCTTCCCGCAACGTAGCATCGTAGACGCTACGATGCTACGAGGCTACGTCGCTACGGTGCTACGTAACTACGTTACCTGTAGCGCTAAGGTTACGACGTAATGCAATGTAGTTTAGTCTATCGTGTTTCACGAGAATAGCTGTATTTATTAATTTAAAACTTAGCGGTATTTATGGAATATTTTTTATAAACATTTTTCTATTGTTTAAAGTTATTAGACAGCAAATTTTAAGTAAAAATGCTTATATTTTTATTTGAATTGACAGAATTCCATGAATTTTTAAATGTATTCTAACAATTGAGATTTTTAGTTTGAAGTTGTGTATTGAATCCATTGTAAAAATACTTTCATACTTTTTTGCGAAAAAAAAATATTGTGAATATTATGAATTTTGAGGAAAACTGGACAAGGGCTTGCAAGACACGTGCCTGAGCACGTTTCCCGCTAGACGGAGATGCGACATATTTTTTGACGCTTTGTAAATAGGTTATTTTATTGTTACATAAGTTTAATTATAAATGTAGATATTTTTTTGTTTAGTGTAGCCTTTCTGTCAAACATAATACTGTATTTTGATTGTTAAGAAATAACTGAGACGATATTTTTCCATTATTCTAAGAATTACCTGTCATACATGATATTCATACTCAAATATACATACAAAACTAATTATATTTCAAATACGTTTTAATAATCATTCTGCGATGGTTACAAGACGTCTTTTTAGCGTCGGATGTATAAGTGTTAGTGCGGACTATATTAAAAGTATGACACACATACATATCTCCGGTAATATTTCATACACCGACTCTGAAATATTTTAGCCCTCTTTATATTTGACGACTGGTGACTGGAAATGAAATCCTACTTAATTTTAAGTAGTTGTACGTCTACATAAGGTTGATAGACATTTAAAGTACATTTATTTTGAGTGTAATAATCGAGATTCTTAGAAATAAATAAGGGGTAAGTCTAACCATTGTATTCCAAAACGAAAACAACAGTAGTTTTGCTGTCATTCATGTTTAGCCACTAACATAATAATCATGCATAGTAAGACATACAAGTGATGGCAATTTCCAAGAAAACAGTGTTGCCTATCTATGTGGTATACCAAAAACATCTTGCAACAAAACCTTTATAATACCTTTTGCAATTAAGTCTACTTCAAGCACAAGTCTCTCACGAAGTTATAAGAAGTAACCTTTAATGTATATTATACAATACCTCTATCTCAATCTACTTACCTGTTGTACAAAGAAAAAATAAATGATAAATGAGAACTATTATATTTTGTGTTCTGTTTCAGGTATTTAGATTTTATGACGTAAAATAACGTCATATTTTTTCAGAATCGCATCCTCATCGTATCGTCCCCATTTCATCTAAATCCCTCAAAAGAAACCCGCTAAGTTCACCTGCACCGGAAGCGAGTGTCGTGACGTCACATCCGCGAGATATTTATCATCCACCGCATTTCTAGCGGGCCTCATAAATATGCAATTTGTTGCAATATGTCTCTTATAAATATTTATTTCCGATGGAAAATATTGTGATAAATTGCCAGGAAAACTTAAGTAGAGTCGATAGATTATTTTCTTCTATTATACGTCATTAAAATCACTCAATTTTCAGTTGATGTTAGCAACAGACATTACACAATTATACCAAACACACAATCTTATGTGTCAAACAATGTGATTGGTTTAAAATAAATCTTTACTCGTTATTTTAAGTTTTAAAGTGAATTCCTTCAGGGACCATTCCACGGAGACTAGTAAACGCGATCAATTGCATTTAATCTCAGTTAAGTTGAGTTTTATCTTTAATGTACAGTCACAATTTAGAAAATAATTAAAGCTTACAATATTATAATAGACTGAGAAAAATGAGGAAATAACATTGACTTCTACAAATTATATATTACACAATATTTGGTCTCTTCATTTTAACTCTCAAACATTACAAAAAGCGATGACAACAAAGGACAAAATCACGTGAAATAGAGCGAAAAAGCAAGCCCTGTAGTGGGACCACACTTAGATTAACTTAGTTTAGGCACAAACCTTTTAAAAGCCTTTTAATCGAATAATACGCTGAAGGCTGTGAGGGACATGCTCATGCCAAATTGTTGGTATTTCAGCGTTGTGATTTTATTGAACTTGGTCAAAGGAAACTTAGTTCAAAATGGGCATAGTAGAATCCCCCTATTTCTTAGTATCACAACGGTACTCCAAGGTATTTTGTCAGCTATTTAAGCTAAGCTACAATATCTTTAAGCTGTGCATAACATTTTAAGCTTTGTGAGTTTGGTAGCTAGAGGAAAATGTCCTTCGTAAATTGTCAGGAAGGTATTTTATTTATTTACAGTTTTGTTGAATGCTATTTTTATAAAACTTTTTGGTCCTGCATTATTGCTTTCGTTTATAGATGCGTTACAATTTCCGTACCTCAAAATAAAACGCGAAACCTTTTAGAATCTCTTTGTTGTCCGTCCGTCCAATTGTCTGTCATTCATCACAAATGTGAATATTGTATATGCGAGCGAGGATTTCCAAAAGCAAGTTTCTTTGAAATTGTTCCGAAAAATCGTTGAGTTAACAATGCATCTGCATTATAAAACTTCACATACTGCTATTATAAAATACACCCCATCTTAAGCAGTGAACTTTAAAATACTTGCCTGTTGCACCGCAATAAATTATATCTAAAACGCTCATCTCGGTATCCGTAAAACAATTTTATGGTAAACCGTTTACCGAGACCATTTAAGAGCAGGCCGTCAAGCTGGGACGTCTGAAGGCTACACAAATCTGCTGCATAACGCCGAAACGTTCACTTTGAATAATTGAATGCATACGGAACCCGGTCCCGACTGTTTTACAATTCACTTGGTAATTATTCAGACGCAAGCGCCGCCGGGGGATACGCTAGTTCATGAGACATCAACTGTGTTAAGCTGTGAATCATTCATGCTCCCCGAACTTTGTTGAGCTGCAGGTAATATTTTGAAGTTTCAGTATTAAAATGCTGCTAAATTATGGATTGTTAAACTGTCGAGACTTGGAAGTTGGGACCTAACTGTTTTGTGTTAAAGTTTGCTGCGACGGCGTTTGATGAATTTTGTAGGCAGGGTGGATTTTTTAGTATTAAGAATTGTACATCATTTTAGGAAGGAGTGACGATTACGCCTGTTAAAATAATAAAATTGAATATTGGTCATGCATATTCGTTAAAGTTAAACTGGGCGTAACATAAATGGCATATTGGTTAATACCGAACACTTGATATTTTTTGACCTAAGCTCATAAATCACATACCAGTGGAAATAATAATTATATAAAAAACTCAAACAATTTAACATTATTAGATCTCTTATTTAAGATATAGCAGGTAACAACAAAATAAAGAAATCTTTTTCCATTTTAAAATCAACTCGCAGTCCTTTCATTTCAACCTCCATTTCATTTCACAGCATCAAATATTAATACATCAGTTCAGTATTCCACTATTAAAATATCAATTAAAACGTGTTCAAAGACATTGCAATCATTTCTATACATTTCGGTGCACAGAAATTGAAATAGCTTGTCTTTTCATTCACAGAACATTTTCAAAAATGTCACAAGATATTTTATAATGAAAATGTTTGAAAGCTTTGACTTAATATACACCGTGTAACATAATTAACGCATATCCTGAAACTACTTTGTTCAGAATCGATAACAGAATCCATTTCATTAATAAAAATAAATATTTTTTTTTACCAAGAAAATATTTAGAAATAATTAAATTGTAGACACTATTTTCATAAAGCACTCGAAGTAAACGAAAATGAGCCTTAAGTCGATGCAATAAGGCTATAAGGCTATAGGCTATAAGTAACGTATTGAGCAATAGGGCGCCCACGCGTTTTGCCAATTATTTGTACAAATTATTCTGACAATATGTAATAAAAACAAATATCTAAGAAAATGATAAAAATGTTTCAATTCAATTAATTGTGGATAAAATAATATTCTTTTTGGGGTGTCTGTGGATGTGCGTTATTTCCGTTACACGTTGTATAATATTATCAATACATATAAACGCGAAAGTTGGTAAGTATGGATGGGTGGATGGATGTGTGTTACTCCTTTACGGTCAAACGGCTGTAGCAATTTTGATTGAATTTTGTATGGAGTTCTGTTAGTAATTAGACTTGTGTTAATCCAGGGATCCATCCCCTGGATTAACACATGGGCTTCTCACGCCGCCTTCACAAGAGGGGGTAATGATTTCAACATGTCTGTCTGTCTGTCTAGTATGCTTAGATCTTTAAATCTAAAAAATGGATTTTGATATGGTTTTCAATAGGTAAAATATTTCAAAAGGAAGTTTTATTATACATCAGATACATCAGTATACATCAGTATTGCACCCGTGCCAAGCTGGGGTGAGTCGTTAGTATAAAATATAACACATTAAATGGGCTTTGATTTTAATTGGATGAAATAACATGATGTGTTAATGTTGTTAGTTAGTTATTAGCGGCTTGTTATTAATAATTAATGATAGATAGGACGATAATTTTGTATTTGTTCGCCAACGAATGAATTAATGAATTATTAGAATAAATTAACTAATTATTTAGTTGAAGCACCGGTTTTGATTATTAGTTAAATGGAATAGGGGACTTTTCAATTGAAAATCATAACGATTTTGGATTCGGCAATCAGAATTACTAGTTATACAAATTGTTATCAGTTAAATACAATAATAGCAGTTGGAACTTTAATTCAATATTCTGATAATGCGAACATTTTTTCCATCTGAACAGGCAATGAAATACTTAAATTGTATTTAAAAAAAGTATACTACCCATTTGATTCGTTATATCTTCGTATTTTTTCATTGATCTGATGAAACACAAAATACGTAGGTATTCAATATGTAAGGGAAATCTATTTGACAACTAATTAGTTATTTTTTCATCAAATTCCCAATTCTCCATCGTATCCAAATAAATAAAATGAAATACATAATTTATTCCACTTAGGCTTCAAAAAGCCAACTAGAAGACATTAAAATCATGACCTGACTAAGATTTGAATATAAACACACAGAAGATACAGCCTTATGTAAATATTCGCAAGACGTAACACACGCAGGGGACCGCCAACACGACTGCTAAGAATACGTAATTGGTGCCTCGTAACATGTTAATATTAATATTTTGGGACACACAGGCTCACGGACTGAGTAACGAAAATAAAGGAGCAAAGAAAGAGGTTTAATTAGGACCAAGACCTGTCATCGCCTCTTAAGCTAAGATTGTTGCAGTCGCTGAAAAGAGACGTCGCTCTCCTCTTTGTAGACTGCTATCATGCTTCTACTTCTTTGTAGTTCCTACGTCAGGGTTGGCGACCCTAAACAAATCATGTACCAACTGTTCCATTATATCAAAAATGCCATTTCCATAGACGTGCCCCGTGAGAATACAGTTTTCTCCTGGTATAGTGGAATAGTGAATTAAAGCTGTTTGTGGCATGCGTGTCATTGGTTCGCTATTTTTGTCCTAGGTTCTTACTATCAAACTGTAAGGTTAACCTCTTCTTATAGACATTGAATGCCAAACATCATGGTCAAGTCATCATTGGTTCCCACTAAATACAAATAGTGGTCTACGTAACACTACGTATTCGTACGTATCATAGAAACTACTCTAGTATAACGCTTGCTATACTTGGATAATTTTGTATTCTAAATACTTTTTTTATACGGAACGATTGAGTCCCAAACTCCACAACTAATTGCACAAGGTACTATTTTTCTCATAGAGATTTGAACCAGCTTGGTATTCGCGACTATAATAGAAATTTACCCATGTATTATCCATACTAATATTATAAATGCGAAAGTGTGTTTGTTTGTTTGTTCGTCTTTCACGTCAAAACGGTGCAATGGATTGGCCAGATTTTATGTGTAAGGATAGTTGAAGGGCTGGAGAGTGACTTAGGCTACTTTTTTTTTTAAATCAGCCCTAAATGGGAAAAAAATACGATTAAAATATTTTTAAAGTTCACGTAACTGGTCTGACAGAAGCGAATCTTCACCATAGCGACCAAAATACTGTTGCTATGGTTTTATGTTTTGACATTTATATTAACAACTTATTTGGCATACAATCAAGCAATTAAAATAGCCGGGTCGGAAAATAGAGAGCTTCGCATTTTTTTACTCCAAGTTCAAATTTCATTTCGACACACACTTTTTGAATTTATCTTTTAATAATTTTTGAGTACGAGTTCAAATTTCAGTCGAGCATAATATTTTCTTTTTTCCTATCGTTTTTTGGTAGATCAAAAGTATTGTAAGAAGCACTTGGTTTTTTTTAACATAATGTTGTTCCTCAAAATTATGAGCTCTGACAGTCTCATCCGATTTAGATGGAGCTGTGGATATTTACTGACATGACAGTAAACCAACTACCAAAACAAAAAAAAAATAGTTTGGACGGTAAATGATTTACTATATTTTATGATCGAGCTGTTGACTGCAATTTTGTTGTGTGTGACACGTAGTTTTGAAGATTTGATAGTACCTATGCACTACAAAATTGTGCACCAATTGCGATGGTATAGAGTAGTTGCATAAGTAAAAGTGTGTCGATATTCGATCATTCATGTCTATTAAATCTCGAGTACGAGTATGCCCCGCACGCGTAACCATTAACCTTCTTCAGGCTCAGTTGGCTCAGCTCAAACAACCAGAATTAGACCAATAACCGAGCATTTTTGAAAATTCATCCGTTAAAGGGTAGAAAGAAAACGAAATAGAAGATAGGTGCCTGGAATAATCTGCTGCACATACATACATCTACCAAATGGGGAGCGGTACCTGATGTTCTCCGCAACACAGCGCATAGCGCTCAACGAAATGTGTCGAATAATATCAGACTGTTTAAAACCAACCCCGCTGAACAAGTTCTCCCTCTGCTCTTCCTAACGTTAGAGAAGAAGTCGCATGCGCGCTCGAAAAACATGTCGAAGAACCACCTATGTCCTACCTCAGGGACATCTGCCGCCCGGAGGTACCTTGAAGTGGCCTGTTTGGAAAGCATTAAAATGTATGAGAACTCAAGTAGGTCGCTGCAAACAAAAATTTGTAAACTTGGGCATACAGACCCCTCTAACATCCAGTGAGAATGCGGCATCTCTGTACAGGCGATGTCACACCACCTAGAGTGCCCAAAGTGTCCGCACATCTGCAATTCGGAGGATCTAACATAATTCACCAATGATGCTGCAATTGGTGTTGCCAAATACTACGTACAATTGACACGAAAAGAAGAAGAAGAAGGTTTTTCTCATTAAACTTAAAAATGGAGAAGAAGCGACGCAACAAGCTCCACAACCTAATTCAATACATTATTATTTTTAGTGTTTCAGCAATAAATTTAAACATAAAATTGTTGAATAAAAATCGATAACCAGAGGGTATTCGTTTGCCGTAAGCGCGGTTAATTGGTGTGCCGTCATTGAATTCTGCGAAAAAGTGATGGAACTCCAAGAAAAGAGCACGGGAGGCCTCATCTCGCTACCGGATCTGTGCCCGAGCAAGGGGTAGACGCAAGGCCCAACTTGCTGCAAAGGCTTCTGAGCCCTGCCGCCGGCCTCGCTGCCGTCGAGGCGATCCGGCCAGTACTTGACGACTGGCTCGGGAGAAGGCACGACTCTCTGTCGTTCAGGGTGGCGCAGGTGCTGTCGTGGCACGGTTGCTTCGGCAAGTACCTGTGCCGCATAGGTACTTGCCGAAGCAACTAGCCGGACGCTCGGTGCCACCACTGCGTCCAATGCGGGGAGGACACGGCGCAACACACGCTCGCCGAGTGTGCAGCTTGGGACGAGCAGCGCCGTGTCCTCACAAATGTAGTAGGAGGCGACTTGTCGCTTCCGGCCATTGTGCGTAGGATGGTCGGCGGCGCAGAGTCGTGGGACGCGGTGGTGTCCTTCTGCGAGGACGTGATGTCGCAGAAAGAGACTGCGGAACGGGAGAGGGAGATCTCCACTCCCTTCCCGGGCCGCAGAGAGCGCACCAGGCGCAGGGGAAGGGCGAATAACGCCTTTTTCCAGCCCCCCTAAATGGGTCCAGGGGCGTGGGACTTTGGGAAGTCCCTGCCCCCGATTCGACGGACCCGAGACGGAGGCGCGGGTGGGTTGTCGCCACGCGCCTCTGAGACGATGCACAGGGTGGCTAACACCTCACCACCCCGTGCACGAGGCGAGGCCCGGACTCACCGGGCCAGCACTAGCGCGGAGCTGCGGAAGAATCCCGATTCCCGCGGCCCCGAGCGCAGGTGCGAGATGACACCGGGGGTTTTTAGCCGGTAGGAGTCTGGCACGCCCCTCCGACTCCGCCCAGGTGGAGGAAGTTCATGAGGATTTCCACCCGAAAAAAAAAAGGGTCCAACTTGCTCTCCTCCAACCACCGTAAATAGCCTACGGCAGTAGCCTTGGGGATGTCTTCTGTACTGGATAAAGGCAAAGACGGCTTCTTGATAAGCGATGGGGAAAACTGACTTCAAGTCAATGAAGAAAATCCCTTTAAAAGAAAAGCTTCCCTGTCCGGGTTTGCCGTAGTTTGCGAAAGCGTTCCCGTGGCGGAGAAGCACTCCGCCGGTTTTAGCCTGTAAGAGTACGGCACACCCCTTTACCTTCACCCGTTTTCAAGTCCAGTCAATCCAAGTTGTCAAATCCGTGCAAGTTAGATAGTGACCACAACAAAAATACAATATGACCCTTCATCATGTGAATGTTGCACTAAACTTTAAAACTAGCAGTGTTAACAGTCAAATATGTTTGTAAGACTACAGGTAATGAATAGAAAGTTAAGATATAATTTTGAAACAGAACTCGATTAAGGAGCTTGCATTAAACATTATTTAGCTTCACTTTTTGTACAGTACTTCACATCTTCCATATCACGCAGACAAAGTCGCGGGTAACAGCTAGTAATAATATAAAGGACTCTATGAGATTTACCCCCATAATGCTGCAATGTTTGCTCGCTAAACCTTCTTGCCGTGTTACGTAGAGATTCGGATGAGATACACAGTGACAGAACGTAGAATCTAATTAGAAACACATAGAGTGACTTTAAAATTATAATTATTTTATAATGAGTAGTGTTTCAGTATAATTTGTTCTGAAGAAAGTGTTGGAGTAGAGTAACAAATTATTCTCTTGACATTTAATATGGATTTTTAGGAATAGATGATTTTATATGTATTTTAGGAAGAAAATTATACTTATTACAGTCAAAATTATAAAGCAACTTTTATTGAGTTAATTATAATAGCCAATTAGTTAACAAACAATGGTCAAAGTTATTTCTGTTTGTCTTATCTAATTAAGCTAAAACCCCTTTTTAATATCGCTTTCGAACGATTTTATGACTTTCAAATAAATAATACAAGGCAGTGTAAAGTTCTAGTCTACAGAAGAAACTAGAATTGCTTTTGATATTTTTAGAATCTGTATCGATTGTCAAGCCAACGACCTAAAAAGTTGAAAATAACAAACCACTCATACCGAACCACGATAAATCTAGAAACATAATTTAATATCACAGTACACGAGCATATCGCAATCCCTCTAAGCCCGGATAAAAATATAACGAACAGGATCCCAAATGATACATTTTAACAGGAAAACACATTCTAAAACTATTTATATGAAGTCGAAAAATAATTTACTGAATCCATTTCCACTAAAATACTATGAAAAGAGTCGTGAGTGAAACTTGAATGATATAGCCCGCGTCAGCACTGAGATGAAATTAATATAATCCCTTTTCTTATGAAAGAAAATCAGCAATATTACCAAAATATTTTCCCCAATTGAGTTTCAACTTTGGGCGCATGAATTTAGAGTTGGAAGTGCAAAGAGAAGTTTGGAAGCAAGTATTGTGAGGGGGATATATCTTTGTGATTTGCATTACAAAAGTGAGCGAAATGGTCTTTGATTCTGAACAGCTAGTGATGGCAACACAAGGATCTATTGTTCACATCTTGTATAAAGTTTTTATGTAATAAAAAGTTTGGATTTGACGCCATTTTAGTCGCTTCAGACTTGAGTTGGGTTGAATGTTTTAGATTTATGAATTTACTTGTTTATTCTTTTGTAGTTTGTAAATTGAGGTTTAGTGAATAATGAAAGTTATAACCCGTTTGATGGACATGTCGACTGGAGTTTTTGACGAATATTGTTACAAGTTTATAGTCTAGAATATTGACGGATACCAAATGAACGCTTATATATTCTTTAGGATAAATATGATTATACCTTCTTTCAGATACCCTAACTCATTAAATTTTTCAAAGTAGATTCGTCATTTAGGCTGAGAAACAACTTGCAACGCTAAAAAATCACAACCTTCTATGACCCCAAGTGAAAAATCAAGGCAAGAGTAACAATTATTAGAAAACCAAAGAAAAGCTAATGAATCTAGAAATAATTGAAAACAAAACACTCTAGCTACCTCGAAAAAACGGAAATTCCCGTAGAACAATAAGACACAGACTTAATAACGTTGTAGACGTGACCGCCTTCAATTCTTAAGGTCTGTTTCAGCGGCTAATTTGACAGAGGTTCCTAATAACGAACGTAGAGCTATTCAGACCCTTGTCAGGTTAACCTCATGTATTGACAACTCGAGGTATGGAGGGGAGGGGGGATATCTACATTTGTAGTCGTTATTAGTATTTACTAGATTTGGGTAAGGTGGATTTAATGGAAGGGTTTTCGGTGTTTATGCGGATGTAAATAGAAATAAAACTAAAAGAATATACTCAAACTAAATAAGTTTTTGTGATTTTTTTAGGAGGGGCTATTCTCATGGACATCCCTCTCTTTGGGGAAAAAGCAATAAATATCTGTGCATCTGTGCCTGACGTAATCTTTGCAGGTGTCATGGTGAAGTATATTTTGAGGTGACGTTTGTCCATCATAATTAAAGGGAAATGAGTTATCCAGTATAATGATTCATGTTAAGATGTTAACAAATTTTTGCTGCACGACATAAATCATCACGTGTACAAAGTGATTTTCGGAGGTTTTCTACGGTTAATTTTTATCGCACGTATACGATAACACCAACTAGTCTCAAACTAAGCAGAGCTTATTTGTCCAGGGTGAGAATCGAACCCATGACCTCCGGCATAGCAGTCAGAACCACAGACCACTAGACCAACAGGCCTATACCACTAATCTACTTGTTTTCTGAAAGGCAATAAAGATATAGATAAAATCAAATGCGGTCCGAACCAAGGTCACTAGAGATAAGTGAATCCATCTCATTTATCAAGACATTTGTAAGTTGTATTACGTCGCAAGATGTATTATGTTATTATGTATTGGCATCTCGCTCTAATAGCCTACAGTAGACAGTATTAACAATATGATTTATGTAGATAAGGCTAGTTGTGCCTGCGGGTTTACTTGTGAAATATTACTAGGTATGGCTTTAACATCTATCTGGTTAGGCTTTCCGCGAATCATCGGTAAAGTTTATAGAGAATCCTGTAGTTTTTGTACTATCCTGATTGGTATTTTTTTGCAAATAATTTAATATAGGGATTGAATACTATTGATATGTAAGGATTAAAAACGTCGTAAAATAATTTAATCTTTTAAAATCTCTTACTCTGTAAACGTTTTGTATAATCCACTTTATGGCTTCGTAAACTTTTTTTTAATAAAAAATTGATTGCAAAATTTTAATGAAAGAGTTGAACAAACAAAACACCGTTACATTTTCGATAAAAGCTACTGCTAGGTAAAGCCGTAATCAATGTCATATTTTTTTGTAAATTGCTGAGAAAAATAGTTTTATCTATTTTATACAAAATGTAACAAAACACAAGTTCCATTCTTTCCTCGTGATGTATTTATAGCCTTCAACTCCAGTCTATGATTAAAATGTGTTAGAGGAGAAATGCCACAAATCTTAACATGACACATATATATAGAAAACAGTCGATTTATCCGTGAATACGGAGGGAAACACAAAGAAATAGTTCCTACTTTCCGAGCAATTTACGTAATGCTATATGGCTACGCTGACTCTATTCTGACGGATTGCGTAGGGGAAGTCAGAAGGTCAACACTTGTAGGGATATTTAAACAGTTGATAAAATTATTGTAAATACAGTTTAAAATAAAGTTTACGTGATTGAGACTTTTCGCTTTATATTTTGGGTTGGCTTACTGTTTTGCTTTTGAATGAATGTTGAATTTAATGTTTTTAAACTTTCACGACTTGTACACATATTTTAGGCAAGTCCACCCGTGGCCATGGTCGGTGCAACTCGGCCGAAACGTCAGGAGAGAATATATGTCGAATTATATCGTGAATAAAACTGGCCGGCAAGGATGCGGACGAATTTTGTTATCCCTTTTTTTGCATTTATAATTATAAGTTTGAGAATATGTTAGTTTTATAATCTACATGATCCGCAAATAGATTCCTGTCTTTGTATTAACCTAGGTGGTATTAATTAATCTCTGTTTTCTAGTACACAGTCTAAACAACTACAAAGTATAAGGCCATTGTACATTTCTTCGCCGCTGAACATAATTATCATTACCTTCGCAGCTCCTCAGGGAGTTTGTATAAGATATAATTAATTGCACCGTCTTTCCATTGCGACGTCGAATTCATTTCACTAATGCATCGCTTTACAGTACATTAAGAAAATTAATATTTTTAATGGTTTACGAATTTTCTTAAATGATCTCAAATGAAGATGAGTTTGTAAATTTACTTTAGAATGGTATTGGAAAGATTTTTGTGTAATAAATTGCTTTTATATTAATAGATGAAGGTTCAATAATCATTTTAAGACGTCTGGGCTCATAATAATCTTATATTTTAGTTTGATTTGCTACTAGAACATTATGATACTTTGATAAAAATGTATTGTATCTATTATATTATGAGAACACATGATGAAAAAAATGCTGTCTAATTCATTTCTAAATTTTAATGTAAAGAGTCACAAAATAATAATATATAAAAACAATGTTATCTAAACTGAAACTTCTGCATTACATTTTATATCCCCCTCCCGCCCTACACTTCCCCCCACAGTTATTACCATAAAGACTGATAAATATCCACATACATTCTTAGATCTGTCGATACTACACCCACTAACGTATTACATTGACGCTTGCCAACCGCACTCTCAATCAAGTTGATTGGACAAAACGCAATGGATAGCGAAATTTATAGCTTCGAGAACAAATCATTAATATAAGGATTGTTTGTTTAGTGGGGGAAATATTAATATATTGTGATGCTGTTTGGGGTAAGCAGTGATTCTGCGCATCCGTACCTGTATTACGAGATCTTAAATTTCTTAAAACAAAGATAACTGTCGCTGTGGGAGCAAGATGCCGATATCCGCAGTATATCGCTGTCTCACTTTTACAAAAGCAAGAGTCTTGCTTAAAGTTCTCATAGTACAGGCACTGGTGTTTTGATTTTGTTTAAGGATGAGGATAATAAAAATAATTAATCTATGTAATAATGTATCTGCAGCATTAGTTACTGTATCTCACAAATTGTTGCTCAACATTGTTTTTGTTCGAAGCTATCGGGTTTCTAAGCATTACGCTATGGCAGAGTGTGGGACAAGGAAAATCAATGTTGTAACACAAATATATCAGTTTATAAGGAAAACCACTTCTATATTAATGCTAAAAATAAAACTTATTTATAGACATTTTCATGATAAAAATATACAAAATACTTAACAGTTCAGTACATTTTTTATAAATTAATAAAAACCTACATTTCTATAAAACATATTTAATATCATTAGTTAATATTTAACTTCAAAAAGTAGAACAAACTAATTAAATTAGTTTCCTGTGATTCTGTTCACAAAGAGAAAGTCTTTGGTGCGGAAAATTAATAATTATTTCGAGACAGTGGTCATGAAACATCACGGTTACACCCGTGATAGGGGATCAGCAGAGCCGAGTAGACGTGTGGGTAATATACGGGTGTGTTATTAAAAATAATCACGTTTTTGACTAGATAAATTTTGGTAAAAATGAATTTCGGGGTTAGCAACAACATGGATTACCTTTGTATACCGCTTTCCTATTTAAGTGCTTCTATTAATTTCTTTGAATATATAAATTGTTAAATAAATAAATAAAAATAATAGATAATTATAATAAACTAGCTGTTACCCGCGACTTTGTCTGCGTGATATGGAAGATGTGAAGTACTGTACAAAAAGTGAAGCTAAATAATGTTTAATGCAAGCTCCTTAATCGAGTTCTGTTTCAAAATTATATCTTAACTTTCTATTCATTACCTGTAGTCTTACAAACATATTTGACTGTTAACACTGCTAGTTTTAAAGTTTAGTGCAACATTCACATGATGAAGGGTCATATTGTATTTTTGTTGTGGTCACTATCTAACTTGCACGGATTTGACAACTTGGATTGACTGGACTTGAAAACGGGTGAAGGTAAAGGGGTGTGCCGTACTCTTACAGGCTAAAACCGGCGGAGTGCTTCTCCGCCACGGGAACGCTTTCGCAAACTACGGCAAACCCGGACAGGGAAGCTTTTCTTTTAAAGGGATTTTCTTCATTGACTTGAAGTCAGTTTTCCCCATCGCTTATCAAGAAGCCGTCTTTGCCTTTATCCAGTACAGAAGACATCCCCAAGGCTACTGCCGTAGGCTATTTACGGTGGTTGGAGGAGAGCAAGTTGGACCCTTTTTTTTTTCGGGTGGAAATCCTCATGAACTTCCTCCACCTGGGCGGAGTCGGAGGGGCGTGCCAGACTCCTACCGGCTAAAAACCCCCGGTGTCATCTCGCACCTGCGCTCGGGGCCGCGGGAATCGGGATTCTTCCGCAGCTCCGCGCTAGTGCTGGCCCGGTGAGTCCGGGCCTCGCCTCGTGCACGGGGTGGTGAGGTGTTAGCCACCCTGTGCATCGTCTCAGAGGCGCGTGGCGACAACCCACCCGCGCCTCCGTCTCGGGTCCGTCGAATCGGGGGCAGGGACTTCCCAAAGTCCCACGCCCCTGGACCCATTTAGGGGGGCTGGAAAAAGGCGTTATTCGCCCTTCCCCTGCGCCTGGTGCGCTCTCTGCGGCCCGGGAAGGGAGTGGAGATCTCCCTCTCCCGTTCCGCAGTCTCTTTCTGCGACATCACGTCCTCGCAGAAGGACACCACCGCGTCCCACGACTCTGCGCCGCCGACCATCCTACGCACAATGGCCGGAAGCGACAAGTCGCCTCCTACTACATTTGTGAGGACACGGCGCTGCTCGTCCCAAGCTGCACACTCGGCGAGCGTGTGTTGCGCCGTGTCCTCCCCGCATTGGACGCAGTGGTGGCACCGAGCGTCCGGCTAGTTGCTTCGGCAAGTACCTATGCGGCACAGGTACTTGCCGAAGCAACCGTGCCACGACAGCACCTGCGCCACCCTGAACGACAGAGAGTCGTGCCTTCTCCCGAGCCAGTCGTCAAGTACTGGCCGGATCGCCTCGACGGCAGCGAGGCCGGCGGCAGGGCTCAGAAGCCTTTGCAGCAAGTTGGGCCTTGCGTCTACCCCTTGCTCGGGCACAGATCCGGTAGCGAGATGAGGCCTCCCGTGCTCTTTTCTTGGAGTTCCATCACTTTTTCGCAGAATTCAATGACGGCACACCAATTAACCGCGCTTACGGCAAACGAATACCCTCTGGTTATCGATTTTTATTCAACAATTTTATGTTTAAATTTATTGCTGAAACACTAAAAATAATAATGTATTGAATTAGGTTGTGGAGCTTGTTGCGTCGCTTCTTCTCCATTTTTAAGTTTAATGAGAAAAACCTTCTTCTTCTTCTTTTCGTGTCAATTGTACGTAGTATTTGGCAACACCAATTGCAGCATCATTGGTGAATTATGTTAGATCCTCCGAATTGCAGATGTGCGGACACTTTGGGCACTCTAGGTGGTGTGACATCGCCTGTACAGAGATGCCGCATTCTCACTGGATGTTAGAGGGGTCTGTATGCCCAAGTTTACAAATTTTTGTTTGCAGCGACCTACTTGAGTTCTCATACATTTTAATGCTTTCCAAACAGGCCACTTCAAGGTACCTCCGGGCGGCAGATGTCCCTGAGGTAGGACATAGGTGGTTCTTCGACATGTTTTTCGAGCGCGCATGCGACTTCTTCTCTAACGTTAGGAAGAGCAGAGGGAGAACTTGTTCAGCGGGGTTGGTTTTAAACAGTCTGATATTATTCGACACATTTCGTTGAGCGCTATGCGCTGTGTTGCGGAGAACATCAGGTACCGCTCCCCATTTGGTAGATGTATGTATGTGCAGCAGATTATTCCAGGCACCTATCTTCTATTTCGTTTTCTTTCTACCCTTTAACGGATGAATTTTCAAAAATGCTCGGTTATTGGTCTAATTCTGGTTGTTTGAGCTGAGCCAACTGAGCCTGAAGAAGGTTAATGGTTACGCGTGCGGGGCATACTCGTACTCGAGATTTAATAGACATGAATGATCGAATATCGACACACTTTTACTTATGCAACTACTCTATACCATCGCAATTGGTGCACAATTTTGTAGTGCATAGGTACTATCAAATCTTCAAAACTACGTGTCACACACAACAAAATTGCAGTCAACAGCTCGATCATAAAATATAGTAAATCATTTACCGTCCAAACTATTTTTTTTTTGTTTTGGTAGTTGGTTTACTGTCATGTCAGTAAATATCCACAGCTCCATCTAAATCGGATGAGACTGTCAGAGCTCATAATTTTGAGGAACAACATTATGTTAAAAAAAACCAAGTGCTTCTTACAATACTTTTGATCTACCAAAAAACGATAGGAAAAAAGAAAATATTATGCTCGACTGAAATTTGAACTCGTACTCAAAAATTATTAAAAGATAAATTCAAAAAGTGTGTGTCGAAATGAAATTTGAACTTGGAGTAAAAAAATGCGAAGCTCTCTATTTTCCGACCCGGCTATTTTAATTGCTTGATTGTATGCCAAATAAGTTGTTAATATAAATGTCAAAACATAAAACCATAGCAACAGTATTTTGGTCGCTATGGTGAAGATTCGCTTCTGTCAGACCAGTTACGTGAACTTTAAAAATATTTTAATCGTATTTTTTTCCCATTTAGGGCTGATTTAAAAAAAAAAGTAGCCTAAGTCACTCTCCAGCCCTTCAACTATCCTTACACATAAAATCTGGCCAATCCATTGCACCGTTTTGACGTGAAAGACGAACAAACAAACAAACACACTTTCGCATTTATAATATTAGTATGGATTGCGACACACACTAGAGACTCTTCTTCGGCTCAATGTGCTACGAATTTATACAAATAAACTAGCTGTTACCCGCGACTTTGTCTGCGTGGTAATGACGTTGTAGTGCTGTACAAAAAGTAAAGCTAAGTAATGTTTAACGCCAGCTCATTAATCCAGTTCTGTTCCAAAATGATTTCTTAACTTTCTATTCATATACCTGTAGTCTTACAAACTATTGACTGTTAACATAACATTTGACTGTTAACACTGCTAGTTTTAAAGGTTAGTATAACATTCACATGATGAAAAGCCATATTATATTATTGATGGATGTGGCCACTATCCATCTTGCACTGATTTAACATTTTGGATTGACTGGACTTGAAAACGGGCGATGGAGAAAGGGGTGTGCCGGACTTTTACTGGCTAAAACTGCTGCAGTGCTTCTCCATTCCCTATTGTCGGGGGCCACGGGAACGCTTTCGGAAACTACCGCACACCCCGAGGGGACCTTTTTTTTAACGGGAGCTTCTTCATTGACGTGGACTTAGTTTATTAAGAAGCCGTCTTTGCCCTTATCCAGTACAGTAAACTTCCCCAAGACTACTGCCGTTGGCCATTTACGGTGGTTGAAGGAGAGCAAATTGGGCCCTGCGTCTACCCCTTGCTCGGGCACGGATCGGATGGTGAGATGAGGTCTCCCGTGCTCTTTCCGCGTTTTCTTTGAACTTCATCACTTCTTCGTAGAATTCAGTGACGGCGCACCAACTGACCGCGCTTACCGCAAACTAATACCCTCTGGTTTAACTAACGAAATCGCAAAAATGTTATCGATTTTTCCAAATTTATTGCTGAAACACTAAAAATAATAATAGATTGAATTATGGTGTGAAGTTTGTTGCGCCGTTTGTTCTCCATTTTTAAGTTGTTAAGTTTAATTAGAACAACCTTCGTCGTTGTATGTCGTACGTCGTATTTGGTAACACAAATTGCAGCATCATTGTTGAATTATGTTAGATCCTCCAAATTACAGGTGTGCGGACATTTTGGCCACTCTAGGTGGTGTGACATCGTCTGTACGGAGATGCCGTGTTCTCTCTGGATATAAGTCAGAGGGGTCTGTATGCCCAAAATTGCTAAATTTTGTTTGCAGCTACCTACTTGGGATCGCAGACGTTTGAATGCTTTCCAAACAGGCCACTTTAAGGTACCTCCGGGCGGCAGATGTCCCTGAGGTAGGACATAAGTGGTAGGTGGTGATCTATCCAGATCTTGCACCGAGCTCGAGTTGGAGTTTTAATGGTAGCTAGGGTACATCGGAAGAAGCTCTTTTGGCTGTTAAGTCTACCCGGGTGTATAGGGGTGTCGTGTATCTGATGCTTTGACATGTTTTTCGAGCGCGTATGCGACTTGTCTTCTAACGTCAGGTAGAGGAGAGAGAGAACTTATTGAGTGGGGTTGGTTTTAAACAGCCAGATATCATTCAACACATTTCGTTGAGCGCTGTGCGCTGTGGTGCGGAGAACATCAGGTGCCGCTCCTCATTTGCATATATGTATGTACAGCAGATTAGTTTGGGCACCGATCTTCTATTTCGTTTTCTTTCTACCTCTTGACGGACGAATTTTCAAAAATGTCTGGTTAGTGCTTACTTAGTAGTTTGAGCTAAGCCAACTGAGCCCAAAGAAGGTTAATGTAACACGCACATAACAAAACATTTGCGAGAGTACGCGTGCGGGACATACTCGTACGCGAGATTGTCGATGAAAGAGACAGCCTATCAACACACTTTTACCTATGCAACTACCATATACCATGGCAATTGGTGCACAATTGTGGTAGTGTATAGGTACTATCAAAACCACGCGTCACACACAACAAAATTGCAGTCAACAGCTCGTTCATAAAATATAGTATCATGATAGTATCATTTACCGTCCAAACTATTTTTTTTTTTTTGTTTTGGTAGTTGGTTTACTGTAATTTCAGTAAATATCCACACCTCCATCTAAATCGTATGAGACTGTCGTAGCTTAAAGAGTAAGTAGATACCTACCATATACAATTATTTTGGAGCAATTTATGTTAAAAAAAAACCAAGTGCTTCTTACAATACTTTTGAAGAAAAGAAAATGTTATGTTTGACTAAAATTTGAATTTGAAAATTATTAAAAGACAAAATATTCAAAAAGTGTGTGTCGAAATGAAATTTGAACTTGGAGTGAAAAAATACGAAGCTCATTATTCCCTGACCCGGCTATTTTAATTGCTTGATTGTATGCCAAATAAGACGTTAATATTAATGTCAAAACATAAAACCATAGCAACAGTATTTTGGTCGCTATGGTGACATCTTCTGTCAGATCAGTTACGTGTACTTTTATTTACGTTTCCCTTGAGAATATTTAAACCGTAAATTTAACCATTTAAGGGCTGATTTATAAAAAAAAGTAGCCTATGTCACTCTTCAGCCCTTCAACTATCCCCACACAAAAAATCACGCCAATCCTTTGCGCCGTTTTTACGTAAAAGACGAACAAACAAACAAACACACTTTCACATTTATAATATTAGTATGGATTAGTATGGATAGTCGGCTACGAAATTCTGATATCAAAACGATTACGATATTCTATCTGTAACGGATCTCCATTTTGCTACGTATTTTGATTGTGCTACGGATACCTATTTTGCTAAGAATTTTCAGTTTGTTTCGTAGGTATGTCTAATTTCCTACGATATCAGATTGACTACGCAACGAATATATTTATATACTGCCAACTCTGCAAAAAATGCTCTACTGCTTAGTTATTGGCTTTAAACGTTTGATTTTCAACAAACCCATTGTTCTTTTAACTGGACTGCGTCAGATGCAGAGTTATATTTCATCAAAAGGTTTGATAAAGAGAAGATTATCTGTAGTTTTCAATTAACGAGATAAGCCGAGACGCGTACGAACACACATCAGAATAACAAAACTTTTCAGTTTATTGCGCGCTATCTCTAATGTTTGTCAGTTTCGGAGCCCCATAACTGTGCGAATAAAACTACTATCTGATTAAAATGTTTTACTTCATATATTTTCATACGTTTGAATGGCCTTTAGTGTATGAGTATGTTTTGTAATTTATTTTAAGTGTGCAATTTGCATAAGTAAATTGCATTTGTTTTTAAAACTAATTTAAGCTAATTTGGTTTGTCTAAGCATTTAAAAAGCGTAGTATTAGAATTTGTGCGTTCAATGTAAATAGCCTGTTTAAGTAGCAAAAACTGCATGAATTCTCTACAATGAATATCTAGGTTTGACAAAAACTAATTTATTAATTTACTTAAGCACATCGTAACATAAAAAATCTGTAAATAAGTATAGTAAAATTACATTAGTAGTTAACCTATTTTCATCCAAAGACATACATACACGCCCAAAATAAAATCCCTTTTTATTCCCCCAATAAAGCATAGTTTTTCAAGTAATAAACACGAGCGGCGCCGGCTGTGACACTAGTATGTCATAAACTGCCAGGTTACGGTTCCGTATCGCAAACGAGACCGGTTTTGACATTATTTACGGTTTTACGACGACATTGAACGGTGATGCGTTCTATCTGACACAGTTATGGAAGGTGACGGAATCGAATGTGGGACATAAAATATTAGTTATCATGATTTTGTATGTAATTTGTATGCATTAGGGGCTTTGACAGTCGTCAAGCTATTCTTTGTAACAAACAGTCTATAAGATACTATGTTTCCTTTAATTACGAGTGAAAGCCAATCGTTTCACATTCAGGTATTCAGGTAAATTCGGTTTGACTGGATGTTGAGCAAAATTTGGAAAATTTTACACAAATTCATGATAACCATTCACCCAAAAAAACCCTAAAATTTTCAATTTTGGCGAATTGTTTTAATTTGAAGAGCAATAAATAATTATTTCCTATTCTAGCAACAAGATTTCTCAGCCTTCTCTGCTATTCCCCTAAGCCAACGTCGTGAATATACGAAATCAAGTTGCTTAGTTATTGACACAAGACAATTTACATTTGCCGAGATTCGTGTTTGCTTGCGTGAGAAACTCATTAAAATTCTAACAGCCGCCACGCGAGAAACAGTCGTGGAGAACAGGCATTTTAAAATACAGTTCATTGTTTTATATAAATGAAAATTATCTATGAAGGAAGAGAGAAATGTACAGAGTTGAGTTTGGTTGACTAAAACCAATTAAGTTTTTTAGTCTATCGTTTGATCATCTTGCTCCACAACTTTGATATGAGTTATAATTGGTATGAAAAATAAATTTTCAAGCCTACTGAATACGCATATAAAATTTGGTAAAAATCGGTCCAGCCGTTTCGGAAAAATACAGTAACTAACATTGTGACACGGGAATATATAAGGTTTTAATGTTAAGTCACTGTTTATAAAACACCCTATATATTTACTTTGAGTTGGCGTTCTATAGAACCTGCAAGTCAAGAGAAAACCTAAGCTACTTAGCAGAAAATAATTCACAAACACAGAAGAAAAATATCAGTAAGTAGGTAGGTGTACAGAAGTCTACAGCCTCCTTTCTTATACTGTGAAGGTGCTCTACTGTGAATTTGTAGGAACTGTTCCACTTCGAATGTGTCGCAGGAGTCTGGAAGCTATTTGCTCTCCCCCTCCCCTCCCCCCTCCCGCTGCACCCCTGCGACACCCCTGTTAGTGGCGCGACGTTTCTTGAATCAGAATTCCTTTTCCTAGTGTTGATGGGCGTTTCCGTTGTATTGGGATCATAAAAAATAGAAAAATGGTTTCTTTAAATTTAATTATTGTTGTTCCTATTAAGATCCACAATATGCTTTTAGATTAATACTTCTCTCATTTAAAATTTTAATAAACCAGAGCCATGATAGAAACCAAGAAAATAATAATTTGCGATTGGTTTCCATTGATAAATCTTTGTGAGGCATTTAAAAGGAAAACACATTTTACTTTTTCTTAAACTATTTCATACCACTGTATAACAAAACCCAAGCAGATATATTGTTTCGTCAGTGTGAAAATATTTGTTACAATCAGTGGCATTGATATAAATGGTAAAATTCTGTAAATCTCATGAAACCTCACAAACTTTCCCGCGTCGAATGGGCCGAATTCGAAGAAATTAATACAGAATTCTAAAAATTCATTTCGTTCGACTACTTCCGCGTGTTCGGCTGTACGTAACTGAACGTTCACCATAGAGTGCAATGGGACCGCACACTTGAATAAAACCTCATTGAACTGCAACACTGTTGTATTTGATCTGTTTTCACTCAACACTCATAAAAGTATTACTTCATTGAAAAACTTTGCTCTTTTACTATTTCAATGAACGTCGCCAGAAAGAAAATATGAATATGTTTCCTGAAGAGACGAGAGGAATATTTTTTAGTATAAATGTATAAGAGTTGAAGCTTTTCTTTGTAAATGAAATGTCTTATTTGTTAAATATTTGCAGCTCTGTCGAGATAGTATTGAATTTCTTCTTCTTCAATGGACAGTTTCAATAAATGAGACATGCAAGGTTATAAGTTGTGCATTTCTAAAGAAATAAAATCAATTGATTCTTGGATGGTGACCTAGCTTAGTTTACGATATAAAATATTGTTTAGTCTGGCTCTGGGTACAATAATTTCATAATCGAATTCACATGAAGTTGGAATTCAAAAAAGAAAAAATCTTTCAGCTTTTCCAGTTAAATATTATTAGAACCTTTAAAAAATGTCTTTTGTAGGCATTCAATTCCCTATTTTATAAGACCTCAAGAGATCTCTCCAGAGCCTGTACTTCGAACCCTTGAAGCAGAACTGTTGCAGTTGTGGAAGAGAGACACCTATATTAGTAGAGTAGTATTGTCTCTTTTCCACAGTTCGGGTTAAGAGATATGAGTGCTGATCTTATGGTAATGCTGAGCATCCCTGACGCAGCGGGTCCTTTGTCTTGAGCATAGTTTATGTGGTCCCGCGTTTGACGTAGATTGAGGTACAGGCAGAATTTAGCTCTGACTACTTGCAAATAGGATCAGATGCAGAAATGTGGATAAGAGGGTAAGTGGTAAGTGTGACTTGGAAGTGAATTTCATCTTTTAAATGTGATCTAGTACGGTCTGTGATGACGCCAGACTTTTTTCAAGAGTAGGAAAGAGATGAAATAGAAAAAAATTGAAGGAATTTTGATTTTACCTAAGCATAATATTTTGTGATCAAATTCTTTTTTACAAGAATTTTATTTTGCTTGTACCATACAATAGTACAGGAAACGGGGGTTTCACTAAACTAGCACCCAGAATTTTTCAGCAAATATTACAAATTACCCTTAAAATGCTAAATGTGCGTGAGCAACTTCAATAAAATTAGTACATTATTTTCAAAAAAAAAAAACTAGCTCTACTTTTTCTATATAAAACGTCAATAATTTCACATGAAAGGACCTGATATAACTCAACTCCCCTTTTATTTTATCAATTTTTTCAAGCCAGTACAATTTCAAAACCAAATACTCTATTAAAATAACCAACAAAATCGAACCATGAACTAAGTTACTGTGAAACACAACACCAGTGCATAACGAACGCTCATTAAAAACGATAAATTACTCAGAGTAATTAATACGTGGGCTTTTAATTTGTAACCCGATACTTAGAGCCAGGTTACGCGGACCTTCTGGTAAAATAAATGATGACATAGGTACACGGGAAATAGATACAGCTTCAAAACTGGTATGGGTCACTAAAGATTATGTTTAAGGTAAATTTTATATTTATTCGACGTTTAAAGAAGAAAGACCGTTCTAAATACGGATGTTTGCATTTTTTATGTTTGGTCCCGCATAACGTCGACGCTTGCTATTTGCAAACCAATTATTAACCGATTTCACAATTTTTTAACATTATAGGAGGTTTCCTATAATATTTAGTTTTTGTTCGTGAGTGTACTAGTGGTTATGATATTTTTTACAACAAGTGAAGCATTTGCAGAAATCTGGTGGTAAAATAGTTTCGCATTCTACCATCAGATCCAAGTACCAATATTGATAATTTTTAAATTATACTTGCTTGACGCTGCACGATATTGTCATTATTGCTATTCTACTAAGCCACTGACAAATAATTTAATACATCAAGTCAAGTATTTGCCAGCGAATTCCTACAACAATTAACACAATTTTGATCTGTCCTTTCTTTTTAACGATTTTTTTTTGCTGACGACATAACATACGAATCTCTTGTTATTTTACTTCAACATTATTTTTCCGTCCATCGCTACCACTCAATACAAAATAAATTCACACGAAACTGGACGGAGCTTAAAATAAAAGGATTATATATTTTCAGCGTCCATTGCAGGGTTCCGTGGTATAAATTATAATATTGAATGTCATAGTATGAAAAAGATCTGAGCCTAAATATAATTTTAAAATAATAACAATACGATTGAGTTTCTACAATCAATTAATTGTGTGACGGTTTGGTGGTTTTTCATTTCATAATTCCCTGGAAAATATATTTTGTTGTTTTTCTTTTTTTTATAAGATTCATAGATTCATTGTAACTTCCAGTTAAGAATATTATCCGAAGTTTTGAATAGAATTAGTTGAAAAACTATTTCCATGACCTTTGTATAAACACAAAAAAACTAATTATGTTTCTAGAAACACTACTATTACTTTAAGAAGAAATAAATATCTCCAAAAATTTTAAAATGAATTGTTATTTGTGTATTTTATCTTAAAATATACCGAACCATTTTAAAGTAATATTCAGTTTCTCATCAACTTTTTATTTTAAGTATCGCTCTGGGTGATAGGAGCCAATTTATTGTAAGTGCATGCATTGCTTAAGGACATAAATCTACCCTATTTTGGAGAACAGACAGATGGCTAGTTAATATAATTGGAGATGATATCTGCAACTCTATGCCTTTCATTTTGACATTGCTATGATTTGTGGCGTTTTTCTAAAGAACTTTATTGTAATAAGATTTTTTTTTTTTTTTTTTTTTATTATCTTTTTTATTATAAGGGCTTTTAGGCCATATGGCCATGTCAGCCCCATCGTGCCTAAACTTACATACAGCTACCTAATACATAAAATCAATAAAGAAAACTACTTCTATTACAAAAACATATTTACAACAAATTGTGCTGCCTTGCTTAGAGGTTCAGCCAATATCGCACTAAAAGTTCCCAAATCATAAGTATTTAATTTAAAATTTTGCACCAATAACTCCCTTGCCACTCTGTATCGGACACACTCTGCAAGAATGTGCTGGACATCATCCAACCTGCCACAAACTTCGCAGTTAGGTGAGCTTACTTTTTTCATAAGGAATGCAAAGCTTCTGGTTGGATAATGCCCAGCACGCAATCGAAGTAGCGTTGTGATACTTATCCTATTTAACTTGCATTCAAAGCCAAACCATGGAATATGAGGAGGCTGACATTGCAGCGTTTTATACCAGATACCCTTTTCCTTACTTCTTTCGTCAAAGTATTCCTTGAAGCGCATGTAACACTTTTTTTTTAATGTTGATAAAATTTCCGTATAAAAAGGTAAAATGACAAAAATTGATCCCTCTGTAGTCGCTAATTTGGCTAATCTGTCAGCCTCCTCATTACCCCTTAATCCTATATGCGATGGAACCCATTGCAACCTTAGATACACATTACTAACACTTAATTCATAAAATAATTTTAAAATCGTGTAGGCTATCGGTACACCTCTGCCATAACCAGAGGCACATCGAGCCAAATGTTGCAGGGCACTCTTGCTGTCTGTAATTATAACAGTTTTTATATAATTTTGATTTATAATATACTTCAGAGCCTCTAAGATTGCAATGAGCTCCAACGTCATAATTGATATATCAACCTCTACTTTGAACATGGCTGATCTGTCCATCCGTTGGTCATAATATGCAGCTCCCAAACCTGAATTACTTTTTGAGCCATCAGTAAACACCTTTGACCAACCGGCATATTCTATGTTTAATTCTCTAATAACATCAAATTGCATTGTTGATATATCTTGATCACGTTTAGAGCCTTGTATGCAATCCATACTAATATTAATAATACTATTTATATTTATATAACTGACCCAAACATCTAAGTTAAACATCTCAAGTGGATTTGACGCATGTATACTATATTGCCTACACTCACTATATACAGGCAACAGTACAGGTTTCTTAACTCTCTGCCAGTATCTCTCATTATGTATGGAACTTAGTTCATTCATAATGTTCACCGTTATGTTATTCGACCAGGACAAACTTTTGACACAGAATTTATACGCAAGGTAAAACCTCCTCAGGAACAGTGGTGGGACGCACAGCTCACTCTCCATCACATGTATGGGTGTGCTTTTAATATATCCTCCAATAATACGCAAAGCTTGGTTTTGTATCTTATCGATTTTGAATAAATGCGTCTTTGCACTGTTGTCGTAAAGAAAGCAGGCAAAATCCAATCTGCTTCGTACCAGAGATATATAAAGTGTGCGTAAATGCTTGGGGTGCACTCCCCACCCAGAACCCGCTAAACATCTTAAAAGGTTTAAAAATTTTAAGCTTTTCTCCGAAATCTCATTTATGTGCTTGCTCCATCTGAGAGATCCATCTAGCCATAAGCCCAAGTATTTAATAACCTTTACCGATTCAACTACAGAATTGTTAATTTTTAAATTTACTTGGTTATTTCTACGACCTCTACTAAAGATACAAGTTTTTGACTTTCCTAGAGATAACTGAAGACCAATATTATCTAACATTATAACCATGTTATCTAACGCCTTCTGCAATTGGACTTCGCAGAAATTTATATTCCTGTCGCTCACATATAAAGCAAAGTCATCTGCGTACTGCGCAATAGATACGTTATTAATTTTGTGACATATTTCAAAAGTGGCTATATTGAAAAGCAACGGAGACAAAGGGTCCCCTTGTGCAAGTCCTCTATTCGTGCATCTAACTTCAGAGTTAATCATGTTTTCTCGTCTAATCATCAGCTGCCTGTCACTCAAGAAATTCCAAATATATGCGCATATCCTTTTACCAACACCCAGGTCATCCAAAGTTTTAACTACTTTATCCGTCAAAACATTGTTGTACGCGTTTTCAATGTCAAGGAAGCAGGCTACAGTAGGGGAGTTCATTGTGAACCCGAGTTGTATATAACTAACCAGCCTAGTCAAACCACTCACACATGACTGAGATCTCCTAAAGCCACATGTATTCTGCGCTAAGATTAACTTATTTTCAATATACCACTCTAATCGCTTGGATATCATAATGTGGAATATTTTGCATAAACATGATATAAGCGATATTGGTCTTATTTTGCCCTCTACATTTCTTTCGAAACCAGCTTTAGGTATAGGGACAATCAAAATTTTACGCCATTGATTAGGTATTACGCCCAATCTAAAAATTGCATTATAAATATCTAACAAAAACTTTTTACCCGATAGTGGTAAATGGTAAACCATTGAATACGTAATTCCGTCACTACCGGGCGCTGTGTCTTTTTTTTTAATACAAACATCCAGCTCTTGTAATTTAAAATCTGAACTAAGACGACTATTGTCTGATACAAAAACGGGTGGGCATATCCCTACTGAGTCAGGTGTTAGGGAACGTAGCAATTCATTTTGTTTGTCAATAATAAGATTTATGCCACTCATAAATCTCTAACTCGTTTAGAAGAAATGTGTTGCAGAATAGATTTTATTAACAAAAAATCTTTTCTAAACTACAAAGCATTTATTGAAGACTGTTTGTAATATTATAAAGTAAAACCCAAGAGCTCTACATACATGAATTTACTATGTTTTTGTAATAAAGCACACATGCTTACCTTTAGAACTGTAAGGCTCAGAGCAATCAGTTTTATTTATATGAACAAGATGTTCTACGCCAGGCTTACAAAGCTTTTAGTGTTTGTAAAGAAATTGTTATTTGGCGCCCTCAGCTCTTAAAGTACTAAAGATTATTAAATCAAAAAACTAGAAGAAAAATACCGTGTGGAGCTAAGTGGTTATCTAAAAATGAATACTTGAAAGATCATAAAACAAAGGTCGGTCTGGATTTTCGCCGTTTAAAGTAACCAAGGGTTGCGATCAGGTTGTTTGCGTGAACCAGTTAAAAAAACGCGTCGAACACAGGTCTATAGTTGTCAAATGTCAGTCAAAAATCTAAAGACATAAATAAATTATAGATGTTGTTTATGGAGCCAAACTCCACACATATGCCATGTCCCATGCATGCGTACATCAAAGCATCATAACAACCACTAGAAACATTCACCTCAAAGCAGAAAAAAACGCAAAAAAGAACTCGACCAAAAAATAAATAAATCAACGGCCATCCTTCACCGCTGGCGCCCGGTAAGCCTAGATTAAAAACAAATTTTTTATATGTTGTTAAAAATTCACACACACTTCCTCTAAGTAGGTCCTCGTGGGATCCTGAGCTAATGTAATTGGCCAATCTGTTGCGAGTGTTCTATTGCCCATAAATAATGGGAACTAGGACAAGACGCACATACATTGGTATAAGCTGGCGATATATGGCGCGTTTTGCCCACTGCCACCATTTTCATTAAGGTCGTGTCTAGACGGGGATTGGTGTGACTTGTTTGTCATAATTTTTGGTTTGCTGACTGGTTTGATGAGGGTGTACTATAGCAGATAGGCAGAGGGCTGTAGTATACGCGTATGGCAGGATATAGAGGAAAAATAGAGAAGGAAACTGTCATAGAGAACTATCAAGTCCATCGGTTTTTTAGGACTACTGAAATTTTCTGAAGGTAACCACCACATAAGAATGGTTTTATGACAGAATTCTAAGAGACTTAGTGTTTTTTGTTAAAAACAACAGCTAAAACTCAAAGAAAACCAATACATTTCTGAAAATATTCAAATAAGTATTGCTTGAATTTGAAAAGACTCTAAACCTTTAAGTCGATTTACAATTTTAATATGCCTCAAAATTTCGATCCTCAAAATCCAGACACTAAAAAACTATTAGCCTTCCATTAAAGCCCAGTAACAAAGTCCCTCACGATAATGCAGGCATCAAACAAATACATTGTGTACGCAGTGACGCGCGTATTTATGATATATGTATAATGGCCAGTGATTGATCACCGTCGCGGACTCGCGGCCCGAACAATGATTTATTCGTTCCAACCAAACGTACGGATGCAGACGAGATACTTTTTATACCAAAATACTGCATTTATACGATTTTGTATAGCAGAAAAAACTTGTAGATAAAGAAGTATTTAATTTTTACGAACAGATTGATCAAGGTTAAGCAACGCTTGCTGAGGTTTGCCTATAGATGGGTGACCATACAAAAATCTTTGTATTGTGCTCTAAGGTATCTACAGACTAATTTTAAAGTATGTTTTTATACACCGAATAGGATTTTAATTCAACAACTAAATACAATCACAAAACTGTAAAATGGGAACGTTATAAAATTTATTAAAAGTTATGATATTGTTGTAAATATTTTACCAAATATAGACCCCTTCAATAAACTATTTATAGAAAGAATTTTCATACCTTCAATTATTTTGGTATTTCCATTTAAATTTGGACAAACCCATTAGAATTACACGAAAATATGTTTACACGTGACTGAGCAAACAGCTGAAATTAAAAACACAATGTTTATTTAAAAACGTCGGTTGTTTTAATTAAAATTGACGCGGGTTGATCAGATGGAGAGTACAGAGTTTTTCATTTGGACTGTTCTCGAATAAAACTAATTTGTTTCGTTGCTTAGCAACCGTTATAACTGTTGGCACGCACAGTTTTGGGGGTTAATAAAAACTTTTGTGGTTAAAGTTGGCTGAACTATGTAGACTAGGTTTCGCTTCCGTCTTCGCCTGCGGATGTTTTGACGATAAGTTGTGGCTGATCTATTTTGAGTAATCTTATTGTATTGTTTTGTAAACTTCTACTATTTTTATTCTTTTTTATTCAGATCTATGAAGGTGTTAAATTATAAGTGTCCTGCGAGGCGCATATTTGATTTAAGTAATAATAATAATACCAACTTAACTTTTGGAAGAAGAAGGCATGGTGCGCCGACCCCAAATAATAAATGAGATAAGGGCAGGGGAATGATGATGAGTGACAACTTAAATAAAATAAGTAGATTGTATTATAGAGTCATGCCTTCGGACCTACACTAGTCAATGTAAGTGTCCAAGTCCTTCTGATTGTAGTCCCCAAAATCTTAAAAAAATGTGTTGCATTTGAAGACTAAAGTTAGACTAAAACTATATTAAAAAAAAATCAAGAGACTCGTGAAAGAAGCACGTCTCAGTAAAAAAACCGTAGTAAATACCTAACCAATAGTCATCATCTATTAGCTATACGCGTATCTATACGAGAGTAAAAAAAAACAGATTTACTTCAATCTAAAAAAAAGTAATCCAAAAAACGTCCCGAACTTTTTTCCACGTTTCATTTGGACTCAAAATAAACATTTGTCTTTGGCGTGACCTCTCGGGGTCCTATTAAGGAGTCAATTAAACGGCCGCCATTCAAAACTGCGCCGTCTCTGTTAATCCGGCCCCGAAGGAGTTGCCAAGCGAAATGAGCTCTTACGTAATCGCGGGTATTTTTGTTTTCAGTTGGATTTTGGTTGGTTTTCTATCTGGGCGATAGATGGCGTTGTATCGTGATCTAAAGATGTAAATAAAAGGTGTATTTCTGTCAGTTGAATTAATTAGAAAGGAAACTACAAATCTATTGCTAATAAATTAATTTAAGAAAATTTGTAAAAGTTTTTTCGTATATTTTATAGATAAGAAAACATTTCTGACATGTGTGAGGCAAGGAAATTAATTCTTCTACTCTTTTTATAATACACAGTAAGACTAAAGTCATTTTTTTCCTAGCCTATAGTGTCCCACTGCTGGGCAAAGGCCTCCCCCAAGTCTTTCCACGATTCTCTGTCTTGCACCGCTTCGAACCAGTTCAAATTACCAAGCAATTTTTGTTCCAACAAAAAAGTCGCAGTGCAGTCGCCGATCTGCCCAAACCACTCACTTACATAATCACATTTACATCTATTTGGTAATTCAGTATTTATCTGTCTGTCGATCCGTCTTCTTTGCGGCGATTTGTTTCCCATCGGCCAGCGCCGGACTTATCAGATGATGTGTGCTTTCTAGACACCAAATATTTGAATATAAATAACATGTTTTTTGAGTGAAAGGCCTTTAAGGGGTAATGTGTAGAATATAAATTTAGTGTTAATCTTTAATACCAGAATTTAGATTGAGACATTCTATTTAGATTATAACCCTGGAAACAATATGTCCACAAAATATGTTTGTCTATATAATTTGAAACCTAATCCGATCCAAGAATGAGTATATGAATTTAGCGTCGTAAATATAAAAAAACAAAGGTTTGCAAACGTTAAGTTCAATTCAAATTTTATTTTCAGAATTCTTATGTCAAAACTCATATTAACGGTTCCAATATAAAAAAAAAAAACTAAATTCCAAACTTTATTTAACCTTTTATGAAAAAACTCATTTCTTAAGTTATTATTACGCGTTACTCATGTTATTTATTTATTAGGAACAAAAACAGTTACATGATAGATAAAATACAAAAAATCACTATACTTATTTCACAACCATGCTACCCACATATTGACAAAAAAATTAAAGAGAGAATAGTTAGAAAAATGCTCTGTCACTAGTCAGTGAGTACCGGGTACCCCATACACAAGTATCTGTGCCCGGCATAACGCTGGTAAACGTCAGGATGTCTAATTTCCACCCCACGCCTGTCAACTACTTAGGGAAATCTGTAACGATCACAAAGCGGATATTAAACGGATCTGCGATGAGACAATACGCCTGCCGGCTATACATCGCGGGTTTTGTACGTGCGTGTCATATTTGCGAGCTAACTCGAAGCGCGATGGTGCGAGGTTGTGGAAGTATAGTAATGAGCTGTGATTGATGGTGGGTTGTTATACGGGGTGCGGTTGTGGGAGAGGCCGTTTGTGTTTTGTTTATTTACATTTGACCAGATCAGAGTTTGTTTATTAATGTTTACGGTTTTATGTCAAGTGATTGTTAATCTTCCTCAACCACTTTCTTTAGGCGTCTGGTTTACCTAATAAGTAAACAATATTTTAGAGAAATTGGTGTGTTAACCAATACTTACCTACTTCTATACATGTTTTGGGTAACATGAATATCATCCTACTAAGAAACTAAACGCCTCTTTTTTATCGGCGAAAAAACCATGCTTTTTAAAGGTTTTTTGAGTCAAAATAATGTTCAATAAACTTTTTCCTGTTCAAGTAGTTTTCAACTCATATCTTCACTAACAAACGTGCACAATAAATTAAATCCGATCATAAATAAAAATGACGACACACGAAAAAAATAAAAATAATTACATGGTCGTAGAAAAAAGCAACAATATACACTCTCCTTTGTTATACCATTCATATTTCACGGTAAGTACCAATTACTGGGCGTTACGATATATCACCGAAACCACTGGCGTCTATAAAGGTAACACGGTAACAGATCAACGTCGCGTGACCGCACACTATCAGCGCCCTTATGTTTCCACTTATAACAATATGTGTTAGGGTGTTCGTCTGTTAGCACGTAACCAATGACACCATGTAAGTGACGAAAATTACTGGTCTTAATGTAATTGACTTAAAAAATAATCTGTAATCTTCCATGACTTGCACACAACGCCATCTAGTTTTAAACTAAGCAGAGCTTGTATTATGAGTACTGGACAACTGATAAATATACTTCTAAATACATACGTTTCATAAATAAGTGACACCCAGACACAGAAAAAATTATCGTGCTCATCACACAAACTTTTGTCCTGGGTGGGAATCAAACCCACCGCCTCTGACATAGCGGTCAGGGCCAATAACCACTAGACTGACTAGACCAACAGGCCAGCCATTAAAAAAAAAGTGGTATGAATCGCTCACTCAATCACACAACGCTATCTAGTCTCAAGTTAAACGTTCTAAAGTAGCTTGTAACACCAGTACTAGACAACTGATACTGAAAAAAACAGCTGTATCGAACCCTTAAAAGACTGTTTGTTGTAAAGGAAAACTTCGATTGCATCACCCCCTTTCTGGTACGGGCACTCAGAGAGGACTGCGAGCCTCTCAAGTGACCTTTAAGAGGACCCCTTTTACAACGAGTGACAAAGACTTCGAAGGCTCCATCATTTGTTTCCCGTTTTTACCTCCATACCTGGCGTAATTATTGAATATTTCATGAAAATTATGCAAAGGCAGGTTTTATGGTGTAAGGCAGTTGATAGAACCTTTACATGAGGAGAATTAACGTAGATGCACTTATTAAAACTGGAAAGGTTAGAATCGTGATGTCCATCCAACAATCTGACATGCAACGTATTTTAAAAGATCCTAGTAGTATTTTACATACTGCTTCTTGTATCTTGTTTCTTGCCGGTTCTTCTCCATAAGAATTACATTTTGGAACCGCGCAACTAGAATCAGTAAGGAAGTGTGAAGTCAGGAGTGAAAAGACCTACTCGAAAAAAAAATATTTTTATTTTGTTTTTGTGGCCAAAACCAACTTTCTTGAAAATTTTACATAATTCCTTTCCCATGCAAAATTAACATCCACTTATCAAAATTTGCAAGCAAGACTAATTTTTATACAAAACATAGTATTACTTTCTTGAAGAAAATTGTATGTTATCATTTACAGTTCCCTCCTAGTGTCTCAACACCTTAAGGAATCCGCGAAACTGTCACGCTCGTTTTAATAGCCCGTAACACCTGCCCTGAATGATTGCAAATTTTTATTTAGTATCCAGCCGTGGAGGAATGCTAACGATTACCATTAGCAGCGGCCGTGGGGCCGTGGAGAGCCGTAGAGAGCCGTGGGGAGCCTTGGGGACTACTGGACAAATGAACAGCGCTTAGCAAACGCCAGGTGGGCTTAAGATATTTAATCGCGCACTTCACTTTTGTTTTTCTGTTTAAGAGCTGTTAAGGGGATGTGTTTTGGATATACTTTTGTTATAAATTTGATAGATTCGAATTCTGCCTTAAATAAGACTAGCTCAGTTTGTCTACATGAAAAAACGGGTAAATGTAATGACTAGTACTTTCTCGGGTGAGCTAAATTATAACTCTATAAATACTCGTAATTCTTGCATGTCAAATCAGTTATTGTATAACTGTCAATGGAAATGGTAGACAGAATTTGTTCTGATTATATTTTTCTTTTATGCTTGAGACGGGTTTTTCATTTCCGGTAATAGTTTTTTACAGTCGTTGGAATTCTCTAATTTAATGATTTCATATTTAATAGTTCTTATAACGAAGTACTGGCGAAAATACTACAGGAAATCTTTTAATACATTAGTAATGTAACAAAATCATTAACTAAACAAAACGACAGCTCCCATTTAATCTAAACTATTCAAAAGACGTCGCCAAAATAAAATAATAAATAAATTATTACTTTGTACAGAGCCAGCCCCTTAACAAGTCTCTTCACTTTTGTTTTTCATTTAAGCGCTAGTCTTAATAGCCTCGCGAAGGAAATGGACGTATTTTTATCTGAAACGAGTTCATTGGGCAGCCTGTTTTGTACAATAATGGCTTCTAAGATTGCTTGAATATTCAATTATATTATACTAAGTTTATGTTAATAGTTGCTTTTCGGAGAATAATAATGTACCAATGTTTTGATAGGATTAGGATTTATTTTGTTGGAATTTGATTTTCGTTTCTGAATTTGAATACCTGGGTGTTATTTCATACTTTTTTATGGAATACAACCCTGACAACTGCCCTTAGTGAATGCACAACGATCGTGTATAATGCCTGACAAATGTAGTTTCGCGTACGTATAACTAAGAGCGTTTTGGGTTGTCTTCAAATATTCAAACTGAAGAAGAAAGAGTAAAATAATAACAGCAATCATGAGTCAAGTAAAAAAATACGCGAACATTGTGAATTTATCTGAGTTTATATGGTGTTAGTCGCTTGGTAACCAACATCGTCACAAACTGGAGACTTGAGTTGTCTCCGAATGTTCTTACTAAAAAGGACGAGAAAAACAGTGATGAGATCAAGGGAAATCCACGCGGAATATTGTGAAAAGTTCAAAGTTAACTCGTATAAGTTAAATCACACAATAATTTTAGCTACATCACTTTTATAACCCGCCAGTCTGCAGAGCTCATAAAACCGCGTGACAATTGCCGGTTCATTTCGCTTGCTCCCAATTTGGGAACAGCAGAACTCCAGCCATTAGAAACATTAAAACGTTTCAATGAAAAATCTCGGATATTAGGACGACTGTTAAAATATAACTGTTTGAGTGGTTTAAGTTGTGAGAGACTGCGATTTTATGTAACCATGCAAGTCATTAGGTTTTTTTCTTGTCAAAGAAGTATAAAAGGTAGAAAGAGTATTTTGTGTGAGCGCGATAATTTAAAAAAATACACTTAACATAGTAAAGTGAAAAATAAGTTTACCCAGTTTTAGGTAAAACAGGGGTGGCAAAAAAAGTTTTGTCCACTTAAAAGCTTTTTTAATGATACAATTCACAGTTAATATAAATTTAACTGGTAATTTACTCTAGAACCCCCTAAATGAGAGTATGAGTGCCATATTATTTTTATCAAATAATATGGAAATTGGTAGCTTTTTTCCACCAAATTTCTAACTAGAAAGGCAACTTTCTAAATTTCTAACTAGGTACAAGTTTAAGGCTGTGGATTAGAATCTCTCCACAGCCTTAAACTTGTACCACCCACCAACCGTTAAAAAGCTTTCATGATTATCATTCTGTTATTCCGCCGTGATATTTTAATATCTCCCGGCTGTCCGGTAATCGCCTGATCCGTCCCGGCCCGCCGGCCGTCCGGTTCGTGCAATTTTTATGACATGAGAATTGGGATTTCATGGTATCATGATGGATAAAGTGTTCAGAGGTCATTGTAAATATATGCACGGATTACCTTGATTGATGGCGGCTTGGTTTTAAATGATGATTAATTTTTATTGCAAAATAAAGAGAGTGGTTTTGAGAGAAAATCTGCTTTGATTTTAGCAATTTCATTGTAAGGACCACTTAAAAAAATATTCTTAAATCCTGGTAAATCATATAACACTGGTAATATTATTTGGTCCATATAATACTATGGATATTTCTGACTCTTTTCGAAATCCTACCAATCTCCGAAACAATACAGAAACTACTCGGAATGCTCTACAAAACTAACAAATTCGAATTACAAGTCTCCCTTTACGATTTACACAATCTTTTAGCCTTCCCAAAACCATTTGACCTCTAGTTTACACCCGAAATTGACCCTAAATTGGTTCGAACATAAAGATAAATCTCTTTCGTAAACTAATCACTCGAATGCTTCGGATAGATCCATTACGCTGCCTTTTTTATAAAGAGCATTCAAGTGCGTACGTGGCGCCAATACTAAAGGGCTTTTATTGCAGATGCCGATCGCAGAACTAGGGTTACAAATCAAATGATAGGGGTGAAAAGGTGGGGTGTATGCAAGTGTTGTGAAGATTATTTTGAAGAAAAAGTTTAACATTTAATCTGGCAATGAGGAAAAAGTCCCTGATGCAAGTTTTTAATTAAAGATTCAACTTACCGTCAACCGTTTAATGAGTTTTTAGATACTTAAAGTACAACATCATTTAATACTAGACCACAAATAATCACCAATCGGAGTTAAACCTCATACACTAACTACTTGTCTAATAAATGTTTTCTCCATTTAGAATCCGTAGTAATCAAATGAATGGCCCACTCGGCGGTGTTGACTGCAAAGTTTTTCAAGGTAGCGGTGTTGGCGGCCCGCCAACGCCCTGCGTTGTGGACTTAATGGACCGACTCACTTACAGATATTCACTTTATTGCAGTCTTTATGAATTTTAAATGTCTGCTCTATAGATGTAGTTGGGATTTTAAGTTATTGGAATTTTGATGAGAAGTTATGTTTTTAGGATTTTGGGTTATGGTTTTTGATGTTTCCTGTGAAGTATTCAGTATGAGGTAAGGATTGACTACTGGCCTATCTCAACGGTTTATTGACTGACTCAGGTAGAGATGACTGCATATTTTAACCCCGTTGATAAGTTGTAAAAAAGAAGTTCAGGAAATCTTTTAAGAAAAAGAAAGAAGAGTCAATAACATATAAGTAGTAGGGAGTTAGATAGGCGGTCCTAAACAGGATATATAAATTTTAGATTCAAAGCACACAAGCAGTAGATCGTCAAAAAATATCTGAATGTAAACTAAAACAAAACACACAGTTTATAAATTCACAATATCAGTCAATATCCATAAACGAAAACACAACCTTTCACAAAACCCGAATTCAGAATCTCATACAAAAAACATGTTCAAACATAGTCGTCTGGGAAAAGAACCTACTTCATATCTATGGGCGGATGATAAATATAGCCGTTGGAGTAGGGACCCAATTTCACGAGGATTTTCAATATTTCCAATGAATACTTGAGCAGTAGGCGACAAGTTTAGTACAGCTGAGTAAAGCTAGTGAAATGTGGACTAGATAATGTAGGTTATGTAGGGATTCAGATTCCTTTGATTGATGTCTCTTTGTATTAGATCTTGTGGGTGGCGTGTTGGTGTAGGGTTAGGTCAATGTGTTTATTTTTTGTGGATTTAGTTCTGGTGTCTCTACCAGAACTTCCTATTATTCAATCTCGTATCTAAAGTTTAAGACCTATTTGTGAGCCATATTTTTCTATCATCATCACCATCTTCCCGCCCTTATCCTATTTTAATTAAAAAAATATGTAATACAGTTTTTGTCCAGTTTAGTAAGAAAATTACATGGTTTTTCACAACAGTTTTCCCGATTAGAAACAGAAATAAAACAAAAGAGTCTCCATTCCTGAGATTTGCCATTTAGTTACCATTGATTTACCTGTGTTAACAGTTCCAAGCTTACTTTCATAAAATACTTTTTTAAAGATAACTCCATACAAAGACAAAAGTTTCCAAATCCCATCATATTATATAACCTAGCCATGATATAGTTTATCAGTTGATCTCCTAAATGCGTCTGCCCTCGCATACATCATGGCGTCCCATCCAACTTGGATCATAAAACACGGCGCGCGCCCGATATCGCGCTGTCACAAGACTTACGATTGTTCACAAGATTAATAAGAAAAATGTGAATTACTTAGGGTAGTAGTAACGTTTTAAAAGGTTTTTGTTTAAGAGTGAAAGTATAGAGTTGTGTATTTTTGAGACGATAACGGTTTTGAGAAATGGCACTCATATGAATATTACCCTTAATTGTCATGCAAAATGTAGAGATAAATTGATTTTTCAGAACGGCACGTTGTAATGAATAGATTCTGATTGTCAAAACTGTTGCCAGGTGGCCAAAACAGGATCATCGTCTTCCAAATAAAACAATGTTTTAGAGATTTCTTGGAAATTTTCTGATCTATAAATTTCTAATACATCCAGATGCAGGGGTTAGAGATGCAAGTAATAGCATGAAGGTTAAGGACCTTACCTCGTCGTCAGATTTTGGTCGAAATTTGCCATTTTTAGTTTTAAAACGCTGAACATGCGATTTTATTAACAGAATTAATCTAACAAATGTTTGAAAAGAGAAAATAACAAAGAATTCCATTAACTTTTATATGACCTTAAATTGAGTACTAAAAAGTTATAGATACAGTCAACCACACTTTAATGGCAACAAGGTAGCGCTAAAAACACCTTTGACTTAAAGAAATAAGGTTGATTCTCGTATTTCTTTATTCCCACTATCATTTGCTCGATAGTACAATTTTACCTAGACGAAAACAAAGACAGTAAAGTTTCCTCTTTTGTGTAATAATAAGTAAGAACTATCTGAAACTTGTAGCAACAGTTAAAAATTCTAATATATCTTGTTGTTTCACGCTTCACTTGAAGTTTGGAACTTATTACATAACCGGTTTGCAGGCTGGCTTTCCGGAAAAGGTTTTATATTACACGTAGAGTAAAACGGATGTTTTGGTAACAGACGCGCTAAATTTGTTTGCACTAACAGCTCAGCAAGTAAAACAAGCTTACAACATTTTGAGAGATGTTAATTGATAAATAAGGGTCTAGTTTCAATCTATTTACTATCTCGAATGAGACACTTCCTCGCGTGTCCGAGCGTTGTACCATTGCCCCCTTGTTATCAGTACCAACAAATCAGTCCGCCTAAATACACAAGCTCTCGGAACGTCTTTCCATCAATGCTTGCTTGTCCAAATGACCATCAAATATAGCCGTCCTCCAACAAGAGTGACTCGTAGCCCCGCGAGTGCCATCTCCAGAGCATCCAGCCTGGCTTCCGTCCAAACTGGGTGTATCTAGCACTCTTCACTGCTCACCGCCTAGAAATAACGAGCACTTCAGACTTCTACACAAGATTCAAACATCACAAACAATTTTCAACCTTACCCTGTTACGTTAAACCCCAAAATTCCATCCACGAAACTTCAGAAGAATTGAATCGCCAAATCTATTTCTGCTGTCCATGCAACTGATTTTGGACTTTATTTTACGAGGAATAAGTGCGAGGGTCGAGTATAAAACCTATTTAAAATTGAATAACATTGGATCTTACTTGAGTTATCTTGGATTGTGTTCTATTTTAGTTCGGAGTGTACACTATTGGTGACAAATTGATATCGTTCAGACGATAAACTCTGTACTAAATTCTGGGATAAGTTGTTTGTAAATATATTGTCGGTGAATCCAATATATTTGCTTAACTTGGAGATAGCTCGGTGTTCCGCGATGAGTAATGGATACTTCTTCCTTTTAGCAGTTTTAAGTTTAAATTGGATCGCGTCAGTGAAGACACGCAGTAAGCACGTTTATGGCCTTACCGTGACAACTTTGATTTAGAGTGGACGATAAACATGTAATAGATGTAACCGGGACAACAGTAAATTAAGGATTTTAGTAGTTTTTTAGAAACTAATATTACAATTGTCCATAACGTTTGTGTCTCTTTATCATGAATCAACCACTTAGTCTGAAAAAAATATCTTAGATTACAAATTTTAACTTCGATATTATCACTAATTCTTAGGCATATCTAGTTAAAATGTTGTAAATACTTTCCCTTGAATTACCTTTCGTCTCTAGTCTAGGCGTCTGAATAAATAATCGAAAATCTCTCAATTTCCGTCTATTTGCGATGGTAGCGGAAATGGAGATCATTAATCATGCTGTACTGGATCCCGAGCTTGTTCATCAACGGACCCGAGCGCGGCATTCATTTGCTTTGATTATAGTTTTGATAATGGTTCTAATTATTTTTGATATTTGAAATACTTGAAATTGTTTTGAGCTTTAAGTTTGAATGACCACAAAGGCAAATAAATGAGTACATGAAACCTGCATTTTTATTGCATTAGAATAAGCTTTTTGCTGTACATTTTCTTTATTTTTAGCTTTAAGGTAAGATATTATTTTATCTTGATATTTTTTGATTCCTTATAAACTGTGAAGTTTCCTAATTATAAAAAAAATGTACAGATTAGAAATCTTTTTGGAGTATCTCCATCTTATGAATGATGAAGAACCTTTTGGACGCATGTTGGCTAACCACCGGTGTACCTTTAATTCGCTGTACTTGTATACTAACAGAGACACTTATACTCAATACTCATAGACTATTGTGACTCCCAGCGTATCTAGCAAAAAAACTACAAGAGCTAAAAACCAAAGCCGTTCCATTATTAACCAACATTTTGTCAGATCACAATATTAAATCCGTTTAATTTTACGAGGTGACGACTGCAAGTGTGCTTAACTGTCTCCCAGCAATTCTTGTGTAATAAAAGTGCAGACGTTGGTGGCACTAAACGTCACTTTAGTGGCAAATTAGTAGTTTTACGATGGAAACAGACACGACGGGTAACGACACGTCAAATAACGACACAGTGAACTTTATTAAGGAATTATTTGACAACAATGTCCGTTAATAGGTTTTTGATTTTTTTTTCTCTCTCTGAAAGGTTGAAGAGTAAAGTGTATCGGTTTTCAGTAAACGTAGTCATCAATGTATTAATAACAAATGTGAGTGATTTCATCCTCAAATTCTGGTGTTGTATTTTTTTTCACTTTTTTACAGATTGAGCAAAAGAAAAGAGTAATGTTCTAAGGTTTATGGCGTAAGTGTGAATTTCTTCATTATAACACTTCTCCTATAGTCTGGAGATCTACAACAATTCGAAAATATGGTTTGTCGTTAAAAACCTTTTATAACCATGGCTGAACTGGTATACGTTTATTTTACAGAAAAAAATATATGCCTACAACAAGAAGCTCTTATCAAGGTTTCAATTAATGTTCTACTTGTTTTATGTAATAACATTCCACGTATTTTGACATTTAGACTTTAGCTGACAAAGGTCACATCAGTGTTCCATGGCATTTCTCTGAATATGTTATGATTCTACGAAAACCTTATTACAAATACAAACATCTTGTGTACAGGGTGTAGTCAATTCTCCGAAACATTCTTACCGTTATTACAAATGACAATTCTGAATCCTCTTTCCTCTAATTTATCCTCTTTGTTTCTCTTCCAAGTCATTTTTAGAATTATCGTAACAAAGACCATAATCTACTTTCGGGGAATCTGCCAAAATGTCGAATAAAGAGGTTTTTTTTACATTGTCATGGTTTTTTCCAAGTTCCGGGAAATGTTGTACTGAAAATTATGTCTTTTAAGAATGGTTTATTAATAGTAGCGAGAAAATTTTAATTCTTCCTTCTGGTTTTGACTAAGTCGGGTAAAGGTGTGTTTTTGAAGTGATGTGGTAAATGTGGTGTACAACATTGAACCCATTACAGTGTCTTTATGTTTTGACAATAAGTTTATTTAATTATCTCAACATTTTGTAATTCCATAATTAACAATGTTTATTAGTAAACTAGCGACTCCCCCCAGCTTCGCACGGGTGAAATACTGATATGTTATAGATATAAACCTGCCTCTTGAACCACTCTATCTATTTATAACCGCTTCAAAAACTGTTTCGTAGTTTTAAAGATTTTGCTAAATAGACTTCTATCGACACCGACTTTATTTTTTACTATGTAGTGATAGTGATTGTAAAATAATTGTTCTTAAGAATTAATTATATTTCATCTGACGGATGTTAAAAACTCGTCAACTTCGTCAATTTTTGCAATTGAAGACTGTTTCTGTACCTATTTGAAATGAAACAACAGAAATCAGTAACTAATGAATTTATTTACATATTCACATATAATTAAATCTGCAACATTGAAATAAGTATAATATACAATATGTCTTACATTCTAGTACAAATATTAGCTTACAGTGTCTATCACAACATTCAGTTTCCTTACGTAATGTTTGCACTGCGCGCAGTCTGTCCTTGTCACTCTTATGGCTACCCCCATAAGAGTGAGCGAGACAGTTTGGCCAACAATACCTTGTCATTCGTCTATTTGTTTAATGGATTCGTTTTCAGTGCTTATTGTTTAGATTGTTTTACATCTCTATATTTACACATAACATTTTTCTATATACGAATATTTTTTTATAAAAACACATTGCTTTGTGTTAAATGAAACTTAACTTAATTATTAATAATTATTTTTACATCGAGTTCATTTTTCCTCATTTTCCTTTGACAGTTCTATTGCAATTCCTTGAAGTCTTATTAATTCCAGTGAATTATTATATGCAGTGTGACAAGATTAGTTTCCTTCTTAATTAAATGGGTACAACAAAGTTGTGGTTATATTTATAATGTATACTGTTTTCAAGCATTTACAAAAATTTACGTCATTTTTCAAGAATGTCATATTTTTTTACCACAGAAAATTTGTATTTCTTGACCAAAATAGGAAGGAAAATCATGTCTATTTTTAATAGGGACAACTTACTGTAAGAAATTTCTAAGTTTAGATCAAAAGAATATTTCAAAAATGATCACGCATTTCTGATACAACCTGTATTTACACATGCGTTTTTACTTAACACAACTTCATTGTCAAGATAACAATATCTATTACAACATTCGTCATTCATCAATACAACTTTAGTGTCATTGACCTCCGGTATTAAAATAAAATATCTTAGCATTCCTAACTCACTCAATCGCAACGGTTCGGTCACGTAAACGCGACGTTAACGCAGCGTTTACGCTCACAAGTCACGTGTAGCACGACCTTAAATTGACTAACTGTATTTATTACAGTGACGAAATTACAACTGAATAATAATAATAGCTTTTACAGAGATGGTATTGCATTTTGTCAGTGATATTGGATTAAATATAAGTAATAGGACAGGGTAAGGAGAAATTTTAACTCGCGGTCAGTGACCTTGGCAGCTTAGTTAGTAAAGCGTTTGCATTTAGCCAGTAATAACAGGTTGAAATCCTGTTCGAATTTCTGTTTTTTTCTAATTTACTGGTTGCTTTTCTTTAAATAAAATAAAGCCATCATTGCCAGTACTTAATTTGTTACTTACACAATCATAACATTATTGGAAACTTAAAAATACAAGAAAACAAAATTATTTTATTTTAATTAACTAAAGTAACGTGGACTGGTCAACACTGTTTGTTTGAGAACCGCGCGCAGTGCGTTATTAGCGAGTTTAATTGAGTTGCGTGTGCGTCGCGTGCGCCGATCATAACGTGTGCAGTAGCACGGCGCATGCGCACAGCGACACTAACACCGCGCTGTGCGAGACTAGTGGACCTGGAACAAAAATACGTGTCAGTAATGGATTCTTGAATTTTTTAGGTATATGTGAATATCATTGTTTGTTATTCAATTAGATTATTAGTATGTAGTAGACTTTTCCAATTTATTATTAGTTAAAAAAATATGTTTTAGTTATTATAAGTATTTTGGAATTATGACTTTAAGTTTTTCCTGTGATTTACGTAATTGGCTTCAAGCCGTGTAAATCATTAAAAGAAATAAAAAAAAATTGGAGATTTATAGAATTTTATCAAAAATATGTAATTTCTGTCATTAATAAAAAGAAAGCATATCACAGTTTTGCTGTTTTTGGCAGGAGAGATTATTTTGCTAATATTGATGAAATCTAGAACAATCATTTTAAAGTACCTGAGGAGTCCTCTCCAGTAACGGAGGCGGGATGCGGCGCATCTTCCCGTATGGGGATGGGTTCGCTCTTGCGCGCGTAGATGTCGTAGATCGTGGCCACGCAGCTCAGCGAGAACTGGCCCGTGGGAGGAGGGACGAGGGTGTACCTGAGGGATTGACTTTGATATATAAACTGTAAAATGGAGCAATTCAGACTTGTTGAATAAAATTCTCCTGATATCCCTATAAATACAGAAACAGGAGACAAATTAGTGCCCTACAAATGTAGTGAAAAGGAAAGAAAGGTGGATTGTATTAGGAACGATATGAATGAAAAAGGAGTAAATGATACTGTAACGTCTGATAGGAGAGAATGGAAGAAAAAAACGGGATAAGGGGCAGGAAAATGATGACGATGAAATATTACATCCTCGTTCCAGTCATCTCTGTCCATCCTCAGAGATGTCATGTCATCCTTCTGAGACTCAACCATGTCTACTCCCAGTTATCTTGAAACGACTTTAAGGGGAAAAAATACTTACCTCAGAACCTCCTTATCCTCTTTCTCAGGCTGCTTCTCATAGCCGTAGTAGTTGTCCTGGTAGGCGCGGCTGAGGCTGGCGCTGGTGTACGTCAGGCCCATCTTGTAGTGCTCCGCCTCCAGGATCGTGATCTCCAGGCGGCTGAACGCTCCCCGCTCCTTGAAGTCCAGGTCCGAAGTCCGCCAGGATACGGTCTCGGCGATCTGGTTGGGAATAATTGACTTTTAAGGTAGATGAAACGTAAATAATTGTATCTCCGAACTTATCGGGGTCACAAGTCGAACTGCCGCCGCGTCAGCTCATGATTAAGGACTCCAGTTGGGTCCAAAACTAGTCGGGCTATCCCGACAAATACGCGTGAGTAAATCGTTATAACGTTTAAGTATGAATCTCCTAATTTAGCTGGATTATACTCGTAGCATTCCAAACATGATTCAGTAAACTAATTCTTGTTACTTTGTGTGATCATAATAGGATCAGAAATAGTTTATAATTTGGTTGATAGAAGCTAGTTTCTATTCCTCACAGGCAGCGGTATTAACAGCTTAAAATTCATTTAGTGAAAAGAGCAAAAATCTTTGATCTGAATTTAAATTCCGCCTTCCACTAAGCAGGTACGGAATAAAATCGTGTTCCACTAAATGTTTCAGCTCTAAACGTTTTAAATGAGTTTGTAGAATCCTCAAATATCCGCAAGCTTAGCAGTAAAACTTTGTTGCGAATTCTAAACCCGTTGCGTTTCGCTGAGTGACGTCGGGGGGTTTTCGTTGCATCCTCGGGGCCCTGGCTTAAGGGATCAGACAGTGGACAGTGGCCTGCTCTCGGTGAGCTTATCCAAATGTCTGATGGACTAAACTGACGGACTTGTGCTATTTTGGAGTTGGTTTTTTTTTAAATGTCATACAATTTCGGTTGTATAATTGTTAGGAAAGATTACGGAATGGATTAATGTATTTGATTTTAAAGCTGACTATTTTAATCGATAGATATTTGAAAAATATACTAGCTAAAAAAAAAATATTTGTTTCAATGTAACTTGTATATTTTATTTTTCTTTACGCAAAAAATAATGGTACTGCAAAAAATGTCCGAGAGTTGACTACGAAATTATTAGAAAAGAAAATAACACAAAGAGTGAAGGGTCGCTGCTACTAATGAAGGTAGACAAAGGGTATGTCCGTGTGGTGTCCGGATATAAAGAATAGCACCTCCCCATATCCTCCACTGGGTGTCGTAAAAGGCGACTAATGGACCTTAAGACCCAGTGCACTGTACCAAGCACCTTGGGTCACCCGAATGGTGGCGGGTAAACAACCAACAATCGCATTCCCAAAGAGGGTTAGTGTCAGGCAGGCGGCCGACTATAAAACCATAGCCAAAACTTTAAGCAACATGTCTAGAAGACGTGTTGCGCCGACCCCAAGTAAAAATTGGGATAAGGGCAGGGGTATGATGACAAAGGGTATGTTTAAAAATAACCCAAAAAACGAAACAGGGTTCTCTCACTAGATATACAAAATATTGTTACATAAAGAACACTGCAAGAAAATTTTTGGCTTTGATATTCCTTTAAAATAGTAAATTTGATTACAAAAATTTTTAATCCATAATTCTCCAAAATATTATCTTCCAGGCGTAAATTGTCTGGAGGCTATTACAGGTTTTTAGAATCTTTGAAAGTCTAAAGAATCGACCAAAGTGATTGGTGAGACAGCTTAGTGGAAGATCAGAATCTTATAGTAATAAAGTAAGACATAAATTAGATAGTAGTAAGAAATATTTTTATTGGAAGCCTCTGCGTTAAAATATTATAGTTTTAATATTATTATAATTATTTTTTTTTGACGATATAGTTGAGTTCTTTAAATATGAGATCACTAAAAATGTATGTCTACATCATGTTTAAATTTATAACAATAATGGGAGATAAGAATAGTCATGACAACTAAGAAAATCCGTCACAAATTTAGATAAAATGGACCAGATCAGCGAAGCGAAAACAAAATAACAACATCCTTTCTTACTAATGAATAAGAATCTATGAATAATACTCCATTGTTTTTTCCTGAGGCTTGAATAAAAATATACGGAAGTTCGAGCCTCGTTCCACTAAAACATTTTTTTAATATCCCAAAAAAGGCTTGAGATGAAGAGATTAATGAAATTCCGAAAGTGTTTTTAGTTGTGCTTTTTTCTTGGCTTCCGTATTTGTCGATAATGCTGCTTTTTTATAAAGATTTAGTCTCGTTGTTTTGGTTTTAGGTAACAATATAGAATCTTTTTCCAAGTATTTTATTGGTAATACACATTGAATGAAAAATAAATCGATATATGCTTTAATAATACTTTTTTGCAAATTGCCTGAAATATTTTTCCTTAGAACTGCCAGAAACTAGCCCTATGGCTAGCTTAACACGCTGTTTCGAGTCCAGTCTGAAGTTTGTTTTTTTATTGTATTAAATAGCTACAAGCATCTTAGATGTTTTGATTTAGATTGATGAACATGTTCAGTCGCCTGACCTTTCTGAAAATGTTTTTTTTTCTGGATGGAAATCCTCACCTTGTGGTCATCCAGGATCCATGTGATGTTGGGCGCGGGATAGGCTTCGTCCACGGAGCAGTTCGCGCGCAGGATGTCGCCCCGGGCGTAGCTGTCCCGGGATAAGGACAGGTGCGGGGCTCTGAATGGCGGGTCTAGATGTAAACATACGACATTTTAATATTTATATTTTTAAACCGTCTTTTAAATTAAAGGATATCAGGATGTCTCTGTTCCTTTACTCTCATAGCCCGATGTGACGGCAATCCGACACGAGCGGAGAGAGCTCAGGCGCAGGACACACATTTTAACGTGCCTTTCAAAACACGGAAGCTGTGATATTTTTTTTTCTAAAACGCACACAACATTCAAAAAGTCGGTGCGCCCCGTGAGGATCGAGCTCGAGACCTTTGACTTGGTCTTACCACTAGGCTATCACAGCTTTCAAATGGAATGACAAAGACAGCATGGAATGATTTCATATCGTTCTTCTATACTGGGTTAAGTATAATACTTACCGACAACAGTGAGTGGTGCTGATCGTATGTCTGTGTGGAAGAGAGGAGCGTCGGCCGACACCTCGCACTGGTAGTCACCGCTCAGGCGTCTGTTCAGGTTCACGATGCGGACCTGCTGGTAGTCCGACTGCGTCAACTGGACAAAGAGGTAACATTATTATAAAAATAAATATTTCTCAATATTCACACAACGCCATCTAGTCTCAAGTTAAGCATACTAACAGCTTGTGTTATAGAAAAAAAGAAGAAAGAAAATACATTTAATTGCGTAATTGAGGACGCATACATAAGTACATAACAATCAAAATAATAAATAAAACAAAAAAAGGGCTAATGAGTCCTAGAGAACCGATAAACATACTTATTTATTTCTAAATACATACTATGAATAAATTACACCCGGACACAGAACAAATTAATAATCGTGCTCCTCACACAAACATTTGTCCGGGTGGGATTCGAACCCACGACCTCCGGTATAGTAGTCAGAGTCACTAACCACTAGACTAACAGGCCGGTCAAAAATTAATATAATGATGTCGTAACATAATAATATAGAGTATAGTATATTCATCGTACATTGTAATAAATTTTGCATATGTCAGCGAGGAGTAATGGATTTTTTGAGCGCCGATTAAAAATTCTGATTGAGTCAGTGGTGTGCGCTCCGTGCAATTTGGTCCTCCCACGTTAAATGATAACGTCGGATAATACTGACATTACTACTATTAATTTGGCAACAGAATAAACTCATTGTGTTGTTTTCTAGACATTTCCAAAACTTATGCCGAAAATTCTAAACCCACTTCAAACTTTTTGTGGGATGTTCGTGAGAGTTACCGCGACCCTGACGCTCCAGAAGGAACATAGTGGGTTTTGATTTCCCACGAAAACAAAAGTAAAAAAGGCCTTTTAGTCTTACAAAACGTTTTCAGATAAATCATTCTCATGTTAAAACCAAACACAAAAAAGCATAGAATCCCTTCTATCGTAATACCTCTCAAATAATAGTCAACCCGGGATGTTCCTTGAATATGAAACCAAATAATTTGAATTAAATATGAATTTGTGCCGAAGACAGAAATATTCAAAATGTAAATTTATATTTGAATGCAAATTATATTGCTAATTCTGGTTCGCTGAGCATTGCAGATATTTTAAGAACTGGATACATTTGTGGAATCCTTACAAGTTACAAAAGCACTCATAGCAGTAACATGGGACCATAATATCTTCTTACGTAGAGAAGAAATACCTTTTTCTCGTTAGCTTACTACAGTTTGAAGTGTTAAGAGTTCCTTGCCGGTTCTTCTCCATAAGAAGGACATTTTGGAACCGTGCAACTAGAGTCAGTATGTTTTGAAAGTGCCTGAAAAGGCCTACTCGAAATAGAAAACTTTTAATTTTAATTTAAGAAAACTATAAACAAATACGATTTAAACTCTCGCGTGATGCGTTCCGTTCTCATAAAAATCAATTTGGTTTTAATCGCTGAATAACCTGAGAGATGTAGTCTGAAGCATTTATTTCTTACAGTATTTGTTATAAAGATCAGAAAATATTTTAGCAACTTATGTTCTTCATACTTTTAAGATGCATGTAGAAAATATTTTCTCATACAAGTCTTAAACAAACTATTTTCTTTGATGGCTTTCTGGATAAAAATCTCAAGTTATCGAATGTTTGACATTGAAAGTCGCGTTGTTGTTGAACCTGTACCATCGTCAATAGTTCGGTCACCCCGTAAACAAATACTAAGTAAATCCAGATAAGATTTTTTTCTGAAAACTAATTTGCTTCTTGATATTTAATTATTTAAACAAAGAAACTGTTTTCGTTCTCATTAGTCTGTGGCCGAAGTTAATATAATAATCTTTGGATTTTATGTAGTGCAAAATAATTTACTTTGAACTGTCTATAAAATAAATTATTCGTTGAACTTTCAAGATTTTTGTAGAGTCATTGTTTTGTTTTTCTAATCTTCAATTGTCTATCATTTTTCGGAACATAGTTTCCACGAAATTGTTTGAATACATAACTTCATACATTGCACATCAGCTCTGAGTGCGTGGTGACTATAGTTGCCTTTCATAACTTTTTGCTAAGAATTGTTATAAACGATTTCGTGTCAAATCGATGCATTTTAGAACTTTTTACATGAGATCTCATGAAATTCGCACACTTTATTTTGGAACCACACAACTAGAGTCAGTAACGTAGGCCTTTTGATTTTGACTGACTTTCTTGCATCAAATCATCCGAGAAAGAAGATTTGGTATACTTATAATCAGTTTCGTTTGACGCGTTTGGCTAGCATAATTTTGTTTTCACCTTTACATACATACATTATAAATCATGTACTTACATCAACAGACGCCCCCGGCAGTGGGAACACCATCGTCGGCGGCATCTCCCTTGGCACATACCGATAGAACTCGGTCTCGGCGCGGTACCACCGTATGCTGTACAGCGCGGCGTCCTCCAGGTCATACGAGCACCGCAGCACGGCGGACTGGCCCTCGCCGGAGAGCACCGCGCGAGGGACCGAGATGGAGAGGTTGCGGAGGGACCAGACTCCTCCTGAGGACAAACATCTTGTTTTAGACCTAGTAAAAAAAAAATGCTGCGAAATTTGAGAACTTAGTCTTCAAATTGAAATATTATGATCATGTAAATTGGGTCAGAAATTGCATAAAATGGTTGACAGGCAGAAAATGCGTCAGGCAATAAATTATCTTGTGTATAAAAAGAAGTACAAATAAATAATATCTGTTTTTATAATGGCCTTTCCACTAGCTTTAATATGACACCCATTGATATAGACCGGGTAAAAAACATACCAGTTTAGTTTTTTGTTAATGTTTGAGAGCTAATTTGAAAAATTATATTATTACCTCAATTTTCAAAATAAATCATAAGTAATTAAACATTAAATTCTGAACATAAAACTAAATTAAGTTTAACAAACGAAAAACTCCTCGTTATAAATACAGCTGATCTGAATATGGCGCCATTTTGTTTCGTATACCTAACTTTTATATTCGCTTGGTTGAACCTCGTGTCTTAATGTTCAGATAATGTTACTCTCATTTCCTAACTTTTATATTTGCGTTTACGACTTACGAAATTTTCAAAATACTTTTATAGTTTTCTCTGTACACTATTTTACCGTATTTATAATAAGGGTCAAAATATGTATATTGAAATTAAAATTTTCCTCCAGTCCCACACACTTCCCTTGGGTATAGTAGTGGTTCCTCTCCACGTATTGTACAAATTGATAAAAAATATGCAAATATCGTGTGGCTCCATTCGTAGCAATCCTCTGGAGGGCTACCCCGAATGTAGACGATATCACATAAACAAATAACTTCACCCACAATATGCCTACATATTTCGTACATAGAAATAATACCTATGTATTTACATAATGGAATAAACTTAAATAAAACAACATTGTCTCTGCGACACACTGGCTACTGTAACAGTATGCCACAATCACGCCACGACCCGATAGACGGAGCAAAACTTCATACTGTATACACTTATTATACTGTGCTTTAGTGTTAGTGTTGACAAAAATGACGTAGTTTTAATACATATTATTAGTCCAGTTCTTACTGTTTTAAGTGGTGGTTGCTAGAGCTAAATGTTTAACGTGAAAATTAAATTACGAATATCCTCAAACTCAGATTATTTTTCTCCTCACAAAAAAAGGAACCAATAATAAAACTTCCCAAGAATGTAGGGCCCAAAGTGCTTTCTAAATCATTAGGAGTCATTGATAAAGGGCTAAGTGTAGAGGTCTCGCAGAGCGGTCCCCGGAGTGATTCAGAAACAATATTTCTGGCGTAACTGTGTGTCGTGTGGACACCTCCCCCGGGACAGGTCAAGGAGAAGAAGCCTTGTAGTTTGTAGGGTTGACAGTTAAAGATAATGAAGTGTAAGATCTAAGTAGAGCGTTTAATCTAATCTAAGTCTAATGGAAACATTTCAAGTAAAGTTGTCATATTAAATAATTAATATTGGTAAAAAAGAAATATAACTGTTGTCTGTAAAGTATGGTCGGATGTCACGAAAAAAAATATTTACTGGAAAAATACTGAATGAGGGACAACAAAAAAGGAACATTATTTTTCAACAAAAATAAGGTTTTCAACAACCAGCCATCCGATACCTCATTTTGTTTAACATATCCAACATCAAAGATCAAATTTGCGACGAACGCGTTTTAACCGGATACCCTTAACCGCAGCCCTCTTGAATCCAAAAACCCTAAAATATACCTTTTAAACAATTTCAGGCAGGCCTCGTGTTACGTGGCAACCCTACACGGCGACACGGTCTCAGTTGGTACGTGGTCACTAATCACTAGCGCCGTACTACAGGGAACATACAGAAGGTTTATTTTCTTTATTCGTATAGCTATTTACTCTCCATGAATCTTGAGGGGTTAGTTCGAAATTGTTTTTGAACGTCTACGGCTTAAAGTAAATTTTCTTGATTGGTTGCGAAAACCATGTTTGTGATAAAATAATGTATTTTGTTTATCACATATTATTTAAATACTCACATTCCCATAATATGAGCAAAATGTAGTTTTCGCAACCAATATTCCAACCAACCAATATCAAGAAAATATTTTTTGGTTATTTTTCAGAATAATAAGCGTTTCAGAATTGTATTTCAATTGATTTAATCACGTTAGTAATACTGCGTGATCAATTTTCAACTCTCACAACTTGGATTTAATCACTAACAAAACTAGACCTTCTGCACAAATCTCTTTCGCTTTCCCCCATCACATCACAGTCATATCCAGTGGATCTTCTGACTTATCTGTACCCTGGCAGCTCACCTGCGTCCGTCTGTCACCCTTCACACCACCCTTTGAACACGGATTAGATAACACATTGTTTGTGCCGCTATTAAAGCGATTGTTTTGATTTACTCGTGATACATTGCTTGTATTGTTTTGTAATTGCATTGTGGCGTGTTTGTGAGACAGTAATGTATGGATCCAATTGAATGGAATGATGTTCAGTTGTTATTGGGGTAAATTCAATAAGTGCTCGTGTTTGTGTTGAGAACTCATGAATGTGCGATGTAGTTCAATCTCTAACAAGATATTGTTCGGGTATTTGCTTAGAAGCAAATCAACACATGACTATATCGTTCGGTTTAAGACGTTATACCATGAAATGTAACAATGTGTGTATAGGCTGCGATTTGATTCACGCTAAGAAACAATTTCAAGGATAACCCGGAGCTTAGAAAAATGAAATATAATATTATGTAAAATAATGTGTAAGAAAAAAATTAGGGACGCTTTGAATAGGAAATTCTGTTCTTCTAAAAGTGTCTTTGCGTTATAAACGTGACAAATTGAGATCCCATCTCTGCAGAGGTTTCAACTTCATAGACTCCACAAGTTGAGTTGAGTTGTTCAAAATCTAGATAATTTCACAAACAATCAATTAAGGTGTGGGTCTGCATAATCCGGGGGTCATTAGGGGTCTGTGTGTTCGCAGCTGGGGCAACAACCCCGGACTTGCGAGCTTCCTCGTGCCCCGGACCCCGCCCTCCCCCCCCCCCCCCCCGCCCTGCCACGCGTATTATCTCAATAGGGATTTGAATTACATGGCAAAAAAACGTTTTTAATGGATTTATAAAAAAGATAAGATTTATTTTTGAGGATAATATCTTCTTTTGTTTAAATGGCGCTAATAGTATTTTAATTTTATTGTCATTGATTTGCAATTCATGGATATATTTTTTATTATTTGATCGAACTTACAGAAATTTTGGTTTCTTTTGTTCTTGTGCCGTTTACATCATTTCATTTTAAAATTATGGACGGTAGAATTGTACATGCAACATATTATCATATTTCTCTATTGTATTTACAAACTCACATTCAAATTATTCAGAAATTAACCTCGTTTATATAGAAATTCAGATACCAACTCTAAAATAATAGTACTATCAAACATCTATAGGTGAACTAAAACAGTCGCAGAACTAAACCACAGAATGGAGGCCAAATATTAATAAACCCTAAATGTGTTTCACACTAACTCCTGAATTCCTTTGCCTGCCAGTATTATCAGCACTTACAACAGAACTATTGTCATTGTGGAAGAGAGATGCCGATATAGAAAGTATTGCGCCATCTCGCTTTTGCATTTTCAGTAGTCCTATTGTGAGGGCTCATGGTACAGGCATTCGGAGTAACTCAAAGCATTTAAATGTAGAAACTTTTTGGTACCGTAATAACGGTAGATAACAGAAGCCAAAACGTTATATGAAAGGTAAATGACTTTTGATACTAGATATCAAAGTGGTTTAGTTCATTAATTAAAAAGTAATGATAACATAAATGTTGGGTATGTTGGTTTGGAGCACCTATGTTACTTTGGTATTAGGTTATATTATAAGGGGGTTCTGTATTCCGATAGTATTTTGGGGTATTTTTTTATGTAAGAAAGAAAAATAAATAAAGAAAGCTTAAGTCATACTTACAAATTCACAGCTTTTCATTGACTATTTAATACACAAGACACTTCGAATTCAAACACAACATAAATGTCATTAAAGCTAAACCAACACTGAAGAAACCAGAGTCTCCATAATCCTACTTACATTCTAATCACCTCATTACGAGCTAATATCCACGGCTTTTATACAGAATATTCACAAAAGGCACCCCACATGCCTTTCACGTCTCTGTACAAACCCACATAGTGTTAATAACATCTCAATTTCAATTAAACCAGCATTACAAAGGCCGTAAAAATCTCATCAGACTCCGCGAGCACGAGAAACCTTTTAAAAAACAGTCCACCCACAAGCAGATCTTCCGGCAAATTAACCTTAACTCCATACGCGAACCTCATCAAATTGCGCATTCACTTGAAGCTAATGAACGTAATAAATGTTCAAGAGTGTTCGTGCGAGCGTCGATGTATAGGGTACATTGAGATAATGACGGCGCCTCCTCGGCAATAACTGGATGGCTTGGTAATAGTCCTATATGTCTCGCTCCAGGGATTGACGCGGGGATATTTCAGGAGCCAGCGCTAATGTGCTCTCACTAGTTACCAAAACAAATAATCAAGTCTTTGATGGTTTTTTGTTGACTTTATTTCGGGGCTGTAATGGGATACGAGGCAGAAAAGAAAATGTGTTAAGATAGATGAGAAAAATACAGTAACAACATTTTTTTCAAGTTTGGGAAAGATATATATTTTTATTTCGATAGATAATAACGAAACAAAATATAGAAATGTCAAAATAGTCAAAATAACAGATTAAAACTATTCCACAAAAATATAAAAAATGATCTTTAAAAAATATGTTTGATTTACTATACTCAACAAGTACTTGCATATACGGTGTAACGAAGATATTCTCACACAACCACGGAATACAAATATCATTTTAATACCCTTTCACCATTAAATCGACTCACAAAGCTATCAATAAAGGAACCAAAACACGAGAACATGTGCATCGAAGCACGTACACACGTTAATACTTGTCGCACGAGGCTCGAGTCGGGATACGCAGAGTAACGGAGTAAGAGACCCCCCACACTAGCGTTTTTCGAGCGTCGTCGTCATGCCAGCGTCCGCGCGACGTCGACGCCGCGATGACGCGACGCCAGCGCTCGCCGCCTGCCGAACGCCGAGCGTGCGCGTCGCCACCGCTAGTCGTCCCAAGACGCTAGTGTGGGGGGTCTCTAAGGCGGAGTCCGGGAGTCGCGGAAATGAAGGCGGTGAAATGAAGCCGGCGTTCACACTGAGGGGAGTGTGAAGCCCTGACGTCGATTAGACTTTACACGGTTGTTAAGTCGCCCTCAGATGTTCGCGAGTTCTTGTTTAGTTTATTTTTAGTCGGCGTGAGAAATTGTCAAGAGTGATGGTTGAGTAGACGTGAAAGTGTTGGATACAATTATGTTAACTAATATTCTTGGAAGCTAACTTGGGAAAGGTGGTAATTTTTTGCACTTTCATAAGGAATTTTATCAATATTTAAAACAGAATTCCGAGAAAATTTATTTTACTTGAACTTCCGAAGACTTAAAAAAAGTGAGATATGAATTCAACAGGTTCTTGAAGCTGAAATACTCCAAAAATGCATAACAGTAACTCGTGTGCTTAATTCAATACAAACCCAAAAACGTATCGCAAAAGAAAAAAACATTCCTATGTCCCATATTCCTAGTTCATAAAGCCACTTGCCCCTCACAGCATCAATATCTCCATTTAGCACACATTCACTGGCACACGTTAATGGGGGGAGTTTCAGCAGAAGTGTGCAGTACAGTTTAAGGGCACACAAAACAGTGGCGTTGTCGGGCCATTCGCGTCTGTCGCTTAATTAGGCTCTTTATGTTCCGAGCCTTAATAGGGATTTGTAGTAGAAGCCGAATGAAGCAGTGAACTTGTTTTGAACCAGTGAGACTGGTGTAAGGGTGTCGATGTGAGTTGTTGCAGGTTTTTCGTTAATGGGATAAACGTTTTGTCGGTAGTTTTGAAACTGATTTCAAGCTAAAAGTAGTACAGTTTTAGATTTATTATGTAACTATAGGGATCGTTCACTGGTACAGGTTCGCCAATTACCGTTATGCGAGGGTGTCACGGGTTTGATTCCCGCGTAGGTCAAGAATTTGTGCGATCCATAAATGCTTTTTCTGAGTCTAGGTTGTTCCCGGCGACACAAGGCTTAAAATTTTGAATGCGGGTGTAGTTTCAAAACAAAAATATGAGACTTTTTAGTAAACATTTTTACACGTTAATAAACGAGACAGCACTCTGAATTGCCCCCTTCACTGATGCCTGAGTGAGCCGTGAAGAAAAAACGGCGCAAGAAACTTCCCCGCTGAAGTTATTAAGATGCCTAGTGACGACTCTAAAGAACAGGTATGCAAAAGTAACTTTCGTGGAATAAAACAAGACTTAAGTTCAGAAAGAAAACTTAAACAAAAGCCAGCGCTGATTCCCAGATACCTTGAACTTCGTGACTCAACTAACAAACGTCTGAAGTTTCAGCTGAACTTCATTAACAAAGATTTCCTTTGATTAAAAAGAAACAATAGCCATCGGTCGTGTCAACCACGAAATATAAAAAAGAGGTTCAAACCTAAATTCATTTTTAGAAAAAGATTGTGGTATCTCGACTCGACTCCGGCACGACCGATCGATTGTGGCGAGCTACGACGTCTATCTCGTCTATGCAGAATTTTTCATTTATACGGAATTTTGCTCAGCTTTGAGAATAGTGGCAACGTTGGCGTTTTCCAAATTTTATTTTTTAATAAAAATCTTTTCCTCTTAGCTCACGTTGGATTTAACAGGTTCGTATATTTTTTTTAGATTAGATACATATTTATTCATGGTTTCCTTTTTTTTAGGTAAATTATAATCTTGTGTTCGAATTTTATGTAAATAGCTGATAAGGAAAATTTTATATTACTATCAAGGATCGTTCTGTTCAATGGTTTCCAATGTTTAGGTAGGAATCTCAATCTAAATTTTAAACTGCGATTTAAAGATTGTCAAAGGTTGCAAGTTAATCATTAATTTTTTATCCATTTATTTGTCCGTTCAGTTTCGTCTAAATTATTTTTAACTTCTTATTTATGCATAAAGATGTCGTGAAATAGTTTTTGAAAGCACGTTCCTAAGGGGCATTTATATTCAAGTCATCATAAACACTCAGATACAAAACATAATTTAATACCCGTTTGCCAGACGAATATTTAATCAGTCCTCACTCGGTAAAAATACATTTCACTTATCGCGGTAAAAAATGTTACCATATAAAAATATTAGACATTTTTTTCTTGATTTCAACAATGTGTAATAAAATTTTGGGAATAAATAGTCAATACTCTATAAATAGTCATCGTTATCATCATTTTTCTGCCCTTATCACAATCATTATTTGGGTAAAGGTAAGCGTGCTAAGAAATTTTCAGTTCTTTCAGCTGTCATTTGTCTTCTGCATCAGACCCCTAGAAATAAACACCGTCTCGGTGAAAAGGTCTAATCATTACAAATCAATAAACCTCAAACACAAGGTAGCTGCTGTGAACCGTTTGAGAGTTCCCTCGACTGTCTCTCGGCTCCATCATCAGGTCTACTCCAGATTTCTATTTAACTGTAGTGTTTCAAAGTTCCCTAATGAAAAATCTTACACACGCACCTGTTGCTCCTACAATTTTTTGAAGTTTCCGTCAACTTCCTTGGTCTTCCATCATCAAACCCTAACTTCCCCATCACAGGAACACGTTGGAAATGACTACTTTTCAACAAATAAAATAATTGTTAGAATCGGTTTATAAACGTCTGATTTATCCGCGAACAAACTTGAAAAAACCATATACGGTCGAATTGAAAAACCTCCCTCCCTTTGAAATCGTTTAAAAATTATCATGAGCTGATTAAAATCCAAATTTTTATTCTAAAAAGAGCCTACTTGTTCGTCCACAAAAGTTGTGTCATATGTAAAAACTAAAACAGTATTTCAAATAGTACCACGAAATCCTAAAACACCTTCCATACATTTAAGACAATTTCCATATAAGAACTAACTAACACGCTGAACAAACATTCTTTACTGTTATCATTTCAAAAACAAACTACTTACTTCCTTATATTTTCTCGTGCTTGTAAGTTTCCAGCTCTCGCAAAGTTCACAATTTAACTTACATAATTTAATTAATTAGTTCAAATAAGACTTGTTTCTCCAAGCCCCTACATATGTTCCGAAGTTTTCAAGATGCGTGTTGCTTTACTTACCATCTCATAAGTTAATTCTGATATTTATACTGTTGGTATTTAAGATGCCATTTTTGATGCTCTCAAAGAATCGTGTATGAGGAATGAGGTTATAATTATGTGCGTATTTATTAAAGACAGTCTAAGCTTTTACGAGAGTATGGATACAATGGTCGGTAATTAGAAATGATCCCATAATCTTCTCACCTCACTGTACCATTTGCTATCTGTAAGGAGGTATATTAAATAGTAATATTGAGGAAATAGAATAGTAAAATAATAAGTTGCGACTATCATCATTTTGAATGAAAAAAAAAACTGTAGAATATTATATTGAAGTATAATCTCTACTAAGAGTAAGAGACTTAAAATTCCAATGAAATATTAAGTGGTTGTACCAATCATGAGCTGTCCGAAATATTTAACGCTCTTTTTTTAAAATAAACTTGAATAAAATACGCCAATAAATCTATATCGAGTCAACAATGCAACATTTAACCCGCCACGGACATCTGTCTCCACAAAATCATTAATTAATCGATCACTAAACAAACTTCCACTCCACATGGAATATCCATCAAAACGGCTCCCTCATAATTTAATCTCTCCTCTGCAAAATCAACCTTATTTGTAGTGACATACAGTCTGAAATCAAAAAGCCCGTCTCTCTTTAATTATATAGAACCCTGTCATCGCGTGTGATGTATAGACTAGGACAGATTTCATTTGTTTAGTCGTGCCATACATTAACTGTTTAACTTTGGATAATCTAAGCGTTGGGCTGGAACCGTGTAAGTTAAACCCGCTAGTTAAATTTAAAGCGTATATTAAATGGTTGTTTGATAGGGATCGGTTTGGGTTCGATCAGGAAAGGTCCCACTATACACCCTTGAGGGACTCACCGATTATATATTTGTTTTAATATGAACTGGTTTCTATTTCGATATGATTATATGTGGGATCGATAAACTTTAATCAGTGTCTAGTCACCTTTAATTATCCCTGGGATTCATGTAAGATTTTTTATTTAATCGGGTTCTAGCAAAAGTCAGGCTTCTAATTTGCTTAAAGGCTTTCTGGAGCGTGCATAATGGCCGTATGCTGGCGGTAATTTTGTTAGTCGGATTTGGATTATCTTAGTCCTTAACTTAATTACCGCGGCGGCTAAACGCCTTGCTTTCAGTGCCAACTAATCTGTTTTGTACCCACGAATAATTGATTCTATTATTTGTACCACTCTCAGATGTTTTTTGTAGCCGAGTAAACCTTCGAGACTGAAAGTGTACTTAACTGACTAATGACATCAAATGAGAGCAGATTGCTTAAAATAACTTCTGCTAAAGGTAATTTACAATTGTAAGAGTATTAAAAACCAATGTTAATGGCTGCCAATTAGCACATTTATAGAGCAATTACTTGAATGGAAGGATTTGCAATTATTAATTCTTTAACATGTTTTTTCGTTTTTCTAATGAATGTCTCTATTCTGTTTACTAGTATTTACTTCATTGAGAAATATCAAAAGTTTCGATTAGACTATTATCGAAACTAAAATAATTGTATTGGATAGGGATCAAACCCGCAACCCACGCAGTAGGTATGCCTCTTGGCTACAGTGCCAACTTGCTTTTCACCAATTTTGCTATTTGGAACTAAATCTATATTCTATCTTGCGTGCGACTTTAAATGAACACACAAACTAGGATAGACAAACAATACCATTTGATAGACACACTAAGAGAATTGGGAAATAATAGTCCGACATCCAATTACTATCTACGAATGGCTGGCAGATAATAGACAGTAGGTTTCATTATGTAATAGATTATGGGGCCATTAGCTTCCTAAGAGCCTTTCTCTGCAAAATAAACGGGTATGTGAATGTAAGCAATTCTATTAACAAATTGAGTGTATTGATCGATATTAGAATATGAATGTTCAGACAAGTATTTAAGTTTGCCATACTCTTTTTTCAAGCCATTTTAGATTAAAAAAATACGATAAATGATTTGAAGATATTTTACTCATATTGTCATTTACCCCATTTGAACAGTTCATGTTAGGGGATTTATCAATAATAATATAATAATAATAAAATCTTTTATTGGTTTAAAAAACACATTTACACAAATAATTAAACCCACCAAACTGTGAGACAGTTTGTCGGCGGGAATAGCGCTCGATAAACATTAACGGTTAGTTTTAGAATACAAAAAGTAAAAAAATAAAATAAAAAGAGACACAAAATAATATACCTATATACTAATACTACTATAGCCACCTACTTATAATACATACTGCGTAACTTATTTTTTAAGGTTATTTTACTTATGTTAGTTTTTAGTTTTCTAATCGAGTCATCCATACTAATATTATAAATGCGAAAGTGTGTTTGTTTGTTTGTTCGTCTTTCACGTCAAAACGGTGCAATGGATTGGCCAGATTTTATGTGTAAGGATAGTTGAAGGGCTGGAGAGTGACTTAGGCTACTTTTTTTTTTAAATCAGCCCTAAATGGGAAAAAAATACGATTAAAATATTTTTAAAGTTCACGTAACTGGTCTGACAGAAGCGAATCTTCACCATAGCGACCAAAATACTGTTGCTATGGTTTTATGTTTTGACATTTATATTAACAACTTATTTGGCATACAATCAAGCAATTAAAATAGCCGGGTCGGAAAATAGAGAGCTTCGCATTTTTTTACTCCAAGTTCAAATTTCATTTCGACACACACTTTTTGAATTTATCTTTTAATAATTTTTGAGTACGAGTTCAAATTTCAGTCGAGCATAATATTTTCTTTTTTCCTATCGTTTTTTGGTAGATCAAAAGTATTGTAAGAAGCACTTGGTTTTTTTTAACATAATGTTGTTCCTCAAAATTATGAGCTCTGACAGTCTCATCCGATTTAGATGGAGCTGTGGATATTTACTGACATGACAGTAAACCAACTACCAAAACAAAAAAAAAATAGTTTGGACGGTAAATGATTTACTATATTTTATGATCGAGCTGTTGACTGCAATTTTGTTGTGTGTGACACGTAGTTTTGAAGATTTGATAGTACCTATGCACTACAAAATTGTGCACCAATTGCGATGGTATAGAGTAGTTGCATAAGTAAAAGTGTGTCGATATTCGATCATTCATGTCTATTAAATCTCGAGTACGAGTATGCCCCGCACGCGTAACCATTAACCTTCTTCAGGCTCAGTTGGCTCAGCTCAAACAACCAGAATTAGACCAATAACCGAGCATTTTTGAAAATTCATCCGTTAAAGGGTAGAAAGAAAACGAAATAGAAGATAGGTGCCTGGAATAATCTGCTGCACATACATACATCTACCAAATGGGGAGCGGTACCTGATGTTCTCCGCAACACAGCGCATAGCGCTCAACGAAATGTGTCGAATAATATCAGACTGTTTAAAACCAACCCCGCTGAACAAGTTCTCCCTCTGCTCTTCCTAACGTTAGAGAAGAAGTCGCATGCGCGCTCGAAAAACATGTCGAAGAACCACCTATGTCCTACCTCAGGGACATCTGCCGCCCGGAGGTACCTTGAAGTGGCCTGTTTGGAAAGCATTAAAATGTATGAGAACTCAAGTAGGTCGCTGCAAACAAAAATTTGTAAACTTGGGCATACAGACCCCTCTAACATCCAGTGAGAATGCGGCATCTCTGTACAGGCGATGTCACACCACCTAGAGTGCCCAAAGTGTCCGCACATCTGCAATTCGGAGGATCTAACATAATTCACCAATGATGCTGCAATTGGTGTTGCCAAATACTACGTACAATTGACACGAAAAGAAGAAGAAGAAGGTTTTTCTCATTAAACTTAAAAATGGAGAAGAAGCGACGCAACAAGCTCCACAACCTAATTCAATACATTATTATTTTTAGTGTTTCAGCAATAAATTTAAACATAAAATTGTTGAATAAAAATCGATAACCAGAGGGTATTCGTTTGCCGTAAGCGCGGTTAATTGGTGTGCCGTCATTGAATTCTGCGAAAAAGTGATGGAACTCCAAGAAAAGAGCACGGGAGGCCTCATCTCGCTACCGGATCTGTGCCCGAGCAAGGGGTAGACGCAAGGCCCAACTTGCTGCAAAGGCTTCTGAGCCCTGCCGCCGGCCTCGCTGCCGTCGAGGCGATCCGGCCAGTACTTGACGACTGGCTCGGGAGAAGGCACGACTCTCTGTCGTTCAGGGTGGCGCAGGTGCTGTCGTGGCACGGTTGCTTCGGCAAGTACCTGTGCCGCATAGGTACTTGCCGAAGCAACTAGCCGGACGCTCGGTGCCACCACTGCGTCCAATGCGGGGAGGACACGGCGCAACACACGCTCGCCGAGTGTGCAGCTTGGGACGAGCAGCGCCGTGTCCTCACAAATGTAGTAGGAGGCGACTTGTCGCTTCCGGCCATTGTGCGTAGGATGGTCGGCGGCGCAGAGTCGTGGGACGCGGTGGTGTCCTTCTGCGAGGACGTGATGTCGCAGAAAGAGACTGCGGAACGGGAGAGGGAGATCTCCACTCCCTTCCCGGGCCGCAGAGAGCGCACCAGGCGCAGGGGAAGGGCGAATAACGCCTTTTTCCAGCCCCCCTAAATGGGTCCAGGGGCGTGGGACTTTGGGAAGTCCCTGCCCCCGATTCGACGGACCCGAGACGGAGGCGCGGGTGGGTTGTCGCCACGCGCCTCTGAGACGATGCACAGGGTGGCTAACACCTCACCACCCCGTGCACGAGGCGAGGCCCGGACTCACCGGGCCAGCACTAGCGCGGAGCTGCGGAAGAATCCCGATTCCCGCGGCCCCGAGCGCAGGTGCGAGATGACACCGGGGGTTTTTAGCCGGTAGGAGTCTGGCACGCCCCTCCGACTCCGCCCAGGTGGAGGAAGTTCATGAGGATTTCCACCCGAAAAAAAAAAGGGTCCAACTTGCTCTCCTCCAACCACCGTAAATAGCCTACGGCAGTAGCCTTGGGGATGTCTTCTGTACTGGATAAAGGCAAAGACGGCTTCTTGATAAGCGATGGGGAAAACTGACTTCAAGTCAATGAAGAAAATCCCTTTAAAAGAAAAGCTTCCCTGTCCGGGTTTGCCGTAGTTTGCGAAAGCGTTCCCGTGGCGGAGAAGCACTCCGCCGGTTTTAGCCTGTAAGAGTACGGCACACCCCTTTACCTTCACCCGTTTTCAAGTCCAGTCAATCCAAGTTGTCAAATCCGTGCAAGTTAGATAGTGACCACAACAAAAATACAATATGACCCTTCATCATGTGAATGTTGCACTAAACTTTAAAACTAGCAGTGTTAACAGTCAAATATGTTTGTAAGACTACAGGTAATGAATAGAAAGTTAAGATATAATTTTGAAACAGAACTCGATTAAGGAGCTTGCATTAAACATTATTTAGCTTCACTTTTTGTACAGTACTTCACATCTTCCATATCACGCAGACAAAGTCGCGGGTAACAGCTAGTATTTATTATAAACCGAGGGGATCAAATATTTGTTGGTTCTTTTACCATAATAATTTTTTATCGATGGGCGGATCAAATGCTGTTCTCTTACACGTCTTGTATTGTATCTATTACTAACTTTTACCTTAAAATTATCGTTATAAAATTGTTCTAATATCAACAAATATTCGGCCCTCTCGTGAATAGGAAGTATTTTACATATTTGGTAAAGCTGTTCGTAGTTATGTTTACATTGACGTTTTATTTTAGGAGAAACAAGGAATTTCATAAAGCGGGTTTGGAGTGACTTAATACTATCTAAATAAGTTTTGAATGTCCGACCATATGTGCTCAGACCATAGCTGATTAATGATTCAACCAATGCGAAGTACACAATACGTAGAGTCTTTCTACTTAAAGGTGCCTTTAAAGCATGAAACTTGCACAGGACTGCTCTAAGTTTTGTACACACTGAATCAACATGAGTCTTCCAGTTAGCGTTACAGTCCACCCATAGACCTAGGTATTTAAATGTTTTGACGTATTCTATTTTTTTACAATCGCAATTTAAGTCGTTGTGTTGCATTGTATGAGTCGCGTGCAAGCACTCATATGTGTGGCCCTGTATACTTAAGTCTGAAATCGAGATATTTTTTGCTATTATGTTATGTGGTGAGTATATGTGCATAAGTTTAGTTTTACTAATGTTTAATATTATACCATTGTCGTGTGCCCATTTGGTGATGTTATTAAAGTCCGTTTGGATTATAGCTCTAGCCTCTTGTATGTTTTTGGACGAATATAGTAAGCACATATCGTCGGCGTACATCATACGTCAATTGTCAAAGGCACCATAACCTGATTAGGCTTATCAATTGCTTTTGAAAGCGTGAATTGTCAAGTATTTTAATAATGAATAGTCATTGTCCCACAACAGTAGCGAGGCTTCATTTATTTGTCGATTCACAAGCTTTTAGCGCAAAACCTCTATTATATTCCGCAAATACCTCTATGACGGGAATATCATCAATTACCTCACAATGTTCTGCTTCACATTGATCATCTATTTCCCATACATATGCATTGATGTGCTGTATGATTACTGACATCCAATTGGAATCAATTCTCTCAAGCATTTCAGCGTTGAAGCCATTCAAGTTTATCCGAAGCGTCGAATTGTATGCATTAGTGGGTCTTGTTGCAGATTAATGTTCCGTTGAATGGCGCTTCACATCTCAAGATCTTGATTGAAAGCACGGCTTGTGTTGACACCGAACGTCTTGATTTAAGTAATGAATGTGTTGCAAATGAATGGCTTGGTTTAATTAATGGTTGTCTAATATGGCTTGGACCAGAATAGTCTTTGTTAATGTTTTAATTTCAATGTGATATTCCTTAAACGGTGCAAATGTTATACCATGCTCTCTGGCTCCTCTTAAATGAAACAATTTCTCAAATCATCATTTTTAGTAGTGCGACCGACTAAGTTTGTGGCCTATATAACTTACATACTGAAATATTTGATACAAGGCTTATTAAATATCCCTTTAATATTAACCAAACTTGCCGGTGATTCCCAAAATTGCTTAAATATTAAAGAAATTCTGTATTTGTACATTGTGTTCAGATCTCGTTTCCATGTAAATCTTACGTAATCGTCCGCAGAATGTACGAATATTTTTTATATTAAAAACCGCCTCACCAGTCACCCGGCTGTCACGGGAGATCCCCTATTGAGGTTGATGAATCTGTGTGTTTAGGTTTACTTTATACATACACTCCATCGGAATCAAATATGTCAACATTATTAAAGTGTGTTTTGGAACCTACCGGTGCTGTCACCTGCCGGAATTCATAGATAGCGTTTCGAATCATAAGATAGATATTTCAAGTTAGCTTGTACCTAATTTGTAGACTGTAAATTATAATAGCGAATGAATAAATGACAACCATAAAAAATGAGCATCAAAAATCAGCCTTTCAGGAAACATTTGGATATCTTCAAAATAATTTAAGAGTGACTATGAAATTTTCCAGCAACAAATACGTAAATTGAAAAATACCAAAAAAAAAAACCATTACCCAATCATAAACAAACAGACTCATCACAAAAAGATTTATGCAAAAGGCCAAATAACCGAACAGCCAACAATCGAAACCTCCCTTTAAATTCCGTCACACATCCCAATTACCATCCTCGCAAACATTGGGCCGTGCGAACGCATCATCGCACCGTGCGGTAATGTCGGTCGCGTCGGTCGCGTCGGCCGCGTCGGCCGGCAAGGCAAACTTGCGGTGGATCAACACCGGCTCGCAATTACAGCTTGTGGTTAATTACCTCCACGTACTTATATTCCACTAATTGGATTACGGTCCGATGCCTCCGGGTCCGAAGTTTGGACAGGCTGTTTGATGAAGATGACTGATAGTTTGTGACCTTGATTGGAACGCTTTTGAGCTTTTCTTACCTATGGATAATGCTCACTAGATTTTGATAAATAGTCGAAATCTCTGCATTACCTCAAATAACAAACTCTAAAATAGCTAAAGATATTAATTGTCAACCACGAAAGTTTATGGATTATCCTGCTGTCATGTTAACTGAAGTAAATGTACATTAGTGGCTGGAAAGACTTATGTGTAAGGTTTACTATTATACAATAACACTGAGGAGACTAATGGCACGTTAAAATAGTTCCGTAACTACTGAGTTTGGATGAAGTTAATAGTACGTGCTCCGCGGGATAATGCTGTGATATACTCTACAAAATACGATACAAGCACCGTAATGTAAGTAGTTAACCTTCAACAGCTCAAATATAATAAGCCATCCATTTTCTTTTTAACAACCGTATCCTTAGCAGTATATTACGTCCAATAAAAAGCAAGAATAAGCACCTCTTCCATTTACCTCTAAAACGGAGTCTTTATAGACTCCCTTTCATCCAAATATCTATAACACTCTTGGCACCAACAATCAAACGCGAACTTCGTAGCATTTCTGCCATAATAGTGGCAATAAAGTGGCATGTCTTCACACGCTGGCCGGTAATTGGCAATTCCAGTTCTGTTGCTAACAGCCCCGGAATTGGCAACTCCAATTCTATTGGCGCTGCTTACTCTGCCAGTTTCGACAACCCTGCGATTGGTGCTAATAAACTTTATGTTATTTTAGGAACTGATTCTCGAGGTTTGTCGTTCCAACATTAGGTGACTGGTTTATGACGTAATGTGTTTGTTACTTATCTGTTATTTTGTTTCGTTTTTATGTAACACACTCCAGTACAGAGTAGGTAAGCTAGTGCGTGCGTCGCCCCTTTTTTGTTAGAACCGTTTATTAAAATGAATCCTTTACAAACAATTGAGGAAAAGCCATTCCACGTATAATCAAAAAATAAATAAACAACTGTATAGTTCATCATATTTTTATCAGTTCCACATCATTTAATTTCGATAAAATGACAGTGATTGATTAGGTTACCATTAATTAGGTTTTTTCTAAATTGCCTATTATATAAAAGTCAATTTATTTAAATCACGGCAGACATCTGCAAAGGTTGATCCTCTAAAATTCAAATTGGTCGAGTAAAAATCACGATAATCTTGCAAATTCCGATTTATCAAAAGGAAGTTCAAAATTAGCCAAATTTTAATCCGTTGGCTGAATACTAACAAGGATTTACGAAAGAGCCGTGTCGGCATCCTTAATGATGGACTGGCAGTCCGGGATTGAGCCGCGATAACTCCGGGGTTTAGACGTAGTTCCCGGACTTTGGAAACTTTGTAATGCATCTATCGATTATGTGTCAATCATTTACATTCAAGTGCTTTAGCTTGTTTGTCCTAATTAGTTAAAATGTTAGTTTTTTAGTTCGATCATGCAATAATGATGAGAGCGCAACTTAGAGTAAAATGGGAAAGAGTTTTGCCCAACAGTGGGACATAAAATAGGTCACTTAAAAAAGGCAACGTATTTTCGAAGGCTTCAATGAAAGCTTCTGTGTATGCATTGTGTATGAGCAGGTAATGTAATACGCACGGGTAAGTGCCTGTTCAGTCGTATTATTTTCCCGCGCTCGCTATCCGGATTGTGATTGCAACCAAGATTGCATAATATTGTTTCGTTTTAAATGAAAAACAAAATTAATTTTACGTAAAGCAATTTTTTATGTAGCCGTAGTAGGAAATAATCCCAGCGTCGCATCGCATGGATTTCAGGATACAACCAAATTGAAATACAAAAAAATGTCTCAAAAAATTAAATTGTATCCGTTTTTGTGAATTTACAACAGAGAAATGCCTGAATCAAACCAGCAGTATTTGCGCTGTATAAAAATCTTAGAATGGTCTTAATACAGACCATTCAATCCCAAACCCAGGATTTAAAACCAAGGTATTGATAACAGCCTGCCGAGGCTGCGGGATGTTCGTGAGAGTAACCGCGACTTTGGCACTCAAAGGGCTCCAGGAGGAACATAGTGTCTATTAGTCAGTAAAAGTAAAACACTCCCTCCCGTTGCGCCCACAGCGGGCGGGGTCATTTGATGATTTCCCACGAAAAAAAAGGTATGATAACAACAATAGAAAACAAAATAAAAACCTAATTAAAACACGTATCCCGTATCCCGTGATAACTGGGCATCCCTATCCGATAGCCATCCAACAATTATCGAAGGACTGACGCGTCCCCCGGGACGTAATTCATTGGCGCCGGTGATATGCTGAGCTGTCCCCGGCTAGATACGATGATACGATTCCGGGATCCCGTTAAGATTGCGGCCAACCTTAATGCGATAGTTAAGGATCGACCTTTTTTACTATTTTTTTGGGCTTTTTTATTTGAGTTACGAAATTCAAACACTTATGGATTTAGTGTCGGATATTTTTTTAGTGGATGATGTGTAGAAGAAATACTTAGTGTAGATAATATGGACATAGGGATTTTCTATACAATGCATCGCGGTTTTTCTTACTTTTGCCAAGTTTTCTGCGATTTTTTTATTATCTTAGAGTAATTTTCAATCACTTTTCTGAGAAATTAATGTGAAGAACATAGTTTTCCATTATGGTCTTGTATTTTTCTTCTTGGTAAATTAAATAACAGTATCAAAATGTTAATTAGTTTGCCGTATTAAAAAAATAAACAATGATTCTTTTAGAATTACATCTGACATTAATTTTTAATCGCATTTTACTGAGAAGAAAAGTTGAATAATTGAAATGAAAAACAATTAAGTACCTAACACGTAAAAGGAAATTTTCATTTAACTGGTCACTCCCTTAATAATTAACTTCTTACTTAACCAGTTTCCGTTGGTTCAAGTTAAATATAACGGTGTCTTTTACATCGTAGTAACAATTTGTTATGGTTAGTCAATGGCAAGTCTTTAATGACTTCAAACCATTAAAAGTTTAGTTTCGAACTTTTAATGGAAATAATTATCTTACGGACAAAACTTCCGACCAGGGTTGCAGATAAAAAATATCTTTTTCCCTTTGATAACTTATTTTTAGTAATTACATTTTGTGAAAATCAGACTTCATTTTAAATGTGCCGTCAAGTGTTAAGAGTAAAATTATGAATAATGATACTGTTTTGTAAGTGTCCTATTTCTGGTTAAACGCAATGTTTTTTTAGTTTTCGTGACGAGGTTTTTCCTTTATTTTTGATAATAGCCAATTACTTAGCCTATTGTAGTCCGCAGCTAGACATAGGACTCTTCTTTGCACCGTTTTTGCCAATATCTGCCTTCCGTATACAGTCTGCCTCAGCCACCTTTTTCAAATTATCAGTCCATCTGGCTAAGAGGCGTTCGTTTACCAGTATTGTCTTAAAATAAAATTAAGGAAGTCCAAAATACTGTATTTGTATGTTCAATTTTTATGTAGAATACCAAATTGCTATCCAATGGCAATCTAGTCCTTAAATCGATAGCAAAATTATGACCCAAAAAAAAACTAAATCAGGCCAATTCATCACGCAAAAGTAATAAACAACTCAACATTAAAAGTGTTTTCTACGAGCATTTGTCAAAAGAGTCCGACATCGTGAATTAGTATAATTATTCATTATGTTAATGTACAATTTGCATAGTGGACAGTCGTATACAAAGCGGGCATTGTCCTGACAAGTATACAATTGTCTCTAGTTGTTTTCCAGCAAAAACTGGGATCAATTTCATCCTTTGTTATGTAAATCCTCTCATTACTTTTGCCGAGATGGTCTGGTCTTAAGGCGTTTGGTTACACTCCGCTCATTAGGTTTTTAATGAATACCTATTTTGAATTAAAGACTTTGAACTTTGATTTGTTTTTTGGTCGACTTCATTTTCTTTTTATGAGATTTTTTTAAAGCCTACCAACACCTCTTAACTTAAGACTGTTGCAGTTGCGTCTTGCTCCTACTATTTAAAACATACCTAGTTCTCAGCAAAGAATAAAACAATGTAGTTACTTTTACGAATAAAAGTTGCTAGACCGGGCGAAAATAAAAGAACGCTTAACTGCACAACTTTCTTGCAGACTTCTCCAGCATACTTACAAAAATAGTAGAAAAAATACAATTGAAATTTTTAGAATGAATAATATGATTTGCATTCAGAAATGTAAGTTGAGTCACAACTATATTACTTATTTAAAGAAGACAACTTCACTAACTATAACGTCTACTATCCTACCACAAAACTCGACCATTTCAAATCAAGCAAACACCTTTCTCAACAGTTATCAAAGCGAATACAAATTCACAGCTTCCTATTTCTAATAAATCCAAATCTGAATTCAAGATCGAGATGAAATTCGGCCTGGAACATCTTAAAATACGAAACCCCAAGCAACTACTTACTATAGAACACCTACCGTTGCGTAAGCAAGACAACGCTATACGGAATGTAGAGCGCCATCTCGTTCCCACAACTACATCTGTCTTGTCTTAAGATCTCATAGTACAGACACTGATTTCGGTAAGCTATAATGGTTCCGCACAGATTTATAGCGCCCACCTTTCATTTATCGCAGGGAACCCTTTTCATGATAAATGCAGTATTACGAGAAGGTCTCGTGGAGTCTATTTGTCGTCTGTTTGATTAGCCATGAAATTGAAAGGCTGTGACGTCATATATCTTGCCGTATGTCTTGTACTGTTATATGTAATGGAAGATATAAAGGTTTTGTAATAAAGATCACATAGGTGGTTTAGCTTTCGGTACAAGGAGTATCTTCTAAAGGATGGTGGAAGTAAAAAGAAAATCTTTTTGTAAATGGTTGAAGATTTGTCATCTTACAGCAAAGACCATTTAGTTCTTTAATTATTATTTTAGGTATAAACGTTTGGTACTTTGTATTTTCTTTTATTTAGTGCTCAAGATAATTAACTATATTCCTAAGAGCAACCGACAAAGGCTAATAACGTGCTCTATAATAAATATATGAGGTCTAAATTTTATAAACAACTCTAAAACCTTATAATTTTAATAGACAATAAAACCTACAAAAAAATACACTTCAGAAGTAAATAAAATTCATTTCGCTCCCTAAATCTGCAGGTTCTACATAATTAATGAGTGAACGGAACTCGCGCCGACGAGGTCGCCGTTTAATTTATAAGCACTGCTATATAACAGTTAAATATACCAGGATGCTATATAGCAGATAGGAAGACTTGCTGGGTAGTAGCGAGAGAATATAACGGAACCAGATGATGCAAAATTTATAAAGACGTTTTAGAATTATGTACGGGAATAGAGCCAAAAAATTAGGTCGAATAATAATGAATTGGCGGAATCTTTAAGGTCAGGTCAAAACAATTCTCTATCCTATATACCTAAATGGAAGATATCATGAAATATGTCGCATCATGTTAAAAGTCGGGTAGAGATTTATCTTTTTTTTTCGTGGCAAATCATCAAATGACTCCGCCCGCTGTGGGTGGGAGTGTCAGACTGTTATTGACTAAAACCCACTATTATCTTTCTGGAGCCCTTTGGGTGCTGGGTGAGCGGTAACTCTCACAAAAATCCCGCAGCCTCGTCAGGGTAGATATTTATCTTAAAATAAAGTAACGACTAATCTTTAACAACATTTAATTTTGATCCCTTGGGCTTGAAATGGGCTTTATGGCAATACATTGAGCAGGTAGAGTTGGTCGAGTATTCCGTTTTTACTCGTGTAAAAAGTCAGTTCAATCAAATCTCTCATTCCTGCCACAAATCAATTCTTATCCAAGCTTGCCAAACCTTCAGTCCAGATCCACCTCCAATAACTTGAGGTGCACGCATCCCTGAGGTACACAATTAATAACCAGGCGTCTCCGGAGGTCAGCAGTGATTTATCGCGCCATTAACTGGGTCTCTCGCACCGGATTATTGAAATGAGGGATTAACACCGCTCCAGGACCGAAGAGATTTATTAACTTCAATATGCTCGTGTTCGTGTGTTTTATTTGGAATTGATTTGGACTTTAGAATGGGTACGATGTGATTAAAAATTCTGAGGAAAGCGACCGTTTAAGGTGGTTGGGGATTTCACAAAATTGTTTCTTTTGAGCATTAATTTGATTTTCACAGTCCTCCAAAATAGTACCTAATTTATATTGTCTTTTCTTTTCCTGTAGGTAATTTTTTGAGCAAGAGGGGCAAAAACATCAGTCCTTCTCGACTTTTTTATTGTAATATTTGTATTTATAATAAACAATCTAGATAGTTGAAATATTGTTATGTAAGTGCTGCCTGAGCCAATAATATTCTCCGCAGCTATTAAAATAACAAGCAACCTGCGATGACGTCAGGCTCGGCTTTCGTTGCTTCTTGAAAGGGTTATATTTTTAGAAGTGAATGTCATTCTAACATTTATTCATTATTCGCTACTACAATATCAACCTTTTAGATAATCTGTCCGCTCACAATATATCAAGTATATAACCGCCCCGTCCATCCATCGCCTTGGAATTTAATCTCTCTTTTGTGCAAAGAAAAGTGGCCGAAACAGCCTTTTAATAAAAAGAAAAAAATGTTAACAAGATGCCACAATGTACGAACAACAAAAGTCCTGTTCCGAACAATTATGTAATTGACCACCGAGTAATAAGCGCATGGAGTGTTCATAAATACTGAGCATATTTCTTCGTGGAAGTGAATTTACACCGAGGGAAGTTAAGTTGTTGTTTGCGAAGTTTAGTTCGGTAGTAGTTGGGGAACCTGGCCAATTTGCCGGCCACTTGTCAGACATTGGACTGCTAATGAATGCCGTAATGGATTTGTTTCAGCCAATTTTAAGTTCGGCTTGCCATTGTTTTGAGATTTTAGGTTAAAGCCTAGGTAGTTTTTAAGTTTGTTATGTAATTGGTAAGTTTTTTTTTCACATTTATTTTTTGTAATAATGTAAAAATGGTCTGTGGATTGTTTTACGTAGCTTTTACAACAATTTCAAATGATTTTTTTCCGGTTTACTTCGAATTTCGTGATTTATCTGTAATCCATACTAATATTATAAATGTGAAAGTGTGTTTGTTTGTTTGTTCGTCTTTCACGTAAAAACGGCGCAAAAGATTGGCGTAATTTTTTGTGTGGGGATAGTTGAAGGGCTGGAGAGTGACTTAGGCTACTTTTTTTATAAATCAACCCTTAAATGGTTAAAATTTACGATTTAAATATTCCCAAGGGAAACGTACACGTAACTGGTCTGACAGAAGATGTCACCATAGCGACCAAAATACTGTTGCTATGGTTTTATGTTTTGACATTAATATTAACGTCTTATTTGGCATACAATCAAGCAATTAAAATAGCCGGGTCAGGGAATAATGGGTTTCGTATTTTTTCACTCCAAGTTCAAATTTCATTTCGACACACACTTTTTGAATTTATCTTTTAATAATTTTTAAGTACGAATTTAAATTTCAGTCAAGCATAACATTTTCTCTTCTTCTATAGCTTTATACTATAGGTAGTATAAAAGTATTGTAAGAAGCACTTGGTTTTTTTTTTAACATAAAATTGCTCCAAAATAATTGTATTGTATTGTATATTGTATCTACTTACTCTTTAAGCTACGACAGTCTCATACGATTTAGATGGAGGTGTGGATATTTACTGAAATTACAGTAATCCAACTACGAAAACAAAAAAAAATAGTTTGGACGGTAAATGATACTATGATGTTACTATATTTTATGAACGAGCTGTTGACTGCAATTTTGTTGTGTGTGACGCATGGTTTTGTAGATTTCATAGTACCTATACACTACCACAATTGTGCACCAATTGCCATGGTATATGGTAGTTGCATAGGTAAAAGTGTGTTGATAGGCTGTCTTTCATCGACAATCTCGCGTACGAGTATGTCCCGCACGCGTACTCTCGCAAATGTATTGTTATGTGCGTGTAACATAAACCTTCTTCAGGTTCAGTTGGCTTAGCTCAAACTACTAGAATCAGAAACTTGAAACATTTATGACCAGGCATTTTTGAAAATTCGTCCGTCAAGAGATAGAAAGAAAACGAAATTGAGATCGGTGCCCGACCTAATCTGCTGTACATACATACATCCACCAAATGAGGAGCGGCACCTGATGTTCTCCGCACCACAGCGCACAGCACTCAACGAAATGTGTCGAATGATATCTGGCTTTTTAAAACCAACCTCACTCAATAAGTTCTCTCTCTGCTCTACCTGACGTTAGAAGACAAGTCGCATCTGCGCTCGAAAAACATGTCAAAGCATTAGATACACGACACCCCTATACACCCGGGTAGACTTAACAGCCAAAAGAGCTTCTTCCGATGTACCCTAGCTACCATTAAAACTCCAACTCGAGCTCGGTGCAAGATCTGGATAGATCAGCATCTACCACCTACCACTTATGTCCTACCTCAGGGACATCTGCCGCCCGGAGTTACCTTGAAGTGGCCTGTTTGGAAAGCATTCAAACGTCTGCGAACCCAAGTAGGTAGCTGCAAACAAAATTTAGCAGATTTGGGAATACAGACCCCTCTGACTTATATCCAGAGAGAATACGGCATCTCCGTACAGACGATGTCACACCACCTAGAGTGGCCTAAGTGTCCGCACACCTGTAATTCGGAGGATCTAACATAATTCAACAATGATTGTGCAATTAGTGTTGCCAAATACGACGTACAATTGACACGAAAAGAAGAAGAAGGTTGAACAACTTAAAAATGGAGAACAAACGGCACACCATAATTCAATCCATTATTATTTTTAGTGTTTCAGCAATAAATTTCGAAAAATCTATAACATTTTTGCGATTTCGTTAGTTAAACCAGAAGGTATTAGTTTGCCGTAAGCGCGGTCAGTTGGTGCGCCGTCAATGAATTCTACGAAGAAGTGAAGAGTTCAAAGAAAACGCGGAAAGAGCACGGGAGGCCTCATCTCACCACCTGATCCGTGCCCGAGCAAGGGGTAGAGTAGTCTTGGGGAAGTTTACTGTACTGGATAAAGGCAAAGACGGGGTTCGCGGTAGTTTGCGAAAGCGTTCCCGTGGCCCCCAAAAATAGGGAACGGAGAAGCACTGCAGCAGTTTTAGCCAGTAAAAGTCCGGCACACCCCTTTCTCCTTCGCCCGTTTTCATGTCCAGTCAATCCAAATTGTTAAATCAGTGCAAGATTCATAGTGGCCACATCAATAATATAATATGGCCTTTCATCATGTGAATGTTATACTAACCTTCAAAATTAACAGTGTTACCAGTCAAAATATGTTATGTTAACAGTCAATAGTTTGTAAGACTACAGGTATATGAATAGAAAGTTAAGAAATAATTTTGGAACAGAACACGATTAAGGAGCTGGCGCTAAATATTACTTAGCTTTACTTTTTGTACAGCCCTACAACGTCATTACCACGCAGACAAAGTCGCGGGTAACAGCTAGTACTAATATAAGAAAGACGGGAATTCACTGTTATAATTTTGTGTCACTTCACAGCCTTTACCTAAAAATAGATGACTCAAAGGCCTTTTTTACTCTAAATAATTATATTACTGTTTGCTAAATGAGGTGGTATTTCTGTCCCTCATTATAATGTGGTCGCTACGTAGGTTGAACGTCGAATCAATCACTGCCTTTGAGACGGCAGGAAGTCGGTATTGCAATATCTGGTATCAATGGCTACCTACAAAGGCTTATAGATGCATTCAAACACTTTCTATACAATAATGAGACAATTTCCAAATCAATTCTTCGTTATTCAACACCTAATTATTTTGCGCATCGATATGAATGGAATATTATTTTGACCTTGTTTACGTGTTTATCTGGATCAGTAATCAATTATTTCAGTTGTTTTTACACCTGCTGTAAATATTTAGTTATAGTTTTGTTCAAAATGTCCATATCTGAAAACACAATCTCAAAAAAATCTTCCCATAACAATAAAATAAAACAAGAAACTAACTCAACATCTACCCAACGATACAAAAATCACTTTCCTAATATTAAAGACTCCTCTCAAATTCAGTAGCACGTTGTATTATCCGGAGCATTTCTCGCCCGCTCTATGTATGAGGGTAGTATCATTTTTTGCGAGAGTCGTATGTCAAGTTACTTTATCTGATACTATATATTACCTGTAAGACAACTCAGAAAGGTAGGAAAAAAACTATTTTATCTCGTGACTTATAATCTGGATACATCGCTTTAGTTTCGTAAGTTTCGGATCGTTTTTGCAAAGCTAGAGGGTAGATCGAAATTATGAGTATTATAAAGCTTAGCGGAACTTTGTGAGTTATAGGATTTAATATTCTGGTGTATTGTTTTTTTTTGTAGGCTCAGTTTGTGGGGCTACAGCAATATATCTGATGAAAATCGTACATAGAGTTTTTTAAAAGTCAGGTCATTCAAGAATTTTCCAAAGTCTTGTACTTACAGTGTACATTAGATGGGAATGGATAATGAGGTGCGATTGATTTAAGTAAAAATATGAAGGTATATCGGAAAATAAAGGAAGTAATAGTCCATGTGAAATCAATGCAGTCAATATTAGTAGCTCTATTAAAGATACTCCATACATCTTCAAATATTAACCAAAATCACATTTTAATACAGTTCACAACTAAAAGGAAAAATTCTCTCAGAAGACTTTGAGATCATTATTCTCAAATTCACAAAGATTGTCGTGAAGAATGTAATCCGAAGCAAAATCTTGAACAATTACGGTTGACATAATGTTTCACAACTTTTTTGTAACATCAACGCCAAGCGATTCGGAACATGGGTTCAGCGGAAACTTTTAATGTATGGATTCTTTACACTTTTGTTTTCATGGCGTTTGAATATTTTTACGAGGTTTATTATATTTTCCTTGTGTTTACATCAGTATGATTCATTGCTAACTGACTTGCCTGTTATTTTCTTTGTGACTTTTTGGAAAGTATATTAAGAACATTAACTAAGTTGAATATGAAGGTAGCTAATATTCAATGTTTCTCATTATTAGTAACACGTGGCGTTGTTGCTAACACCGCTCAATACTTCCCACGCAGCAAAACTTGGAGTGTACTTACATGTAGACTTCGGAACAACTTAGTGAGGTATTGTACGTTACAGATATTGTTCCGAATCTTACTCTGAATTAGATGTTACTTATCAATTCACTTCCTATTGACTTTGTTCTTTGAAATATTGTTGAAGCCTCAAGGTTCCCACGCGTATTGCTGTAAGATACTAGGTGTACTTATTGACATTGTCTATGTCATCTTATTTTAAAAAGACATTTACTACTGTAGCGTCCAGTAAAAACTGATGTATTTTAGGGGGACGAAGACGGCTACTAACTTTTTAGTAAAACTAGACCTAAAAACTTGTTTCGTGATCCTGTATTTTAACATCATTGAGGCAGTCTTTTAAGTAAAATCTACATTCTTCGGTACGGTAAGATCGTCTTTCTCTTAGGATAAATGTGTTTTTATAGAGATTACAAGTCAAAATACTACTCTGTGTAAAAAGTATCGGGAATATGTCAATAAAAAGATCCGCGTAAGAGATGTCGTTCTAATTTTTTTACTGCATGTTGGTAGCACTGTACTGATTTAGCGTGCTAAGTTTTAGCGAGATCTGTCATTTAATTTGTTTTAAACTACACTTTTTGTTGGTCATAGTTTTGAGTTCTCGGCGATTTTTACAATGGAAAATATTGTTGAACAAAGAATGTGCCTTAAATTTTGTGTTTCGAATGATATTTCATGTGGTGAATCACTAAAAATGTTGCAAAATACCTACGGCGAATCGTGTATATCGTAAACAAGGGCTTATGAATGGTATAAGCCTTTTAAAGAAGGCCGAGAAGTAGTAGTAGATTTGCCTCGTTCTGGTAGACCTTCAACCGCTACGACCAAAGAAAACATCGAAAAAATCAAAAAGCTAGTGCTCGAAAATCAACGTATGAGTCTGAGACAGTTGGCTAGTGAGGTGAACATATCTTTTAAGTCTGTCCACAACATTCTCATTGTCATTTTAAGCATCAAACGCGTTGCCGCTCGACTAGTTCCAAAAGAGCTCAAGTTTGTTCAAAAAGCGCAGCGAAAGCATGTCGCTGAAGACATGGTTTCCCGAGCTTCTGCGGATCCGACCTTTATGAAACGTATAATAACTGGCGACGAGACATTGGTTTATGAGTACGACATGCAAACAAGCCAACAGTCTTCAGAATGGCGTCTCGAAAACGATCTGAAACTCAAAAAAGCCATAAAAAAAAAATTCGCTGAATGAGCTAAAGGCCATACCGCAAATTGCCTATGAAAAATGTATGGAAGACTGGGTGAAGCGTTGGAGATGTTCTATTGCAAGCTAAGGGGTCTAATTTGAAGGCGATAAAATAAATTTAGATGAATAATTAGTATTTTTTGTTTTGTTGAAAAATTCCCGATACTTTTTACACAGAGTGTATTTTACCAAAAAGTTTCATAATGACTTTTAATAAACTAAAATAGTTTAAGAGAGAAATTTTTGCACGGTTTTCAGTCATGAATACCTATTGAATTTATTGGACTTGACGAAAGGTCACGGAAAGAAATTTTGTATCACAAAATGTATTAATAGTTGCTTCCGTGTGCAACGCACTCACCTTTTGAAAAAAAAAACCGTGTACTGTTCTGTAGTCTGTAGTCGTAATGCACATCTACCTTAATGCTCTCCATTACAGCCGTTCCACTAACAGTCAGTTCAAATAACCCTCATACACTCTTAACAACACACCAAGAATTTTCACTTTTAACTCCATTTCAAAACCTTCCTTATCACTAATGCCTTTAGATTCATTTTCCATCGAACTCCAATCGGTACAGATGCATAATCCATCACATTTTATAATATTAATACAGGCTTCTCTTGTGTTAACCCTCAAAAGCTGAGAGTTTCCGCGAAGTCCCTAAGGATGACAAAACTGAAAGTTGTAGTTTGTTAGTGCGCTGCTGAGGGTTAAAAATGGTTAATATTTAAGATGTTTGGTGAAAGGATTCTGTCGGATCTTATAGTTTGTGGAGATCAAATGGTTTTGTCGAGAAATATTTGATGGGGAGTATAGAATAGAGTATCAGTTAATAACTGATAAGGAATTTGAGTCGTAACTGTAAATCATGAACATAATCTATCTGTATAATCTGTCTATTTTATAATTGTAAACTACATTCACTATTCAATGTGGCTTCCTTAAATGTTTTGCAATTAAATTAGGTTGAGAAATAAGTGATCCAGTATGATCCAGAAATACGATCAAAAAGATGTCAGGCACTTTCAAAACGTTACTGATTCTAGTTGCGCGAAAAATGCCATTCTTTTGAACTTTACCAACAAAATCTTAGTACAGGTCTTGTTTTTATTCATGTTATTTACAAACTATTACAAAGTTTAAACCCTATTTTAAACCCTTATCAAGAACAATTTCATTAGCCATCTCTCTTTTTAGAACAAGGGCTATTTCAGTACTATCCACTCTAAATCGTTGCAGCTCAAGTATCTGTGGTTTATCTTGTAGCTAGCTGTGATACATAGTCAATCAGTGAGTACCGATCACAAAGACGATGGTGGTTGCAAGCGACCACAGAGTGACGAGATCAAATCACTGAGGTTTGGTGAAACCTAGCGAGAGGAATCAATCGAACGATTAAGATGTGGAATAGATTTGTGAGAATGTTTTGTAAGGAAAAATTATAAGGTTTGCCCAAAGCTGATACGAGTTATGAATTTGAAAATTGGTGAATATTTGGCAACGGTATTTTAAGTTCCTTACACATGTCTTTTTAATGTATACTCTTTAAAGTAAGTATGTTAGAATAAAGGCGTTTCAAAAACTGTATTACTTTAATACAATATTTAAAATAGTAATTCTAAAAAATAGGATTTGAATCATGAATACTTCGTCGTACAAGTAAAACGTGTTTGAAAAGTAGAGACAGATAGAAATACTTCAAAAAAAATGATATTTCCATTCAAAGAAGTTGTAACCAAAATTTTAAGGAGTTCACCAACATACACTGCATTAATGAATTCATTCAAAATCAAAAGGTTTTTATTTCGAGTAGGCCTTTTCAGGCACTTTCAAAACGTTACTGACTCTAGTTGCGCGGTTCCAAAATGTCATTCTTATAAATTTGTTATACTCGTAGATACATGAATGCAGTGTACTTTAGTGTGGCCAAGTCACGGCGTGTCAGTGAAGTCCAGTGGTACCAATAACCTTAACTCAACCATAAGCATAATAATATAAATCTACTAATGATCAAATAACAAGGCACCTACTGCTTCGATATCCATCAATATTAGCTCACACAGTCCACAACCCGCAAAGAAACAAATACGCCTTATTTTGATCGAATCACGCAAGTATAGGATTGACTTATGATTACTTGGAAATTGATATAATATTATAGTACTTGGTTATACTGGGAATGGACATCTTGTGAAAGATGGAAAGATATGATTCCGAGAAAGTGTTATGACACTGGAAAACACACAGAATAATATTGTTTGCACTCGATTTGCTATGATGGTTATATAACTAATCAAATAATGGACAATAATATATTATATCCAAGAAAAAGGTGCTTAAACAGATTCTAAAACAAATTTGTAAAAAAGGAGAGCAACAATTTTGTTGCTGTCCATAGTTTTTAACCTACTAGGTTCCCGCAATAGTACTTTATGAATCTTTGTGCTAAAGTGAAAAAAGAAATTTATACTAAAATATTGACTTAAAATAACAAGCATAAAGATTTTCCTATGAGAAACGTCTTGTATTTGAGTCACAAGGCAGATTCCTTATTTATACATTTTCGCAGTTCATTTGTTTCATAAAACATGGCCGGCTCAGTGATCTGTTCTGCCACAAAATCAAACTGCTCTGATATGGAAAATCATTTTATTATCTTAACATTAATGTAATAGAAAGACTTTAAACGAAAGGAGTTTTGCTTGTTATTATTTAAGATTTTTTAACGCAGTCTAAATTAATTGTAAGTGAAAATTTGAATTCAAAGTTTTGAAAGGATTAACAAGAAAACCTGCATAATTTTAGCAAGATAATGATTTCATACAAAAATGTATACAAAAGCGTCAATTTTTTTCATAAAATCTCTGAATAGGTGAAAGGCATTAGCTCCGAATCCTTTAAAAATACGTGGATAATTTCCAAGAGATTTCTCCCGTCGCAGTCGTTATCAAAAATTCAGAAACGCGTTTCATTGTTAAAAGTAATGAAGGGTTCATTTCCATCGCTACAATGATTATTATTGTTTAGAGGGAGCTCGGGAACAACAGACCGGGATGAAATGCAAAATTAATAACTGTAATTGATATGCTATCACTGACTACAGAGCCCAATCTCCCCTTTAGTAAACACTTTTTGTTATTCCAAAAGAATATTATAGCCTCTAAATGTGTCAATTCAAGCCAAGGGAAGTTCAACCTTACGTCAAATTTCGCACAGTCTATTTTTGCTTGAGTAAGGTTGAAATTTTGAAAGATATTTTCCAAGTTCATTGTGTCGATTTTCAAGTCATTCGCCATTTTATAAGATGTTTTCAATAAAGTACGGTGTTCTTGACGTTTCCCCGCTGCTTCACATTTAGTAATGATTTTTTCCGTGTGTTTTTGATAACTACTTACTTAGGTTAATGGGCTTGTGTCAGCAGTTTTAATATAGAAAAATGTGTATAGTGTAATACACCTTTTTCTACCAAAACTCTTGTTGTGCTCTTCCTAATGTCTCATCGTTAACAAGTTGTGTAATCTCACTTCTGCAGAAGCAGTTGACTTTATTGACAAGGCACCTTAAATACTAATTAAATAAATAACAAAAGTCGTAACAAATTAGAATCATAATTCCACGCCACCGCACTTCAAATAGCAAAACACAAAACCGAGTAAGTTATCAATGAATCAAATACAAACACAAATGTAGATTCTATTCAAACTGAAAATTCGAACAGAATTCACAGGAAATGTGAAACTCCTTCAAATCTGGGAAATAATTGATCTCATTATAACAAGTATGATGTCAGCTAACTTCGCAACCTTCAGCAAATATTCAAATGAATTGTAGATCAAACGCTTCGCTCTCAATGTAGATTGATGGAACACGTGAGCTTCAGACAATGGCTCAAAGGGCATATTAGCCCTACCCTCTTTACCTCCGTCAAAGGGCTGAGACGAGATTAGACCGTAAAGTACACTACACGAAAATACTATTTACCGGGTTACGATTGTGATGATTTTTTTATTAGATCTCTACATATTTGTGAGGAGTTTAAAATCGCGGTTTTACTCCTGTTAATTTCTTTTTATAAGCATTATGTAATTTACGTGTTATTTTAGACAAAAAACGGATCTTATTCGCGACGTTATTCAAAGAAGACATGCTGCGCCGACCCCAAGTAATAATTGGGATAAGGGCAGGGGAATGATGATGATGATTCGATATTTCTTTTCTCCCGACGTTTCGGCTGAGTTGCACCGACCGTGGTCACGGGTGGACTGAATAAGACCCGTTTGCTGTCTAAAATATATGTACAAGTCGCGAAAGTTTAAAAACATTTATTTATGTGTTTTTTTAGACAGGACAGTGTTCAATATTCTTTTTTTTACTAACACATCATCATCGCGCTCTTCCGACCTTTTTTAATTCCGCTTTACCAAATCTACTCCAGCAAGTTACATATAGTTTGTAATGAAATCTCCACGAGAGCCTGCCGTGGCAGGTCATCAGGCGCTTGTCAGCGTTCAGCGCAGTGTCACGGCTGAAATTAAACTGTCCGACAAACGATTAACTTAATTGGAAGGCTCCCGATCTACTCGCTCTAAGGAACTGCTCGGCGTAAGCAAAGGCATTGTTATTTGTTTCTCTGATAGGATTTCAAAAGATAAGGGGATTGGTTTGACCTTAGTCTTGAATCTGTTAAGATAAAAATAATGTTCTCTACATGCTTTTACATTTTACGCTGAAATGGATTTTATATTCCACATGTGATTCAGGCTACCTTAAAACTGTAACTCTAATTTGAATTATGACGTATTTCACGAAATGCAAAAACTGCTGCATAATAATATAGCTTCGCACGGATACAACACTGATGTATGATACTTATAGACCTTTCTCTTGAACATTCTATTTAAAAAAAAATACTGCATTAAAATTGTGTAGTGTTAAAGACCTAATCATACATAGAGACAGCGGGAAGCGACTTTGGTTTATGTACGTGATGATATAACTGGGGTCTTCATATTGACAAGCAATATTCTAGAACAATCTTAGTTTCTGTAAACCATCTTCACCTCAAGCTAGAGCAACTGATTTATAATAGACATGCAAACAGTTTGACGTAACACGAAGCAATATTGTGCGGAGATTAGATAGCAGTTGCGGATCGCGTCTTAATTACCTGTATGTATACGTAATTAGAACAATAATTACACTAATCCGATTCCGTTATTTGCTAATTACTGCGCTCGAGCACTGCATGCTGGAGATATTAATTTATCTGTATTAGGGATATGTATCAAGATTGCGAAGCGTTCAATCAAATCAGGTTGAACTATGCAAACTATTGTGTATTGATAGACGTAATTATTTAGCTGATTGTACATATGTACGTAATTGTACATACAAGGAGGCCGCATAATTATGGTATAACTACATTGAAATGCTTAGAGGCGATCTTAACCTATTGAAATCGACATGAAACAATTAGGTACTTTTCAAAGGCGTTTTTTGAGGCGTTTAATATCTATAACTAGAATATGGGATTGTAAGGTTGATGTCTATAAACATAAGTACTACAAAATGCCAAGTATTCTTAAGTAGTCCGGAATTAATTTTAGAAGACTCATGACGTCAACATTTTTGCCTGAAATTCAAAAAATGATTTGAAATCAATGACTATTCGAAACAATTGATAGTCAAAGTATCAACTTAAAATCAAAATACGTAACCCATATTTTACAATACCGTGACTGAACGTCATTTAAAAACCTAAAAGTTTATATTTAGACTTCCACTCGATGTGCCATTGTTTTATTTTCAGTAGTTCTGTAAAACCAGATAGAGTTCCCGTTTTCTCTAGGTAGAATAGTATCCAGTTACGAGTGCTCTTTTATTTAATAGCCGTCGTGTCCTTCCAGTTGTTACATACAAATGAAAGCTGCGATCAACAGTTACTCGTTGTTACGTTGATCTAGTTTCTTTATAACCTTTAACAGATAGTGAAATGTCATGTTTTAGTGTCATTTTAATTTGTTTCGATGTTTGTAAGTCGGATTGGGGAATGTCTTAAATAGACGTGCCGATTTTGATGTATTTTTTTTATAAGTTACGAAATTATTCTTTTGTTCCACTCCGGCCATTTACTTCTATAAAATTCCTTGTTTTTTTTAATGTAAAACTATGGCCAATTTACCTTTGATTTGTTATTGTTATAGACCTTGCCTAGCTCACAGAAATTTCAACGCAATCATATGCGAGTATGGCGCGTCATATCAAGTATACCAATATAAAAATGTATAATTCCAGGCCCTAATTTAGGAATACAAAATTAAATAAGTATTCACCTCACATTGTGTTTTACAAAAAGTATGTAAATTGTAGAAATTTCCCGGACATTATGTAGGCTTAGTTAGTACAGTAAGCTACAAAACCTGCCATCCATCCTCTATAATATATTTCCGCTGAGTAAAGAGTGATAATGAAGTTTACGAGCCGACTTTATTCATTCGCATAAAATTAATTTCGGACGTTACAAATTTCGCCAATCTAAAAAAAGTAGGGAAAAAACCCAAAATTATCTTTTTATAACATAATTAAAACTTCTCGCGGAAATAAAAGGGGCTCATTACTGCAGTCTTAAAGGGAGTGATATAAAATACTTCTGTCAAAACATTCACTGATAAAATCTAATCATTGCGTTTTGAATCTTGACTCTTGACCCTAAAGTTTAAATTCCACTGCGGCTTTTTGCGGCGATACTGTAGATGACGTTGTACATTGGTGAGTTAACAGGGTTCGTGAAATTGTTCCTCAATAGTTTCCGATCGTTGGAAAGCTTCGAGCGATGAGGTCGTCTGTGTAACCGCTCTTGGTGAGGGGGCATTACGTTCGATGGTATTCAAGTTACGGAAGCGATATCATTTGCATGTCTGCACTCGAGGCTTTTTATTTTGAACCTTTTCCTTTTGCCTTTAACCTGCAGATTTATCTTTTGTGAGATTTCGTGATATACGAGCCGTTTGTGTTGTGTTTTATTGAGCTTGAACTAAATTCTCGTTACTTTAAATTCGTTATCTAGATGTATTGAGGTTTCTGGACATTTAGATATAAGTGTGTATTTTTAATGAGCAGCGCAAAGAAGAAATAATCTTTGACATTATTATATGAACCAAATTCAACAATAAGCACTTTCTTACCATTAGCATGATAATATATGATGGAATGGGCAATGAAGGCCACCAAAGATTGTTTTGAGTCAACGGTTAAGTAAAGTTTCTAAAGCATACAAAAGTCCTTAATAAAACAAAACAATATTTCCCAATTCTTTGCTACAACAACACAATTATCAGCAAAAATTCCTTTGCTCAAAATCAAAGTCGGTTAAATCAGTCAAAGACTGAAACATTCCCGAGTCTATTAAGCTATCTATTACCCTTCGGTAGGGAGCTTATAAGGGCCAATTACTTGGCAATTAACGCTGATACTACAAGCAGTTAGTTAGCCCTATATCCCTCTTTTGTTTGGCGTAAAGTTTTATTGTTGCCCAACGTGGGACCCGATCTTTATGGACTATTTCGGAGGGATTTTTCGATTGTTTCGTTCCGTGAGCTTTAATTAGTAATTGGAATTAGTTAAACAAATATGATCACGACTGTTATATAAGTGGTATTTACATTTAAATTGAATATGGCTAAATTAATATTGAGTTTTTAGGTCAGTGAGTGTCATTGCCTATAATTATTTACTAGATCAAAATTATCATACATATTTGTTTTTTTTTTGACGTTTAAGTAATGTTAATCTGTAGTATATATTCTTGTCGAATTAACACTAATAAACGTGACAAATTTGATTTGTCATGTCGTTTGCTTAATGAAATGTATTTTGAAAGCTTAGTTTCCGTTAAAGCAAATGCATCAGTCCTTAAAACAAAGTCCCAAAACCAATAAACATTGCATTTGCTAAAAACACTAGTTGGTACTGAATAAATGAGAAGGTAACAAAACAAAATACTCGACAACAGCTCTAACTATTGCATATTCTAGTAATAAGAGTACTGTTTGTTCTTTATTTCATCTTATTTTTATTACAAAGCTAGATTTTACTTTATTTTTGAACGATACATAATTTACACGAGGGTTTTTGGAAATGTTGTTAATGTTGAAACAAAGAATATAATTCTACAAATGTTTTATAAATTTCTAATTCATCTGACAATTTATCATTATCTTGTTTAAGTCGGTAATTTAAAATTGATGATTTTTAAAATACGATATAATTTTATATTTTGAAGTGACCCCTTGTTATTAAGAAAATACCACTAATGTTATAAACGCGAAAGTGTGTGAGTATGAATGACTGCGTGTTACTCCTTCACGCTTCAACAATTTGGATTCAATTTGGTATGGAGTTAGCTGACGCACTGGATTAACACATAGGCTACATTTTATCCGACTGGAAAAACGAAGGTTAAAGTTTTGCAACTACAACTGACATCCACGTGGTTGAAGCCACGGGAAAAACGTGTCTTTATGTTAATTGGAACGTACGTAAACGAACCTTTGCAATTGACAGAAGAGAAGTTACAACTTCTTCCTCATTAATGTGAGAGCTAAATTTCCAAAAACTCATAGATCCTTCAAAGTTTCTAATCCTACAATAGGCTATATTTTACCTACCTTCCACAAAGACGTAACAAGCAACTCGTCACAGAGCAAAAGAAATGTAAATACCAGTTTACTATTCGCATAAATCATGTAATTGTAGTTGCAGTTTATGCTTTATAAACTTTGGTAGGTTCCCCTTTTATAACCCCCTCTTTTCCTCCCGCCACCCCTTGCGGAGGGTCGGGACTTTTGTAGGGCACTTAGCTTGACAATTGAGTTGAAGAAGAACACTCTTTCGATTGCCGTACTTAGTGTTTGTTTGTCAAGCTTGTCGGTTGTACTTTGATCGCGTTTTTGTGTAATTTAGTGTGGTAGGGTAAAGGTATGGTTGTATTATTTGATATATTAATAGTGTTTTTAGGCTTTGATTTGGGATTTTACTTTATTAGTCAGTCGAACTTGTCTTTAGTATATTTTCATCTAAAAATCAAAATAAAGTTGGAGTATCTGTTTGTAATGTTGAGACAACGGTTTTTTACTACATGCATATGAGTAACGGTACATACACCAAAATATTTTTTTTTTTCAATTTGTCTCTCTGTCTGCTTGTTTCCGCTAATCTCTGAATTGACTGGATGAATTTTGACGGATTATTTATTGGCAGGTAACTGATGTTATAAAGAGTAACTTAGGCTAGTTTTAGTTATAAACTAATTAACTTTTTTGTTAAGTTCTACTTGCACGAAGTCGCGGCCACAGCCAGTAATTAATATAATCTGTTATTTAACTTCCAATATACATACATTGTAGATTTAGGTTCCATCTTTCAGCGTAGGTTTCAGTTCTACGTCACGAGATTTAAATGAGATTTAGTTGACTACTTTTTTCAACAACTCTTGCTCTAACTAAGAGGTCACAGCAAGCGCTGCAGTCAGAGTTCATCTTAAATTATGATCTTAAAAGACCCCACTTTGAATTGTAAATTTAATCAAACATTTTTTCTCTCAATAATGAAGACGCTCATTTTGATTCCCTGAGGTTGGTCTTTTTAAATTGCACAAAGAATCTCAAAGGTATAAAGTTTATATTATAAGCGGTATTTATCATAATCATTCTTGATTTATGAAGAGAAATATTCTATAATACCCTATATCAAATCAGGAGTGATGAGAGAGTATCAAAATATTTTACATAATAATATGAAATATTTTTTGAAGTATTGATAAACGAATCCTTTTAAAATATTCTACTAAATATCGTTGTTTTGAATTCATGGTATACATAGATCTAGTTTTTATGACCTAACTGGAATTCCTAGATGTCCCTGGCATCAAAAACTTTCCATGTTTGGTCAGCGACAAAAAAATTCAAATACTTCACAATCTGTAATACCATTGCAATTCTACACGTTCTAACAAGAACGTTAAAAACATTGCTTACATACCAAATTCTAGCAAACATTTTCCAGAATCCGCTGTTTTTATACCAAAAACGAATGAAATGCCTAAAAAGTAATTACAGTTGCTTTTTTAGTGTATTATGTGTATTCCGAGATATTTCTCGATGTGGGAACCCAACACTAGAGCTTGTATTATAAAACTGTTCCACTGGACTGCACTTTGCGATATTGCGGCGTATTTTCGTTTTTTTACAGTTCCTGAGTTTTTGTCGTTTTTAGGGTTCCGTACCCAAAAAGTAAAACGGAACCCTATTACTAAGCCTCCGCTGTCTTTCTGTCTGTCTCAAGACTGTACCTCATAAGCCGAGATAGCTGAAATTTTCACAAATTTTAATGATGTATTTCCGTTGTCATATAGTGACAACGGAAATACATCATTAAAATTTACTACAAATACTAAAAATTTTAAAAAATGTATATTAAGGTGAGAACAGGTAGAGGCTTTTTCTATTATAGATAATAGTACGGAACCCGTCATGTGCGAGTCCGACTCGCATTTGGCCAGTGTTTTTGCTAATGCTTTCTGAAAGAAAAGACATCACTGAAAAGTTTAAGTTGCCAACAGCTTTTGTAAATAGTATGTAGGAACCTGAATCAAGTAAATTTCAAGACCAGATCACACAATATTCCCACTTAAAAACCATTAGAATCAATTACTGGTCTACAATATTTGAAGTGAAGTACTAGAGTAAACTGGCCATAACGTTACTAACCTCGCTCTAAATTCCCGGACATTCAGAATAAATATTCCATGTTCTTCTGCATTACATTTGCCGATCGTCCGAGCCAAATTATTCCGATCAATCGAGATCAAACGGTCGCTATGGAAATATTTCTTTGCTGCAGTACGATTTCTAAGAAATTGAATGCTTTGTCAATATTTTTTTTGGGTAACATTTGCAAAATCAAACGTAATACCTGTTCATATGAGTATTTGTTCTAACAAAAGGAAATCAGATATTTGACAAAATGTTTTGGAATTTTGTAACACCTTATTGTGATTTTAATTAGGAACTGGGTCTAGTTTAGGGCTTTAATTACCTCTAGCTTTACGATACGCCACCTTTCAATGAAACGAACTGAGAAAGACTGATTTTAATGACTTCGCACGAAATTTAAATATGAATGTAATTTCCTTATTGATTAGGTACTTCATCTTATTTTGTAGTCAGCAAGCATCACGCGCCTAAATCCTTTGGATTTTATAACATAAGAAAATGCGAATGTGTTTACCGCACTCATAAAATTCCAGCCTCTTTTATTTAACGGAAGGCACTAAAACGTCTTGATACTTTAGGTACTATAAAATGTGAATAATCTAAATTTGTGAGTACTCGAGGCGCGCTGAGTAAACGAGGGGAATTGGCACAAATCTCGAACATACATTAGCAGGTCCCAGTTATTTTGATATTTACCGGTAAACTTCCACTGTTTCCCAAAATCACACCCATAAATCTGATTTGTTTTGCCTTAGCAACCAGCGGAAAATGAAAATAGGTATGGAAAAAAATAAGTATTCTGATTTAGGGCATATTATAAGAAAGTAGAACTTACTAGTACAAAGTTAGAGGAAGCACAAACTAATCCATTATAAACCGACAATAAATCTAAACATTAAAACCAAAGCGATCCCATTCTCGTCGCGTTTCTATCAAAATATAAAGTAAAAGTAAAGAAATACTACCACTAAAAGGATTTACTCGTACGATATTACCAACAAGAACAGTAAATTATTATGAAAATAATCCTCTTTAGCGCACAAAAGAAACGTTGGAAACGAAATCTGCTTTTATAGCCGAAATATTGCCACGTGGATGTGTTAGCCCGGCTACGTATGTGTTGGTACTGGTCGACGTTAACTTGCTAACTATACTAGAAAAGTAGAAGTTGTAACTTATTGATTTCAGTATACATAATAATATTAACTTCATATCTTTATTGTTTTTTTGCCTCGTTGGACCGAGTCAGGCCAAAAATAGTAACTGGGTTTTCTCAATTTGTAAAATATGAAGTTCAGTTGAATATACAACCCAACATAGCTGGCGATACAGAAGAGGTATTTATTTCTGACCTTTAACATACTTTATAATTCACCGATTTTACCTACTATCTGCACTACAAATGTAAAAACAGTGAACTATAATGAAATAATTTTCAATAGAACAATCGTGATTACAATAGTTTTATAATAATATTCAAGAATGATTAAATATTCAAAATATTATAGTTAGAAGGAAATTCTTTGTCGAGAACATTTAAACAAAATGTAATAGCTAACCCTAATTATAAATCATAATTCACTGGAGATTTACTGCGCAGAGAATGCAACCTATAATTTACAAAACATAATTTATTAAACATGAAAAAAAGCAATTCTTTATATTGATGTCAGCTCTCGGTCAGTAGGGCAATTAGAGGAAATAACTATACGTGTATAAATAGCGAGTCGAGAGAGTTATGACGAAGTTTTCTATTAAGGAATATGATATAGCTTATCACGAGGTAATTTATTAAACACCATTTAATATTATTTCCTTTAGCCAAAATTATTAACAGACTATCACTGGTGTCTTGAAAACATTTTTTTATCACAATAATAACCCAAAAACTGTGTTCATATATAAAAGGTTTTATAGCTTTGTCTGTAGTAGTCATTTCGTGCCGTAGGTACGTGTAAAAGGAGGATAAAGGAAAATACTCCAGTTAACAATATAAAACAATGTAGCCATCAATCACAATTGTGCATAATTTTATTACAGCCCACCCTATAGCTAGTGAATCCCTAAGGGCCGTTCGACATTGCGGTCACAGATTTACAATAAAATGAGGCGTATTGCGAGTGAATTCACAAGCGATTCTTTGTGTAGGTGTTGGGGACAATTCGGGCCGGCACCGGGACAGAATAACAATAGGCAGGCTTCGCCTCGCGCGCGTTATCTGCCAGAATTAAAGGGGGTTCCGCAAGGAGCTACGCTTGGCCCGCTACTTTTTAAGATTCGCGCAAATTGACTGTTGTTTGAGTTTTGAGATCTGAATTTTAGATTGGGTGTTGCAGTTTATTTTAATTTGAAACGAGATTTTTCTTTACAGAAAAGATTTCGTTTCCGTAGAGGAAACTTTGGGATTAAACGAATGTCTATTGCGTATTGCGCCCAAAAGTTAGTTAACTATGTTCTACTCTTATGTTTGTTTCTGAAGCCATTAAAACAATATCATTTGAAAACTAATGTAGTAATTCCACGAAATTCGATCAGATAATTAAGTATACATTCTATGCTTTTAGTATATCGTTATGTAACCTAATAGGAGTCTACCCTCTTCGTAACATTCCACGAAATAATAATGAATACCCTCTCACAAACCTAGTTTACCTTTCGCTCCCACCGATCACAGTCCGCTTACCAATATTTTCAAAGTATCGTCACGCACTACGTACCTGAAAAGAACAAAAGCTCATTATTTTTAACGAAGTATAACACAAACATTTTATCAAGCATCTTGAATACTACAAAGGACACACTAATAACAAACAAAGGAAATAATTATACGACCAGGATTTCAGCAAAAAAAATATGCGCAACCAAAGCTATAGTATTTTGTTCATAGAGACTTTGTTAACACTCGTGTCGCTTTCATAAAACAGTCGTACGCGAGAATTCCTCTCGACTAGGACAAGAGAAATTACACAAAGAATGTGTTGCTTTTACAAAAAATACTGCTCCGCTTATATAAGGCGCTCGTATTACGTATTATGGTTAAGTTCCTGCAACCTCGTCTAGTACACTTAGCTTTGACTCAGTAGCTTGTCTTTTATAAAAATATTGGAGCAAAATGTGTAGGTGGGTTAGCTCAAGAACGCTTTTAATTTAATAAAAGGGGTAATCTGTAGATCTTTTGTGAGCAAATGGGTGGTTTTCTTTTAAGTTCTTGTCGAGGTTACTTGAACAATATTTTTTGCGGTTTGTATATCAGTACAACGGGTGATAGTGATGTGATGCAAATTATAATCAAACTATTCGTCAACATGAAAAATAAGGTAATTTAATCTCAAAACAAAAAATTGGTGCAAGTTTTCCGTCACTCTTAAAGATCCGGATTACTTTTATTTAAAGCCCACTTTTTCCAAACCAAACAACATTTTTTATAAAAACTTCTGGATAGACAGAAAAAAGTGCAAGAATTTTCTAAGGGTTCGCAAATGGCGGCGCAGAGCGGGGAGCAAGAAAAATAGGATAATAATGGGCGGGCAGAAGGGCTCTTAAAATCGGTGCGGCGTGAGGCGAATGTTCAAAAGCCTCATTTTTGCCTAAGATTAAGGACGTCTTTCCCACTGCTGCGAAATGGAAATAAACATGTTCAAGTTTGTGCGATGATCGTGGTTGGAAAGGTTTATGTGCAAACTGCTTATATTCAGGAATTTGATTTGTTAGGGCTTCTGGTGTAGAGTTTATGGATAAAATTCGGGGAATAAAAAACTATATAGAAATGAATAGACAGGAATGTTTGGAGAATAGAGCGCCGCATTTTTGCGATTCATTCATTTTATAATATTACATTTTTATTTGTTTAATAATATAACGCTTGGAATTTGGTATGAAATTCAGGATGAGATGAACTTTATGGTTTTCCTAATCAAGCTTAACGTCGATGCTCCAAACACTTAATTTTATAACTCATATAAAATAGAAACTGCAGTAAAAAGATAATGAGGGCTATAATAAAATATACTTATACGAGCTTATGCTCAAAAATTTGGATTTTTTTAAGACATTTCAAATATTCATCCGTAAAACCCAACAGTTACGCTCCGGTTGACGAAAATGTTTATCAAGTTGAGTCGACTCGTCTCAGTTATTTGATTCGAGTGCGTTTTGTTCGTCGAGGAGTCGCTCGGAAACCTCTCCAGCTCCGCGGTGACCGATGGCTTTCCTTTGAAAAACTTTTTCTTCTACATTTTTACCTTTGTCGAGTGCTTAATGTTTTATATTTGGGTTTGAGGCTATTTGTGTGACTATTGTTACTTTGTTCATTATTGATGGAGTTCATACAACCGGCGTATTGTTCGGTTCTCAAGTTACCTTTATTGTTATTGTTTTCTTTGTTTTCATATTTTACGCTTATCGAATATTTTTGTGTAGTATTTTATTTTTATTGTTGAATTTTTGGAGAGTAAAGGTTATATAGGATTTAGTTTTCTATATATTCTTAATTCATTTGTTTAGTTTTCAAAATAAAAATAACTATAGAAATCAAATACATTTCGAGTGTGCTCACTAATTGTTTTAGTATCATACACAGCTATTTCTAAATGAAATAAAAGTTTGATATAACTCGGTCAAAAGAATATCAGATTTAAAAAATATAAGCTTTTAAACAATCAATGACAATCAGGTAAAAAAATATTTCTACCAATCTACATAAATGTAGATTCTATTTGATACAATTTTAAACTTTATACACCGATGAAGTAACGAGTATGTATAAATCGTAATATTTTTGTCATTAACCGTGTCGTGATAAAGGTTGAAAACATCGGGTGTAATACCAGATGATCCAGAGCTCAATGGCAGCCAGTTAACGAGGCATTTATACATTAAACAACGCCGCAGGAAATTAACTTATTAATGCTTTTGAAAAAGCTATCAAACGAGTCATAAACGGTAAAGTGAACTTAAAAATGCTGTTTCCTGATCCAAATGATGGAACATCTGAAAATGATGGTGTTAAGAAAAATGTAAGAGCTGATAATGTTTTCCGTGGACATGATTCTGCCATACTCAACAAAGACCCATTAGATGTTATTGAAGAAAAAGGCACTCTTAATGAACGTGGTCATTTAAATAACAGTAACGAAATAGATTCAAATTTTTATTTGAAACAAGCCCAAACAGTTATCGTTGCAACTCTTGAATCTGAATTTAGAATGGACTGAATTGAGACTCGAGGCAATGAAACTTGTATAATAGGTTTCACTGTTTTGGAACGCAAACGAAATTAACGAGGACAGAAAATAAAAGAACCAGACACATTTAGGTCAGCGGGGATATTTAAATAGAACCTCCTCTCATTAAAATTCAGCTGCATATTTTCTTTCAAACGAAATTCTAAGTAGCCGATAGCCTAATAATTAAGTCAGTTTAGAAAACTCTGAAGCAATTAAGCTGTGAACTACAAAACTAATTAATAGGGACCTAAAGAGTTTCGTCAGAGCCTTAAACCCCGAGGTATTTATATTTGACTTGAGGTCTATTGACACACTTACCAAATTTAATTATAAATCTCTTGTCCAAGTTTCGCGGAAATTGAAACAAGTTCGATGAAATTTTGTGTATGTTTGGATGTTAACGATAAATTAGTGGTTCGGGGAGTTTGCCGAGCCGGCCAGCGCGCACTCTGCCGCGCCCGTTTAATTTACGCCATAAATATCATTTGTAATCACTCTGTGTGTAATTTTCAATTATATTGTGTGGTCGAATTTTGAGTGGTTTTGAGAAACGTGATTGATGAGTGAATGCATTGTCCTGTCATAATTATGTTCATAAACGTGGAAGCCGAGCTTTTAAGCTGGTTACGCATCAACAATTTATACAACGAATATACATTTCCCTTTCATTAAAATCTTATTTATTTACAGCACTTTGAGCCAAAGAGTACGGAATTAAAATGATGATGTCAAAGAGTTGAAGAAACGTTGTGTAAAATTAAGCTCCACGAGGGAAAGACGAACAGTATTTTGAAAATTCCGAGAAAACTGAATGAATAATATATCCTTTCAACGCTAACGTTATTATTTCATCCACGTCTATCTGTATTTGAGCTGATAATTAAGACAAACAGGTGCTAATTAAGTGAAACAGGAGAGCGAAGAAATGTAGTGCAGCCCGCGCATACTGATGAGCTGCGATTGATGGCAAATATCAGCTGATTGGTATAGACGGGTGTGGTTGTAGGCACAACGTGGTAAAACAGACATCACTCATATAAAAAATACTAATACTAAGAATTGAAACGAACAGCTTTCCCAAGAAAAGAACGAATTAGACAGCAAATAAAATGCACAGGCCTGGCTAGTAGTTATTAAATTATGCCCTTTCTTACCATTTTGACATACTCTCCTTAAATGATACAATATTACCAACCTGTATACATCTCGTAGGCCTCTTCCTATATAGAGAAGGTTTGAGCATTGATCACTGCCGATTGGCGATTATAGACTACAGATGCTTTCCTTTCCTGATTGTCAGTGACGCTTTAGAGTAACAAAAAGTATATATAACTTTGAAAAAGGCACATTGGTACTTTACCTACGTGGAGATTGAACCGCAATGCCATTACGACAAACTATTAGAACAGTACTGCAGTACAGATTTGTACAGAAATAAAATACATAAATGAAAATAGAAAACAAACAAGTGGCGACTAATTAATTAACTAGAATCAGTGAACAAGTAAACATTTCCCAGCCAACTAGACTTTTCTGGAAAAGTCTGAAAGGGTTGCCTCACCGCGACACGCATTGTCATAAGGCGGGCTGATTTCCCGCGGGGCACAGTGTTGCCACTGATGCAAATACTCTTCATGTCAGCAATTGTTGCCAGTTGAAAAATAGGGGGCGAGGGCCCGTGCGGTGCATATGGATGAAGTTTAATATTTAAAATTGAAAGTCAATGAACCTTGGAATATCTTAGACTGACGTAGAGTATTTCTTGCACTTTGTTTCTTAGGAAGGAGTTATTCTCATTTTTTTACCGTTGAACATGTTTGATGGCATACAAAAAGCACGACAGTTTCGTCCGTCCGCTATAGTTGATGACAAATTTGCGGCTTGTATTAATTACGTAAATACGGTATTCTGTGATTGAATACCGATTCGTGAATTGAGTCCCGTTCCATAGTATAGTGTCCTTTGTATAACTGCATGTAATTAATTGTGATATACGTTCATATTCGTGGTGAAATATTCCAAGTAATCATTTTGTAACTCATTTTACTTTTGCCTGGATTGAGCTTAATTTATTTTTTTCGACCGGTATTATTACTTGTTATTGATATCATTTCGTGTTGATATTTTCTATACTGTTTTTTACATATAGTTGATTACTTTACGATGTTTCATTTAAATGATGGCCTGCGATAGGATTACGTTTATATGATTAACTAATGCTTGTTTTAAGTCTAGGTGTCTTTGAGCGTGGGACTTGAATGAAAGACCTTAAAGCGCAAGAAGTAGATTCTTCTTGTCAGAAAAATTGCCTTTAGTAGTTCGGTACATAGATAGTCTCCGTATGTTTTCCCTAATTCGGTTCCCCAGCGTGTGACCCGCGCGCTGCCGGCGTCTCGCGCGGTGTATTTGGTCGCGTCGCGTTATTCAAATTTAATTTTATTGTCAGAGGGCCGAGTTACAATTAGTGCCGGACTTCGTGCCTTTGTCGCGCTAATTGAAATGTTAGTTAGTGGGTAACTAATCACCGCGGCTTATGTCCTGTTTCATTCACATTACTGTGATGGAGAGCTTCGAGTTTGGAGGTTGTTTTTAAATAGGCTTGTACTGTCAATTGAGTCTTTTTGTAGTACCTACTTTTGTAGCCCGATAAAATAATACGAGCTTGACACTGGTACTCATACAATATTGCTCTATAGTTTGAATACAATTTTATTATCTGATTATACTATTATATTTAGTTCTTTTATTCTAAGATAATAAAATTTGTCGACATTAAACTAGAGTAAACGCGAACTTATGAAGAACAAAAATAAAATATATAAAATAAAGAATATGATTCTCTACTTAAAAGGGAAAACACAAACAAGCGTTCTATCATTACAAATTAGTTCGAGCTATTATTTCGTGCGTTATTAATTTAGAGCGATAATTCCTATCGACCAAATAATCTCTTTTAATCCCAAAATACCTTTCCATCGCTAACTAATTACCATGGGCTGATGACCGCGATTTATTTCGCGGCACGGACGTGTCAATGACGTCACACGTCACGCTGTTACACGTCGCGTCCGATATGTTAATACAACAATATTCAATTGATTTTGTATGACAGTGACAGGTTATGTTGACAATGTTTTTAGCTGTTTGAAACAGGACCTTTTAACTGTATCTGACATTTTAATAGCTAGTTTTGAGCTGCATTACCAATAATATTATGAATGCATCAAAACTATTACTTATTACTTCTAAAACAAATTTCTAATAGTTAAGATTTTACCAAATTAAAGAACAAAAGTGGGTATTCAAATAATTTTTGACATAATTTTGGTCCAGCAGTGGACTGCAATATTCTGATGATAATGATGACGATTTTGACATAACACCGAGATCTACTTAAAATGGCTACTACAAAAAATGCCTGTAACTTTTAAAAATGAAAAAACACTTGGTGACACACCAAGTTTTTAACGAATATCCTAATGAAATCTATAAAGGAAGTGCGTAAAGCACGAAGTTCGGAGCATGGCATCAGCCCAATTTTACTGCGAACTATTTTACGGCAGCAGTTAAGTACAGCTTACTTTAATCTTTGACTACTCTAAAACTTGCTTCTCACAGTAATGTACATTAGCCTTGAACTTTTTAAATACTAAACTTCCTTTTTGATACAATCAAAAGTCTCATGACAGACAAATGTTTGATTAAAACAGACAATTTTTAGTTTGGTCGTTATAGTAGCTGTTTTGAAAGACTTATCAAACATTCACGAATTTGAATATCGTATGATGTTTTTTTATAGATTTGTTGTGTAGCTCTTTAATAATTAAACAAAATCTTTAATGGTGCAGTGATCATTATACAAAGGATTACAGGATCTTTTTGACCCGACAGCAGATCACGGTTCATTAAATTATTTAACAGTCATTTCATAATCTCATTACCATGTGAGCCACATATACATAACAGCACAACTTACACGTCTGCCTACCCCACAATAGAGCACTCCGCGTAATGGACGTGTTCCTATTATTCCATTCACGTTAATAAAAATGCAAATTGAGCCGACTGTGTTGTTAAAACAATCACTCGAATAAATTAATGAGTTTGAATAAAAAGCTTCGGTTGATGATGGTGTTTGGTCACTCGTGTGATTGTATGATGACCTGCCTCAGGTATCGAAGGTAGAACAATTTGTCTATAAGTTTTAAGTCTTATAGAAGGCTAGGTTTTTGTTTTGCAAGCCTATATTGGCAAAGGCCTCCCCAAGTCCTTCCACGATTCTCTATCTTGCGCCGCTTCGACCCTGGTTTCACTAGGTTTTAGGAAAGTGATATATACTTTGCTCGACGCGACTTGACAGTGGAGGAGATTTTATTTTGAGTTAAAATATTTGTCACATTGTTTAAGTAACACTTAAATTTTCAGGTATACAAAATATTCGAATAACACTGCAGCTTATAAATCAACAAACAGAGCAGACGCTAAAGTCCCTTCAGCAAATACCAATTAAACGTCGACAATACAATAATTATAAACTTAATAGATTACACAATTTAAGCATTTAAAACAAAAACAATTTAAGCAGCCTCAAAGTCGACCGCGGAGAGTAAATAACAAGAAACAACCCAGAAGTTGGCAAATTTTTACCTTCGATCGAAGCAAATTGGAATTCTTAATTGTAATTAACGAAATTGCGTTTCCGATATAGACTGTGCCCCTAATTGATTTGCCGATAAATTTCGTTGAACTGATGTAATGTTGTGCCTCCGCGGCGACCGCGAGACCGAAATGCTTAATTGTCTTGGAGATGGAAGTCGCCATGTTAAGAAAAACTCCGTGTGAAGTACGGTTGCTGGTCTGTTTGGAACTTTGTTACTGAGTACACTTGACAAATGTAAGTTTGTAGTAATTTTATTATTTACCAAAACTCTCGAAAAATCTTTTATAGATCTCTGGAACGGTCGTTATTTTGTCCAGCTACCAGTTGCCAGCTTTTTTTAGAAAAATCCTATCAAGCTTTAGACTTAGCAAGGTCTAGAAATTTAAACAATCAATAGATAGATATAATACATTACATACAACAAAGTTTACTTAACAAAGGTTACGATGACTTAACCTTAGAAATTGATGAAATCCAAATATTTAATTTAGTAAATTGAAAGTAGATAATCACAACGTCAAGAAATTTTTAACGTTGATAATAAAGACAAGTGTTTAAATACTATCTCTATAATAAGAGTTAAATGGGATTAAAAGTATTTTCATTTGCCCCGGAAAACGAGAAAACAAATGTGTCGAAATAAATAACAAGGCAGTGAAAGACAAGCTGCAATGTGTTGATACAGCGTTGCAAGTGAGTGCAGCTTTACAATCGGTTTGTCTTGCGATACGTGCCTCCACGCGACAGCACAGGGGCACGTAAGACGCGACACGCGAGCGCGATGTGTCAATATTGATGGCGTTACAACGGAAGGGATAGAGACTAAAGGATATGGAGACATCTGTTGTTTGGATGCAGGAGAAAATTTGTAAGATACCGTGGAGAAAGTAAAAGAAGTGGAGAAATTCGAAGTTTTAGTGTATAAGACATACGGAATTAATGAACAATTGGAATGCAATAAATAATTTGAGTTTGAGTTTGAATTTACACCGTTTTATGAGTAACAGTTGTGGAGATGAAAAATGCATTCGGTCTATGTAAAATACTAAGTTTGCTAAACCCTGTATTGATATACTCACCTAAATAGACCAGGTTAGGTAAAAGAAGTCAGAGAAACAAAACTTTTGAATGTAAAAAAATATCTGAAATACAAGGTAAATAAAATTCCCAGGAACAAAAACACAACGAAAGCAGACACGGCTGGCATAACTTCCTAAATTGAGGAAGTAACAACAAAATACGAGTTTAATTCTAACAGCAATTATTTGGATGAACAAACATTCGCGATACATTTAATACCGGACTTATTTCATACGAAAACATATCGTAATGAAGCTCTTATAATTATTATGTTTTCAGAACGTTAGGGGATTTTGTATCCAACTTTGTTTTTAGGGTTGGCAGAAGATATTTTGTAAAAAAGGTTGAAGTCATATTAAGCGCTTACAATTTATTTCTTTAGGTACTCGAATAGCGAAGGCTTAACTAGTCTTTTAAATAAGTTTATTTTTATAACGCGTAATACCTGTTTAAGCCTCTGAAATCCGTACTACAATATGAAAAAATCTCAGACAAGATAGACCAAGAAACTCAAGTCAAAACTGACTCAAAAACATGAACCTCACAAAATCTTAAAACCAAATCATACAAAATAAACACCATGGCACATCATTTACTGAAGAAATAAACGCGAAATTAAGTAACACGAACAGTAAATCGTAACAAGATTAAGATGTTATCAAGTGATTCGCAAACAACAAAATTTGTTAGAATCAAGTAACGGAAATAGGTAGCGTGTTGATAGTACTTGATGTGCCATAAAACTGAGGAAAGGACCAAAAGATAAGGTCCTCGGAGCCTGAATGAACTCTGCTGATGCTATAAGGAAAATGGGATTGACGATATATTCGCCCGTCCATTCAGACATTTATCCATTGATAATACAATCTATTCTATCAAGCCTTTTTGTCAGTGATTCTGTCCCGCTCGAGTTAGTTTTGTTAATGAATGAGGTATTTTTGTAATGCTGAATACGAATGTTTTTGCAACTTTTAAAGGTCAGTTTTGTGAAAAGCTGGCTTTGGTCCTTTAGCTGAAGGTTTTTTTAGTTGACGGTATGTAGCATGTCTGTTTATGAATTATGTAATATTTTCGTATATTTATAGAGGCAAAGGGTAAAAGTATACCTAACCGACATTTTTTTCTCCTGTATTGATTGAAAAACTGGTTCACGTAAAACCAGTTTTTAACTTCCACATTTAACTTCCAAAACATTTAGGATAGTTGCAAATATAGTCGTCATTTACATCTAAAACTAGCTTCTGCGACCTACAACACAAGTGTTCACATCTGCCGACAATCCGAATCAAGCCGCTCCATACATTCCCTCGTAAATTATTCCGGAACATTCCAATCTGGAGCAGCATATTTTAACATCTCCTCTTACCTATTTATTATATTTTTGGGCAAATCCTTCGGGAGGGGAAAGCAAATACGTTGTGTACGCTAATGTAAGTGTAATTCATAGGTAATGAATTAAGTGAACCGTGTGTTGCGTTCGGGAGAAATTAATGGAATATTAATTGATAGAATGGAGCAGATTTTTTTATGGAAATAGTAAAACTGAGGAATTAGAAGTCCCAAAAATGGTAGATTTTTTTTAAAGTTATTGGTATTATTCCCATTGCCTGTCTTTTATTATGTCTAATAAAAATCCGCGGTCCATTTTGCCAAAATCTTAACGCCTGTTGTTGTGAAGTCTGAAATTGTATTTCCGTACTAGTATATCGACGGGTCCTACGTATACTGGTGTAACCAGCAAAACACCAAAATACGTTTTTTTGCACCAAAAGCCTTAAAATTATCTTAACTTTATACCCTGTAAAAATTATATTATTTTATTCAGTAATTTCAGAGATACAAACTTGTAAACTAATATAAGTGACATGATTTTCGGCCACACGACTATCTACACTGATGTAAGTCACTTGCACCAGTGTAGGTAGTCGCGTGCGCCGCCTTACGTACGCGCAAGTGCCATTTACTCCAGTATGCGCGCTGCGACGGAGTCGGGAGCACGTTAACACTGGTATAACTGCGTTAACTGCTAACGTATTCTTATGTATCAAAACTATTTCGTGGCCTGTTTTTAGGGGTTGTGTTACTTTTTTACATATTTAACTAGTTTTGTTTGCTTTGAGTAAGTAGTGGTGAGAATTCACAACAATTAAGGGCTCACGGGGTCAATTATTAATAAATTTATGCGTTAAAAATTAACAAACAAATTACTAAGTTGACAGTACTAATATTTCTACAAAAGGGTTTAATTAATGTTCACCTAATGCAAGATACAGATTTTACTGCTTGTAGATTTGTTTGTGCCGCCTGCATTATTTTTTTACGTATAAATTATATAAATATAGACGCACGGTGTACTGCATACTCTTCACACTAAATTATAGAGTTTGTTTTTCCCTTTTCAGTTAGTGGTTGCTTTTTTACAGTTGGGTTTTTTTTGTTTTTTTTTTATTATTATTTTATTCTTTCAATAAATTTTACACTTATATCAGTAGGAATACCAAGTAGTAGTATACAAAGTCACATGTGACTTTGTTTTATTTTCTTGACGACTTCTGACGTAACCTACATTATTTTAATAATAATATCTATTTACTAATAAAATAAATAGCGATACTACTTTTAATACATTTTTTGCAGCAATTAACGTAAGAAGTTACCAAATTTTGCTACTTGGGAACTGACGAGACAATTTTTTTTTATGTACCCAAGTACATCATTTTTAAAGGTGTAGAAATATTCCAGAGGTAAACAATATAACAATATTCGCAACCTCAGTTTATTTTGGTAAAGTTGTAGTATTGAAAAAACAATTAAGTTCAATCAAAACTTAAGTATAGTTTATTTATTTATTTATTTACAAAAGACATTCAAATTAAACTTATAAAGGACTTAGTGGTCGCCCGCAACTTCGACCGCACGAGTTTCGGTTATAACTGGAAAACATTGCCCTCCTCTGACGCAGTCGGTTAAAAGTCTATGTTTTAATCCAGGTTGTCAGCTAATTTTATACGAAATTTCTTCAAAATTGGTTAAGTCGTTTGAGCGTCAAAGAGTAACAAACATCCAATCCATACTTATGCAACTTTCGCGTTAACTATATTAGTAGAATATTTTCAAATGTATAAAATGCATATTTAAACAAGTATGACGAGTGTGGTGATGTGATGAGGCATTCGTATGAAGGGTGACACAAATCACCATTTAATACAAGTTGTAAAAATGTAATGAATTTTCCATCATCTGATTTAGACTCTAAGGTCTCATTGCCCTGTTTTTAGGGGTTGTGTTACTTTTTTATACATTTAACAAGTTATGTACACAACTATACACTTAATAGAAGCACATAGTTCGAAAAGAGTTGCACAAAGGTTATACTAATTTCTTTAAAATACCTTTTCTAGCGGATCTGCAAAGGTAGAAATAAATTAGAAACATCGACGTACAAAAACTAGTGGACGTAACTGAACAGACGTAACGTACGTAACTGACGTAACGTAACTGAAAAAAAATAGTGGAAATGCTATTTATAAGAAAAATGACATGAAATTTAAGACAAGCTAGTCTTAAAACTAAAAAAAAAAACAATGAGGTATTATCGTAAGAAAACCTCTTTAAAAATCAAACCTTTTTTTTACTTAAAATAAAAAGATTACATTTTTTTGTTTTCTTATTTTTGAGATTGCAAGGCCAATGATTTTATTTTTCATTATTTAGAATGCTACTATCTAATAATAAAGTGTTATTTTGTATTTTAAATGTTTTTATTTAACTTCTTGCCACACTAATTTAAATATTCACAGTTAATAATAATACAGCAAACTGTTGCAAGTAGCTTTCCAGTACTGAGTAAACTGTTGTAAGTGTTAAAAAGTCGATAAAAGTAGATAAAAGTAGGTATTATTTTTAATATTATAACCTCATATTGGTCAATAACACGGAAATACTATGTTTAAAGAGTAAAATTCTTCAGATTTGCTTTATTATAAGTATAAGCAAGTACACTAAATACTGGTATAAGTGGCCACTTGTATCAGTTTACAGGTTCTACTGTAGTAAAAAAAACAAGCTACATCAATGCAAGTCAACCTATTTTCCAAAGTATAAAAAAATAAGAAAAACCAATAATGCAGTCTTATTTCTTAAATATCAAAATATAACATACTAAAATTTCAAGTGTTTTTATTGATTTACGACAAAGTTACAAGCTTTTGAACCTTTAAACCGCTCTCTTGAAAAGTTGCATTTTTGCACTTGTACTAGTCTACGTAGGACCCGTCGATATTTTAATTGTTACTGTCGACCTAAAATTGTTTTTATGCCACAAGATCCTTTCTCACGGTTCTATGTTATATTTTGTTTTTTTTTTTCATGGAAAATGTTCTAAATCATTTCTATTCCACACATAAGTAACTACATAATACACGAGTCTCTTCATTTCCTCTTCAAAGCCCACAAAAGTAATTTCATTAAAACAGCGCTATAATTAGCACACATTAACATTTCGCGAAGGGTCCGTGGATTTGTTAAGCACTAATTAAAACATGGAATCATCTGTAAGCCGATTGTATTCGCTTCAACGGTACTTTTTCATAATTACTAGCGACCCGGCTCGCTCCCGCCTGCTCCCTAATCGCAGATTATGCTCTGTAAACACTTAATTTTTATATTAAAATCAGAATGTTTGCTTTGTGCTGCGAACCTGATTTATAAAGTAGTTAGGCTTTGGTCCTTTGACTAACAAAGTTTGCTAATTAACGTGATGTTTTATACATTATATTAAATTGAATTGTGATTTGAAGGAGAACTTAGTACCTAATTGTAATTGTTTGGATGCTCGTACAATACCCCGGAAAATTCATAAAATTTTAGAAGTCAGTTAGTGATTACATCGCTTACAATTCCCATTTGGTATAAACTAACGTTTTTTCTTTCACCAAAATTCTGACTACGTTTTTTTTCCTTTCGTGAGTCATCATAAGTCTCGGGTAATAGTTGGAGAGCCTATTACCATAACTCGGTAACGCGATGCATCTCGCTCCCCCACTACCCTACTGTTCTCGACAGCGGAAGGGGATCGTATTGTAGATCAGCCCCAAAACGTAACTAAAGAAGAAAACAACATCCCCACAAACCAAAGTAATGAATCGTCAAAATATTCAAAAGAACTGCTTCCCCGGCAGAAATAAAACAAAAATACATTCCGCAAACCATCTAATTTCAACAATAATAAGTCTTTTGATAAATTACAATCTGGCGGGAGACACCAAGACGATGTTATGCCGACAAAAATACAGAACTGGAGGAAAGCCAATTTGTTCAGTAACGAACTGTTTACCCCCTCCCCCTCCCCGCGCCTGTAGGGAGCAAGCAGGGGGAGGGCGGCGGGGGGGTTGTAAAATACGCGCGTAGTAATAGCAATATGTTGGTGATAATTAGGTCGAAAATAGGCTCCGGGAGGAAATGCTTTACGCGAGCTCTCTGAAAGGGTTACTTAAAGTAAGCTGATATTTTTGTACACCTGAGAGTCTTGAATTTAAATTTCGTATTTTTGTGGTAGCTTCCATAATTTGGGAATACAAAGCCATTTTATTACTGAATATTTATGTGAATACCGTAGTCTGTAGGCTTGATTTCTGGTTGGCTTACAAGTATCAAGTATTACAAAAAAAAAATACTCCTTTTCAGCTGTTTAACTAAACAACAGGGTATCACGAGAAAAATAGAACCATTCTAGACTACATTAATATTTAAGTGGAACATAACGAAAACATCTGTCAATATGAAATAGGACATCAAATAAAATAAACAATTGTCTTGTTTACTTCGATCTGAAAGGTATAGGTTTCACTTTAGCACAATAACAATGCTTGCGGGGCTTCAATAAATATCGCACACAATATTATTGTAACTAAGTGTTTGAGTGTTATTGATGGCTCGGAATACATTGGTCTCCACAATATTCTGTACACAATAGTAGACATATTTGTGATCAGATTTTGACAGAGTGTAGAGAAATTGGAAACACAGCAATTGCACACTGGACACACGTTTGAGTAATATAAACGAATTAGTTTGAAATATAGCTCTGCATAGATATATTAGGTATCCTTTGCGTCCAACGTTGTATAATTGTTTGCGAAACTCTCCCAAAATAGTCGTCTTTACCTGATGTAATCTACTTTGGGAAATAGATCCTTTCCACAATTATAAGCGTTCACTTTTCTAAAGAATTTGATTGTATGTTAAAGACAATTTTTGTGTTCATTATCCTTATTATTTTGAAGAATAGAATGGTTTATCTCTGATTTTAAACACATTGCATTTTCTTTATACCGTTAACGTTAGTTCGAGGCTGTATTACTGGTAACGTATATTGTACAAACTGGTCTAAATGGAATCTTCTCGATGCATTCAATCTGTGAAGAGTTTTCTCAATTGCAGCTTCCATCTGCAGCTTACCTACTTAATGGGGTCAATGGCCTCTCATAGAATCCGGAAAATATTTTTGAGGAGATTTGAGATATGGAACTTGTTAGGGTATGGAATATCTTCTAATACATAAAGTACGAGTAATATTAGTATTTAGGATTTAATCATCCATAATTTGATCGCATACTAAAACTGAAAGGCCAGGTTTGTTTCATACTCGCTTGAGCTAATTTAATTAGACGAACTTTGTACAAAAACAAAACTTAAATTCTAAAAAGATTCTTTGATCGCTTGACATGGCTAGCAAAATTCACTGACTTATACTTAATGTAACTAAAACATCTTTCATTTTTACCTTATAAAAATAGGCCTTGCTTTTCTAGGTCCCCAATTTTTGTTTATACTCCAAATGAAATAGTCCTTTTTCTAGCTATAATACAAAAACAGTCCACAAATCTTCCGAGAAACCTAAAAAATAATATTCGAAATAAAACCCCGAATCCAATATTAGTGCTCAACAAAAAGTCAGACTTGGAAATGTAAGAACAAAAATACTTGTGAACAACAGCCGTTGAAAAACATCGGAATCAGAATACTGCGTTCAATTTACTGGAGTTCGAGATAAAAAGTTTTTACATCTAAACGTTTGGGTTTATGTGAAACAGTCACACCGTGAACTTTTGCTTTTATGGCGGGACATTATAAGTTTCGTTACGAAACTGGTGTGTTGCGTGATGTTGCACGGTGCGTTGCGTGGCATGTTGTGTTACGTTGCAAGTTGCATTACATGTTGCAGAGTTCGGGTAAAATCTTAAAAAGGGTTAAGACTCATAAATTGTTTATAACTTATACGAGATTCATAAAGTAATGTTACGGTAGTTAAAACATAGTTATTTTTATAACTTTGAATGAACTTTTTAATAAAATATTTTCAAATACACAAAATATTTAACTTAAACGAAATTTCCGGTTTATAGATAAAGGCACTGCTTTGAGCCGAAATGGTTGCAAAATAAGTTCATTAGTAAGCATGAAAGCAACAGCAGTTTCTTAAAGCAGCGGGACGTGGCGCTAAAGCTGAACCGCAGGCGGATATAGGTCGCACTAGATGTGGGTAATGGAAAAAATAAATCTAGACTGGGAAATTTCTGACCTAGACCGGAATTTATGGTCTCGAGCTTTTTGGACGCATGAGTTTTCTTTTAGCTTAATCCGTCACGTATGTAAGATTACTTACAACGTATTGCCTATTTTAATGCTGTGGATACCTCGTACTTATAATTATCATTAACCCGAAAGAAGTATGGATTGATGTTTATCACTCTTTCACACTCAAACGGCTGTAGCATTTTTCATAAAATTTAGTATGGAGTTAGTTGACACTCTAGATACATAATATAATCCGCAATAATAAAATGGATGTTACCTACTGCGTTAATTTTCTTCGCTTAAATCATTGAAATATTTTTTACGTAATTGCATAACGTTTTTACAAAATATAATTAAAATCTCATAAGATAAATAAGTTTGGTGGGATTGCTCCTGATATTCCACGAAATGTAGGCGGGTAATCTGAGCTTCGGTACCACATTAAAATTTTCGCCAGCCTCGAAGGACAAATTTGTAGAGAAACAGAAAAAATATGATATTTACAAACAAAGCGTACAATTTCCTGTATCTCCTGAATTTCTTTCTGACCTCATAAAAGTGTTCCTCAAGTTGCGTGAATCCGGTTTTGGTCACAATATTATATTACCAATAACTGTAAATGACAGACAGAAGTACCACTAGCTTACGCAAATAATACAACAGCAAATTAGTACTATAATAGTGCAGAATCAATTTGATGGAATATCGAATAATTATTGAAAGAAATACGGAAGATATTCCACCTGATATAATCCAAGACTTTTATTTCCACCCGATTAGCTCGAAACTCATTAAAGGTTAATATCATAAACTTATGCGATGACAGTAGTATCACGAGTCCAGCGAGAAACTCGTCGAGTAATACCCGATCCCGATATCTATGTTTATCAAATATTTTATCATAAATATTTCTATTGTCCCTTCTGTCAATGCATGTATTGTATTATATAAAAGCATTTTTAGCATTCCAGTATTATGTTTCCTCGTTGTTCACAAATTTTCCGTTCGGACCCGGCTCCGTTGTCCGAAACAAATGCGCTGCGTCGCCCAATCGTGCAGAAGTGAATGTAATAAGGTAGCTACTCTGTTTTATAACCCCAAGGAAATAACAAGGAAATAAAGGTTTCCTTTTTATAATTTATTAAAAGGAACGAGTTGCGAAAAAGATAATGTTAGACTGTAACTTTAAAGGAGGTTCGGATAAGGTTTTCTGAACAAAGATTGTTCCCGGTAATAAAAACAATAATTTTCGGTTATAAAGATAAAATTATGTTAAGGTAACGGTTTTTAGCTGCAATTTTAAGGGTTGCTTTTTTTGTAAGTCCTTTCTTAATTATTGTCAATATTTCGATCAAGGTGAAGTATAGTTCATGATCTTTTTGTAGCTTTACGCATTATGATGTTTTATAATAATCCAACATTTTTGTTCAGTTCCGATCCGAAGCTCAGATTACTTGCCTTACCGTATCATAAACTCGACGAGCACTCCCAGTTTTACAACAAAAGTGCGAACAACTTTTAAACTGGCGTACATTTGCGCGGGGCTGGGATCAAACAAGCAATACCTGTGTAATCGGTAAATTTTATTGAAACCCCAACAGGCCATGGCCGCACGCTTGCTTTCGCCGCGTTTTATTAAAAACTCCAATCGCGATAAATTACGGGGCAGCCACTTCGCGAAACGACTTCGGCTCCGACTTTTGTTTGACCCGACTTTAAGTTAAAATCGTTTTAAGGCCATCAATGAAATATCAAGTTCGCGAAGTTTTTGATTTAAATCGACGGATGTTCGTTCACAAAAGCCCTTGGAGGTTTTTTCGTTTGATATATTTTTGGGTCAGGGAGTCTTTGTAATGCAGCTGTAATGAATCAGGCCACAGAATGGCTGTCCTTTACAGCAGGTATTTTCTCTTGTAATATTATTTGGCGAATTGAAAAAGTAGCCGCCTGCACGACCTACCTACATTTTCGTGGAGATCAGGTTTGTTATTCGTAGCGCGAATAAATTTTTTAATACATAGTTGAACAATTATGTACAGATTTGTCTTTTGAAGTAATTACTTACAATTGTTAAAAAGTATTCTTAAAGTATTTATTTTTGTAGTTATCTCATTCAAGTAAACAATTTTGTAATTTTTGTCCACATTTAAAGTTATATCTAATGGAATATCATCAGGATACATTCGCTGTAACAAAATCTTTTCGATTCATGTCCATATTCGTATAATATCCACAGTTAAAATAATTACACAGACCAAAAACATAACATCCTCAAAACATCAGTACCTTAGAACTTGGGACACAACTTGTGCGCGGAGTTGGAAGCCATTAAGCCAGGAGAGCCAGCTAGATACACGAGCGACTTGTAATCCTCTCTGCCTACCCCAGCCCGGCTAATATCGTGAACTATGCAACACTTACTACCTGCACTGAAAACAGTGAAAACTCGAAAAGCAGTAATATTGTTCTTGTTAGAGCGAGACGGCGATATACGTAGTGTAGAGCGCTATCTCACTTCCACATTTCCTCCAGTTTTCGCAGAGTTCCCAGCACAAGTACAGATATTGATATTTGTTCCGTCTTTGAGAATGACTTGACAACATAGTTGCTAACTAAGTTACGAATAAGTTAATATTGCTTACACTTGTAGGCTGGCGTCGATACGGGCATGTTCGTCTGTGTTAGTAAATACTTCCCAACTTAGTTATATTTTGTTGTTTCTTTTACATATGTGATATTTCTCTATTAATTGTAAGCAATAATTTATGGTAGAAAATAAGTATACACGTTTTTGTACAACATGAGTTAGAATAACCAATAATAAATCAGTTTGATTCAGGCTTCGATGGACTTTTAGAATGGTGCGCGGCAGCGAAAGCCTGAAAGATTAAACACAAAGGTTTGTGTCACAAAGGTTGTTTGTCTGCATAATATTGTTTTCTTTACATTTATTTTATTTCTTACCAGTAATGCCTTGCATTGAGTTTTTTTTTGTTTTAAGATATTATCTTAGAAATGTGACTAAGTTCATGGACTTTCACTGTCAACTGGGCTGAAAAGTTAACTGCGAAATAAGTTTATCAATTATAATACATGGCAGAGAAATAGGTGGACAGCTGATGTTTCACAACGGTACATTTTGGATACAAAACCTTCACAATTGACCTCAATTACATTTCTTTTTTAAATTAAACGTTGACCTACTTTTAAATCCTACCTATAAGTATATACGTATGTATGGAAGGCCAGTCCCAAAGCAAATATGTTTAGGTCCAACAAATATTTAATTCTCTCGTCTGGGCTTTGTTTACGTGTCTCGAAGGCATGCATACTAAATTAGAATTAGACTGGACATGTTCACTGTTAAGTTGAAATATTAATACTGACAAAATAATAAGGAATTATGATGACGTGATTTTGCTGTTCAAGAATTTAGTACAACATAAATATTTGGTAATAACATTTTGTTCTTCGTCCCTAGCCGTATAATAACATTCTAAATGAATAAAATAAAATACAAGAATTTTTGAATTTCATTTGGAATAGTAACATTAGTGCAGTGCAGTTATAGTTAGTACAAACAGGTCTTGAGTTCGACACCCAGGACCTTCTTTTGCAAGTTTGCTAGAAAAGCATTTCTTACATAAGTAAGTATCACCTTTTGAATGTTCATTTCCAAATTATGTACCTCTATCAACAAATAAATAATACTCTATTCACTACGCAATCAAACACTTGGCAGCTATGTGGTTGCAAAACTAGCCTATCTTCTTCTATCGATTACTAATAAAAACAGAATATCAAAAAGCCTCCCAAAAACAATGGCTATTATCCGAGACGAAGGTACAAAGCCATCTGGCATAGCACCAGGCCTGTGACGTCACTAGCCGCAAATACGTCATTATCAGGGTAATCCTCACTAACAGTCGGACGGATCGAACCGACAGATTACATTTTAACGCGATGTTATAAGGACCACTAGAAAGTTAAAGCCAGTAAGTTAACATTAATATATGTTTTGCTGATTCCATAATAGCTTTATTAAGAATTTGTAGATAACTGATTGTACGTAGCTAGTATCGAACATGTACACTACTCAGGTATCCGTGCAATAAATCTGGGTTTAACTTTATGCCTTTAGACATTCAATAAAGCAGACCCTATCATTAACTAATAGTAACCATAAAAAAATACTGTCAAAGTAGAAATGAACTATTTTTACATAAAAACAATCAAGATTACAAAAAAAAAACAGATATCCATACCATTCTATACACTTTTTGAACGAATGTGCTTTAGCTTTGCTCTACAAAATCCCTCAATCTCGAAGACAAAACCAACTGGTCTTTCTGCCCTCACACACTTGTCAAAACTAGCCGCTGTCGGGATTAGACGTCTATGTAATTATACAGACGTTGCTTCACGAGCCGATACGGTTCGCGCCACTGCCGTCGGCCGCCGGGCGCAGGGCCCAAGCTATTCGTAGCTACACAAATTTTTTCTACTCTCTCACTTGTTTTGTATATCTCTTTTAAAGATGTTTGTAAGCTTGGGGAGTCATTAGAATTGTTTGTTGAACTTGGAGTTTGAATTTCGTTAAGTTTAAAGTTTGTGTCGTGTATCTTTATGCATTGTTTTGACAATTAGGATCGTATGTTGTTTTGTATTTAAAAATCTTGGCTGGTGATTTTTATTGAATATTTGGTGATTAAGTCGGTTTTGAAACTCTACCGACAGACATTCCTATTGTCCGATGAAACCAGGATGATTCAGACCAGGTATTCACAGCTTAGTACGAATACATGTTAGACAAACGATGAAATCGTTTGCACTGAAAGACAAACAAAAATTTCGTAAAGAACAAGAATAAATTTCGTTTTTATTTTCAGTGTGATATATTATGTCTCTACGGTCCTCTTTAATTGGCCCTCAAACTCAGCAACATGTTATCTTGACCTTCGCCGGACAAATGCCACAATTTTTAAATAACGGCCTATTTATTTGGTCCTGTGAAGCGCTTTCACAAAACTTCGTTAACGACTAACATGAATATTTCATAGGTCTCTACCGAGCCCCCAACTTACCAAGTTACACTTTATTACGACGAACCCTTGACTCGGGAAGTTACGCAGTTTTTTTTACTCGAATATCCTGAATTATTCATAAGCAGTTCTTGCTAAGCACTTGATAAAAGTATGGCGGGATGTATTACTCAAATCTTGTGTACTTTGGCGTGTTATTAAATCTATTTGAGATATGAAACCTTGAGGCTCGTGATATTGTCGTCTCGTTTTTATGGTCTCTCTTTCTCTGTCGCTCTCGTATAGTTTCTGTATCTGTAATATGATCTGTTGAAAGCGTATTCGGTTTCAGAGATCGCTGTAATCTGCAGCGTGTTTGTGCGACTTCCGAGAAACATCCTGTTTTGTGGAGCTATGTGGAAAAATACTGTTATGTCACACTACCAGTACATTTTTTTTATTGATAGTTAAAAATTAAATAATGACAATAAATTGTTCGTTAGCATTATTATTTTTATGATTCCCGTTCAAAAGTCACTAGACAAACAGTGTTATTAATATTACCAAGAAATTTAATATTTGTCTAAATTTTATAAAGAATGCAAAAAAGAAAGAAGATTGGTACATTATACGGCAATCACGTATAAATTGTTTAGAAATATACCGTTATTATGTTATTTGAAATCTGCTTAAGTATTACGATAACTTTTTAAATACTGAAAAGTAATCAGTAAACATTGTAAATATTAATAGATTGACTAGACATAATAACTACAAAATGCAATAAGTTAATATTGTTAATAAAGAATTAGGTATTGGGGCTAATTTGAACACGGGAGATCTAGTGAAAACTTCCTGAACGCCAATATGGCAGAGGTCGCTGAGCATTTATGGCGGTTCGTAAATCTGGCTTTGTTCATCGACTTTCGTCGCTGACCGTACGTTAATAGTCCACAAATTTCCGAATAGGGAACGTGAATCATCGGAAATTTCATATATTATGTAGGTACTCAAATAGAGTTTTTTTATAACGCTGGCTATTCTCCACATTCTCCACGACTTCGTTCGCAAGAGTAAATTCCCGCAAAACAGTTTGTAAAAATAAATCAGGGATAAAAATAATATGACAGCCGATTCTCAGACCAATAACACAAGATTTCATAAAAATAGCGACAACCAATTTTTTTTTGCAAGACCCTGTGCAACATTACCGACAATACCTTTAATGTGGTTAAATATTGCTCTCAAAAATAAAATTAAATATCTTTGAACACCACGCTAAGAGGAACATGATATGTAAACAAAATCTAAACATAAAAGCTGACTTCAAACAAGCGTTATTATTGTTTGTCGGAATATAAATATTCAAAGTCACAGCTGCCAGTACGTCGCTATCTATTGCAGTTCGCCAACATAACGAAACGAAACAGTCCACTCGCAATAGTTTTAAAAGCAACCATTACTTGCACAAACGGCACTGCCAACAAATAAAAATAAACAACCAGAAGAGATATTTAGTCGACGTCCCCTGCACATGTTGATTCAGAAGTACCACTATTATTGAGTTTTATCAATTGTCGCTGTGGGATATTTTTCTGTTTTAACTGCTTTATTATTATCTAATATCTATCTAGGGTTAAAAACTTCCGCTCGATAATTACTAAATTGTCTCATACAGATTATAGTACATACATCTAAGTTTGCTGATATTAAATAGTATTCAATTTTGTACGATATTTTAACACGATAAACGTGTCTTCATACGGCTTTATTTTTTTTACAAACGCAAAAATTAGGACTATTCGTTTTTTTTACGTGACATTAATACGTTAACTTCGGAGACTAATATTTGCACTTCTGTATAAACATTGCATCGTGATCCCGCCAGAGGCCAGCGCTCGAGATTTACTTGTGTTTTCGTGACCAGTTCATTATCGTTCATATTACTCGGGTAATTATGAAAAGTGCAGAACTGTGTCTGTCTGGGAGATCCCTTAATTATATGATTAGCGATGCTGCGGCTGCATGCCGCGAAGTGCATTGAGATAAAATATCCTGGGAGTTTTTCTAAATATTGTAATTATTTAAATGCGTTTTGTAATAAATACAGCTGGTTTTCGTGAAGCCCTAAAAATAAATAATAGCCCTAAATATTATCTTAGCTATTAATATGAGCTATTACAGCCAGGCTCCTGCCATTGAATTATAACACTACAAAGATCAGTGTACTACTTCAAGATCTCACAGTAAAGGCATAGAATCTTCAGTTTTTCTTTTAGCATGTTTACCTAATCCCTCTAGGCATAAACCGGTAAGGCTTAGCACGTTAATTATCAGCAAAACTTCCCGCTCTGGGAGAGATGTAACTTTCCGCACACTTCATACGAGCAAGTTTGTTTAATTACATGTTCTCAAGGTCAATGACCTTCACTACGCGGGGTCAAAGATAGGAAGGAATTAGGAACGTGTTGGCATCGATATCATATTAGATAAAAGTTTGTGTTGCGTAATATCTGGTCTTATTCAGTTATATGGTAAGAAAGTAAAAAAGCACAACAACGATGAGGAAAAAATTCAAAATACGTTCATACAGTAATTAAAATAGAGAAGTTTTTTTTTAATTTTATTTAAGTACATCATAAGAATAGAAAAGAAGTGTCTAACAAAGTAATTACTACCAGATAATATTTTCAATTAAGCTAGAGACATGAGACTTGATTCAAAAATTTAAAATTCATTCCTTCTGAAATTTGCCTAAATTGACCCACATACTACTTGGTTGCCTATTACACTCACGAGTGAGAATACTAATCTAAGTCACTAGGTCATGCATCACACAAGTTACAACGAAGATGTAAAGTGAAGTGTAAAGCTCATAGAGTAAGAGTGTAAACTGTGAACATGTGTCGCTTAACAAAAGCCTTCAGGAAGTGAAAGCCTTAAGAACCAGTAATTGGTCGTTAAAAGTACCGGCTCTTTGTTCCCGTCACACGCTTCGGGGTTAACTGTTAGCAGATGATATGAGGGGGGTAGGGGGGGGGGGGTGTCACAGCGATGGTAAAATTTTGAAAGGTGTTTTTTTTCTTTTGGAAGTATAAGGACTAAAATGTCGTGGTGGCCTTGTGGTTCTATGTGTGGATTTGTATGCACGAGGTGCAGGTTCGATCCCCAGCACAGGCAAGTACCAATATGACTTTTTCAAAGTTATAAGTACTTTCTTAATTATTCTAAGACACTACTGACAATCGGTGAAGGAAAAACATCGTGAGGAAACCTAGATTCCAAATATTGGATCTGAAATCGCCAATCCGCAGTGAGCTAGCATGGTGATCAATGCTTAAACCTTTCCTATATGGGAAGAGGCCTGTGCCCAGCCGTGGGACGTATATAGGCTGGTTTATTATTATTTATAAGTAAAAGGAGTTATGACGTAGATGAGAAAATACAGCCAGGACGCGTAGATCGAAAAATTTTGAGTAGTCTTAGTCTACCTGTCCACCGGAGGGGAGATAGAGACCGAGAAATATTAACTAATAGATTGCAAGGAGCGGAGAGTTTATGTAATCCTATCCTATACTATTGGTTAATATAAGTGAGTTTCTCCGCTCCGGTGAACAGGCAACCTAAAAGAGGTATCTGAAGATGATGAATTTTTAGATGATTTACTTAGTACTACATTATTAACCTATTCAAGACGGAAAACATGAGACTGAAAGTTTCATGAATTCATTAAGTTATTCTTATTTCACAGTGACAGCAAAGAATATTTTATTTGGAACGCCATTTAAGAGCTGGAATTTAATTAAATCCTTATAAAGCATGATAATTAACGCTAAGGCCAGGTGACAGGCGCTCCCGAGTTGTGCAAGTACACATCCCCGAGCAAACACTGTTAAGTAGCTCCGTGTAATGCTCCGGCACAATGTATGTGAGGGAGCGATTTGATGACGAAAATGGCTGAAAGGAGTTTAGGTACAAATGTTTACTTAAATTTATAAAGTCTTAAAATAAATGTAAATGCTCAATCAGACAGAAAACTTTCTAATACTGTAAAGCAATTGGTGACGATCGATGGATTGCTTCACCATCATTTTAATCGTTCAGTCAAGAACAAAATTGCAACACTATTTGGCGATTTTGAAGTATTTGTAAGAAATATCGTGCGTGATGGCGCGTTTAGTTGATGACATAATATGTAGTTAGGTTTGCTGGAGGCAGCTGAATGAAGGAAACCCAATACAAAAAAAATCGGTTCAGACGTCCTCTGGTCGTTGACGTCTGACGTTCTTCTGATGGCAGAAAAAAGCAAAATTCTAGTTCTAGGCTGATAATGAGAACAAAAATCATTTTTTCCCATATGATTTCGCTGTAGAATCCACCCATCTCTTTTAGCTTACACCACCGGCGCTTCTTCCTCTCTGTCGGAAATAATAACGTATATCTTTTTGATGCTAACTTCGGAATTGTCAGCAAATTAAGATCCTCCGTAACACACGCCAATTTCTGTTTGTTTTGCCTTCTTTTGATTCCAATGACAATGTTTTGATAACAATTTACAAAATGCTTTTTAATCCCTGAAGGAAAATAAGAGTTTTGTAATTTATCGTATTCATTTGTTTATTTAATTTTGTGCTTGAGGCATTGTAGCTTCCTAATGAATTGAATACTTTTTATGTATTTTATATTAGAAAAACCCAGCCAAGTGCGAGTCGGACTCGCGCACAAATGGTACTATCATCTATACACAGCGATAATTTGAAACGTCTGCCTGTTACTGTTTTTAATATTGAGCAAGAAAATATGAAAAAAAACAACTTCATTGTTTTTAGATCCCCTTATTTTTCTTTTGTTTTTTAGGATTGGTTGTTATAGCCTCAATGAAAATACATCATTTGTTGAAAAATCAGCTTTCTAGCTCTCACGGTTTACAAGATACAGCCTGGAGACAGACAGCGGAGGTTTAGTAACATGGTTCCGTTTTACACTTTGGGTACGGAACATTGAAAACTGATGATAATATACAGCATGTATATTTGAACGACGGACTTATTCAAACCACCAATAGTTTATGCATAGACTTCACCAATAAACGTATAAACAATAAAAAAACCCTGATTAATGACGAACAAAATCGTTCCAAAAAAGTCCTAAAAACATCGCAACGTTTTAACAACCTTGCGATAAGCGCAGAACATATGCGCGGTCAATGACCGACGCCGACGTAGGTATGAATGCATTTTCACTTCATACTTTAAATCTGGCTTAGGACAGGCAAAAATATCTAGGTACATCAAACTATAAACATTCTGCAATGTAAAATTTCATAAGACGTGACGCACTATCGTATTTTTGGCGAATAAAAAAAATGTAATCACACCTATTTACAACGGATAATAATTTGAGTACTTACGACGATTAATTTGACGGAGTGAGATCTGGCAAGCGTGCGGGCCATGGCACGGGCCCGCCACGACCTATCCACTTGTCACCAAAATGTATGTAATGTTAGGTACTCACGTACGCGCACCTGATAGTGCGCGGGCGCTCCGTCATGTTGGTAGTACAAGTCCCGGTAGATATTGAATGGCACATCTTCCAGCATCTCACTCACTACATTATTTAAAATGTTTAAATATGATACACTGTCAAATCGTCCATCAATAAAATAAGGGCCTATTAAATTGTTATTTAAAATACCTGCCCACACATTTACACTGAAGCGATGTTGATAAGCGTCCTGTCGCGTTACGTAGGGATTTTCGTTGCTCCACCAATGCTCGTTATGTACATTAAAAATCCCTATTCTTGTGAATGTGGCTTCGTCGGTGAATAAAATGTTTTTGTTTAAATTAGACAAATATTCACTCTAGGTTCGTGGTCGTTAACCCCAAGTTCCTCATGCATGGGGTACATTTCTATATCTACACGATCATTTGATAGCGCGTAAGCACGAACCATATTCCAACATTCTTCATTAGAACACTGCGACGACATTATTACACTACACACTAGGTAGGTACCTAACACTAGGAAATGCACTTTACGCGAATTTGGTAAACGGGAATGATTGCGCAATACGAAAGCAGCGGCGCGTGCGCATAGACTGGCGGTTACTCGGTCAGCAGAGCGGGTGGCGCGGGGGCGCGGGGGCCACGGGGGCGACATCACAAAGGAAAGGGGCGGGGCTTGCGCGCTCGCTGCCTTAGCGACAGGAGAGGCACGTGTTTGGCGCGTGATATTAGGCGTTTTGCGCTCTGCGTTCATAAATACTGTATTTTATCGGATAATTATATGAAAAATTAAGGTCATAGTTTTTTGACATATTTGTGACGAGGATCGAGTATTGACCACCCTCCTTCAATAAGTCCGTCGTTCAAATATACACGCTGTATATAGATGGATCTTTGCTGTTACGCAGATCTATGCAGAAATTTAAAACACATATAATATGCTCTTTTCTGAAATAGCAGTACAGCGTGTGTGTATAGGGATTCTTAAATTTTAAATATTAATGCATGTATGTATGCAGCTACACCGAGTCCTGTCTTTGGACGCACAGGGGTTGATTGCTCGTGTACCAGTGTTCCGTATGAATATTAATGTTTTGATTGGCTTCCCTGCGAGGATCCCCTTTACTAGAATATTTGGACTCTATATGCTATTGGGACACTTCTAAGTAAACTGTGAGACTGATAAAATTCCCTTTGTAACAAATTTAAATTTAATATTTTTTCAAGTAAATACTGTTTGTTTCAAACAGTGATAACGTTGGGTGCGGCTTCCAGTTTCATCGAATTTAGCTGGATACCTTATTTGACAAATAGTTTAATTTCAAAGTCCATGTTACTAGGCAACATGAAATCCTTTAGTTAATAGACGACTGTCAGAGATACTTCTAGTAATCTTTTAAAATTCACCCATCCTACTAATATTATTAATATAAACTCTAAATCTGGAAAGTATGGATCGATGGATGGATAGATGCTTGTTTCACGCTTAAACCTTGATTTGAACGAAATGAATGAAATTTGGTATGGAGTTAGCTGGCACCCTTGGTTAACCCATAGGTTAGAGTTTACTCAACTGCGTAAAAGGACTTAAATGTTTTACTGCTATAATAACCAACATTAACACAGGCAAAACCGCGGGCAAACATAAAAACAATTTTCTAGTTAGGTAAATACAAGAAAATTATTTATTATTATAATTAAATCCAATATTATTCCAGTTAATTATAATATCTGTCCTACATACAACTTATTCAGGTCTTACCCTTAATAATTCCTTGAATTTTGACTCGAAATTCGAACACTATATAATTGTGAATTTCACAGAAATTTTAAGATATTATTATTTCCATTTTTCATTTAACATTTCTATCTTGTAATGGTGACATAGTTTTGATTCCAGAAAGCCTTTTCTGACTTCTAGACAGAATAATGAAATTTCTGGAATTCTCTCTAAAGAATCTAGACATTGACATTTTAAATAACGTTGTTGAACCTAACTGACGATTTAATGTTTGTTGGAATATTCCTCGGAATTAGTAGCTTTACTTGTAAGACATTGTTATTTCCAATCTTGAAGAGTTGCTAAGGAAAAACATTTTACTAATATTATAAATGTGAAAGCTCGTGAATTTGAATGTTTGTTATTCTTTCAGACTCAAACGGCTGGATAAATTTTGATGAAGTTACTTGACACCCTGGATAAACACATAGGCTACTTTTAACCGACTGCATTAGAGGGGGAATATTTTTGAATCTATAACCGACATTTGACTGAGAAGTCACGGGCAGCTGCTAGTATTAAAATAATCAAGTACAAATAATGACACACTTGATATTATATCGCACAAGAAATCTGTAAATTAAATACTTTTACCAAATTTCTGGTCACAAATCATATTACTTCCCAGATAAAAGGGGGCAATGAACTCACGTTCATAACTTTTAAAGGAAACCTAACCTAACTCTCGGGCATAACACGTTAATTCCATGAACTATGTAGTGATGTTAAACTTTACCCAGAACTAGCTATTATATATGTAACAGTTGTACAGTATCAGGTAAGACAGTTGTCAAGTCTGTATGATTTACTGACGCTGCGTAAGCAAGGACTGACAGCGATCTGACAACTTGAGGCTGGAGTTGTATAGTGACGTCACACTGCATGTTGTATGGCGGTGTAATTGGACCTATCTTGTAGGAGATGGGCCAGAGATCTCGAAAAGGATAGGTAGACTGAAAGTAGAAGTTGTCGTAAAGCGCTTCCAGCACTAAGGAATTTTATCCTTGCATCGCGGGGGGTTTTACTGACATTTAATTCACATGCACAAATACACACAGACTCAGAACAAGCCTTTATGGAATGCACAAATTCTTGTCCTACGCGAGGGTCGAATCCGCTATACGTCGCGCATTCGCCTGGTGGCTTTTATCACTCGGCTATTTGAGCAGTCGATAATTTAGTATAGGCCTAAGTCCAGTGGTGGGCTTAAAAAAACTTGCAGTCCGAAAAACTCAAAACTTGTCAAATTCACTGCAGAAGTGTATGAAGGATCCCTTAACAAACAGCAACTAAAGTGGAATCCAACTAAGTAAACAAGGACAAACAACTACACATGTATCCTTCAGGTCCTCATTAATCGGCGCGTTAATTGACGCCCGAGCTAATTGTCAGGGTTTTTATTGAAACCAGCGGTCAGAACACACTCCGAGTCGACTTAATGCCACTGGGTCCCACCGTAAAACCCGAGCGACACCATTTAGAACTTTGTCGAAATTAACTCCAATATTATTTTAGGTCACGTTTAATTGTATGTAATTGTGACTCGGAATGGACAAAGGTTGACGGTTAATTAGTTCCATGCTTGTGTGTCGCCAAATTGCAGATAACAGACGACAAAGCTTCAAAACTTTCACTCGCTTTGTTTTGAACGAAAAAACTCAAACGATTTATTTCACGCCTGACCGGCCTTCAGATCAAATCAGTACTTCTGACAAAGTCCGAAATTGTGACATCGGAATGTTCGCGAATTGCCTAATGGAACGGCAAATTGGTGAGCACAATTCAAATTAAGAAATTGATGACCAAGATAACAAGAGTCAAAAGAAATTGAAGAAAGATAAAGCTATCTAAACATCGATCTGGAATTACAAATCTCAGTTTAATTGAAACCAAACTTAAACGTTTTGATTGTTAGTGAAAAGAAATCCAGTCGCGCTACAACGTCAATGAATTTATAATCATTTAATGGAATTCCGAAGTAGACACAACAAACAATTTAGAATTGAATCTAAATTCAATTTTAAGACCTATTGAAGAAAACACGACGCCTGATTTAGTTTTTGTAAACGATTTGACAAGGTTTAAAGACGCATACATATTTAATTTGAAGCAAGCTCAAGTGTTAAAGGTATAATCTATAATTGAAATACTTGAACAAACTCTGAATATCGTCGTAATATTAGCTTTTTAGAGATAAATAGAGCTGAACAAGCGTTACGGGCTGTTGCTTGTTTCTTACATTAAAATTTATTCGCGTTTCGATAAGATGTTAAATATCTGCCTATAAGAATACTCTTTCAAATACTGAATAATATTTTATGATGTATTTGAACTAAAGAATGGTTAGTATATCGTAAGGCGATTGAAAAGCATACTTCTTCTGTTTTAGACAATAAACAAGTGTTTATGATCGCAATTGTTCACTTGGAGCTGGTGATCGAATTCCCTATTTGATATAATATAGAATTTTTCACATTAAGGAAATCAAAACAACACAAAGATATAACAACACACGTGACAGTAAAGACAACACTTCGAGAAGAAAACGCCGAGCCACCGCACAAAAGCAATCAAAACATCAGATTCCAATTCATTCAGAACATTTATTCAAGTGTAAAAAGTAAAAGAATGGCTTGGCGGGCATTGTGCGCGGGTATCACTCGCGAATCCGATAACCGGACTCCACAGACGTTCAAAAGTAAATTAAAACCGAGCATTGTCAAATCATAGCTCGGTTGACAATCGAATTGACGAAAACAATCGTTTGGAAGCCATTGTCCGGCTGACAATGCACTGGCAACAAACTACAATGACGGTGAAAAAGGTTCTAAATGCATTCCCCCCGGCCCCCAGGCCCCCACTGCCGACAGCCCCCAGCCCCCGTATCGAGGGGTGGGGGCTATCCGCTCAACCTGAACGTTTACCGTCGGTTGAGAAATAGCGCTTTTACTGGCATTCGGAGTGGATTCGCGCGTGAAGCCGACAAAAGCTGGCAATTTCGGGCGGGACACAACAATAACACGCTGGAGTCGGCGTGACGCGTGCCGCCGGTGTGACACCGCGCGCCGTGCTAGCGCGTGACACACGGAAACGAAACGACACTGTTGGTTAATTGTCTCCTTAGAAACTTACCGCTAGTTTACAGTAAGGTGATTTGAAAGGTTATTGACAATTGAATATTTTAGTCCAATAATATTTATGCCGTAGCACTTACCAATTTGTTTACGGATCTTAATCTGTTTGGGTCATTAGCTAAATTTTAAGTTTTTAAGACATACCTATGTATAAACGATAACCCAAACGGTTCGACAAATAACAACATCATTTTAACGTAACTTTATTTCGGTAGTAATTGTGTAATATTATGGATCTACAATTTAAAGTTACCCGTTTAAAATATAAAACTATTTTCGGTCAAACTATCCCACGCGACTTATAATAGCGTTAATATCGCTAACACGAAAAAGAACAGGCTATTAACTAACCTTCCCTAATTCCCTGTATTAACAAGAAAAGGTCGCATTAACGAGCCATACATCAACATAATGTATGAGACCCGCCATGCTCCCGCCGTGCATGCGACTAATCCAACTATGAAAAGAAACATTCAATTAAAACTCCGTTAATCAATTTCACGCCATTACATTGCATGAATAGAAAATATAGTAACAAAATTAATTTACCCGACGCAGTGGGTACGCTCGCCCCCCCCCCCCGCCTCCCCTCCGTCCCGGGTCTCCTCGCCTCACCCCCTCGCTCGCCCGTTGTCGTGGCGTTCATTTTCCTATTATATCACACTAAGAAAACAGTTCGCCTCTTTGTGCTGCGATTGAGCGCGCGAAAGCCTTGTCCGCTAAGTAATAATGTATGGCAACGAGAATTTTGCTTTGGTTTTGTCTGTGTGTTCATTTATTTAATATATTGTTTGTTAAATGATTTAAGCTAGGCACACTAAAAAGATTTGAAGGAATAATACGGATGAAGTCAACCGATATCTGATATACATATATATTATTATACCCTATACATTACTACTTTTAACTAAAAAAAGTTTACAACTTAACTTAATATAAATGTTACAACTGCAAACCGATTGAGTACGAACTCAAAAGTCGAGTTACATTAAAGGACTTTTCACGAGCAAAAAATTAATTATAACCATATTTTTTTCTCTAAAACATTATAAAAACTCACTAGCAATGTAACCTCCGCCTTAGTTCACACGCGTTACTCCGTGCAAATTGATTCGGGATCGGGAGTCACCGTGCGAGCTGGGAGCGGCGGCGCGGAACCCGGGACCGCGCGGAATGTAGAGATTGTCACGCGTCGCGTTGATTTACCGGCCCTCTGCCAAGATCTGTGGCCGGCGGCGGATGAAAGGTCGCCCATTTTTTGGTACCGGGGTTGATCTTGTCTTAGAGAGTTTTATATATTGATGGTGAACACGAATGGACTAAGAAAGGGGTTGTTATTGTTATGAAATGTTGTAGTTATCAAATTTAACATTGTTTGATTAGGATGTCAATTTTGCAGATTAACGTTATTAATGTTTTATTGCTATCGTCATACTGTTGTTAAAACTCATTATGCATCTTTTAATTCAAAACTCGTTTCTATATAGGTTTTAGTTCTCATGTATGATATTTTACATACCAGCGCCCTTCTCATTTAAACAAAACGATAATAATGATTGACGACATGAAAATAAAACCCTGCTACGCGTGAAGTGTGCTTGTCTAATCACAGTTCAAGAACTCATAGTACAAGCACTGATTCTTATAGCTTAACATAAATAAACCTCCTCCATCCATAAACAGTTCGGCTAATCCTAAGAAGCTTAAGATTATTCTAGAAGCAATTACTTCTATATAATAATCCCATACACGTTTTATGATCGCATTCAAACCGAATTCTGATCTATTCGCGAACCCATAAAATAGTAACGCTACCATCAACTTTTGACGAGAAAATGAAGTATTCAAAGATAAGCAGTAAAAATGCTCGTAAAACGCGAAACGATGTTAATTTCACGTAGTTCGGACACCCACTGTGTGGAGCGAGAGAGATTCTAATATTTATGATGTTTTAAGTACAACTTGTGAACATGACTGTGATCGGTGAAAAGTTATTACGAAATCTCTTTAGCACAATTTTTTATTCTCTGTCGGTATAAAACAGAACTGCAATAAAAATATCAGTGAAACGATACAGCATACTATTTTATGAGCTGGGTCTCATTTCCAAAGAGGTCTTAGTTTATGGTATATCTGCAAATAGCGACCGAGGCGAATACTAGAAAACAAACCTTGTAAAAAAATATTGATGTGTAAAGTCTGTAAAAATGTCCTGGAACGATGTTGTTATTGCAGGACCATTTAGAGCTTTAAGTTAAAATTTAAATATGCTATTACAATATAGCATAGCCATGTCTTCTTTTTCAGCAATCTTTTACTCACTATTGGGCATCTTTATCATCATCCCTGTCCTTAACCAAATTATTATTTAGGGTTGGCGCAGCATGTCTTCTTCTTCCACACGTTCCTATCTGACGTCATCTTGCATCACTTATTGCATATACCTCGCCAAAGCACCTTTACTCGGTTTAACCATTAACTGAGCTTTTTTAACAAAACCTCTGTGTTATAACAACTGCCCTGTCACCGTATTGTTTATGTAACCGGTTCATTTGATCCCTGTGACTGTTAACTGATATTCGACATTGAATATGACACGCCGCACACGCGCCGCATAAATTCAGAATTATGGCAAACCGGTCATTACTGTTTGGCTTATCGTTGCGTTGATTTACAATGACTGATTGCCCTGTCTGTGGTTTCACAAATTATTCATTTTTAATTCAAACAAAACACTATTAATTTATCACATCAAATTACGTCAAATCATAACGGATTAATTATTATGAGGTACACACACACCGACAGACACCACAGTTTTATTTTGCAGTCCGTTTTATTATTAAACATTTTGAAAGCCAAATAACTATTTCGGAACTACTAAATATGCTTAATTTTTTTTATATCTAAAACTACTAAAGGTCGAAATCCTTATAATAATATTTTGTGAAGAACTGTGGACTTTTAGTTCAGACTTTATTTTTACCCGTGTTTAAAATTATTTACATTTGATACCTTTTATCTTCACTGATATTTTATCGATATTTCCAAATGCGTCATAGACGTCGCTATTTCTGCATTTACCAGCACATGCATGTCTTTGTGTTGCTTGTATACCTACAACCTATACCTACCAATATAAATGCTAAGCAAATGAAGTGAGAATAGAACCCTGAAATTGGTTTAAACCTTGACCGAAGTTTTCATAAATTAGCTCGAGAGCGCATCTGTATTATACAAGGCAAGCAGACTATACAGGGTGCGGCACAAGAGCCAGCGGCGTTAATAAGTGAGTGTGACGCTGTTGTAGCGTCGCGGGAGACTTGTAAGGCAAGAGGCTCGCTAATTGTTACTACACTACTGAGAATGCCGTATAAGCGAGATGCTTTTAAAATCTAGACACGTTTTGTGATTTTCAATTTGTTGCCTGTAATAGGAGAAAGGATTTATGTCATTATCGATTGTGTTTGTTTATATTACTATAAACTTTCATTTTTGAAAGTGTCAAATTGTTGGTTTTCTTACATAATGTTTTTAATTTTTATTTATGACCAGAGTTTGTTGTAACGTAAAACTAGTTTTCCCCGACAACTAGTTTATGTAGGTAACAAATTTACTTTAGTACAAGTCTACCTGTGCATATCTACCCTATCCAATATACATATCAAACGCGTTAAGTTAGCATCTACTTAATAAGTAACACTATTCCCAGTACTTAGAACTTAAATTCAAAGTAGAGCACTTCACCTCTCCCATGGGAAATACACCCGTAATGGCATATCACTGCATTTGGCGGGAATTAATCCATTAAGACGTACATCGACGGGTTTGCAAAAGTTGCGCAAAGTAGCGGTGTACGTACCCAGCAGTGTATGGCTATTTTGTGCGCCGTGTTGTTAAGGGAGGCAATTAAGGCGTGTACAGACGTTGTTAGCAGTACACTGCTGCTAATTGCATTGCATCTGGTTAGCTCCTTGTTAGACGCGGTTTTCTAGAATGATGTAAAAGCATAATAACGGAACAATGCAAGGAGAGAGGAAATGTGTGCGATGTGAAAGTTGTTTTATGAAATTTCAACAAAATTATTTACCTAACATAAAACTGGTTTTCACCTGCCGGTAGTGAAATTCGATGCGTTTAAACATGTTTGACCTTTAACTGTTAAGTTTTTGTAATTGAATAAACTTAGTTATCCATGGGGTAAAGATTATACATATCCAAATTACCAAGTAAGATTGAATAGCAATATTATGCATCAAGTCAACCAAAATCTATCAATCAAAAAGTATAGTAAATAAAAAATGTTATGTAACATTAAACCTGGCAACCAATATCATACTAATTACCATTCGATCATTTTTCTCAAATCATTGCACAACCATCCCAGCAAGTCAAATTGACCCCTGTTACGTCACCGCGCCCGGTACCACGGTGTCAAGCAATTTACTGAGGTTTCTAACGTCCTGTGATTGTTACCTACGATGTCATTGCACGTGCTAATTGCATTGCCGACGTATCAGCGACAGATATACATTGTATCGATACGTAGACGGCAATGGATTGCGTAGTTTTGCTTTGATTGAATTATGTTACAGTGTTCCTACATTATGTGATACTGAGGTTGATGTTTTTCATTACATTGGTGTTGATAACATAATTCGTTAACTTACAACAGTAGTACGATTAACTTAAACAAAAGATATCATAATCATAAGATGTTTTATATAAACATCTTTGCAACAAATTTTAATAGAAAAATGTTATTACACAGTAGATGAGTTCTTGAATAAAAACTGACCTTTATTTATATTCCTTGTATTTGATTTTACCAGAAATGTGTTACTAGGCTATATTATGTACAAATACAACTGCTCTACACAGCTTTATGATCTGACAGATAATATCTTTGACCTATTCAACAGTAACTACAGCCAAAATTATTATTCCATTATTAATAGCAAATAGGGAACAACTGAGTATAATAATCTCCTATTCCACGTCGCCCTACAAATCTCGAGTTTCTTATAGCAAAACAATACAATATCGTAAGACACGACATGCAAATTCCGCCGTTCCCCGCTCATTGTGGTACGAGTACTAGGGGCGAGTGCTCGCGCGAGTACTGGCGCGAGCCACTCGACTGGCCGTGTGTGTGACAGCCCTAAATCTCCGCCGTATAAACTGATCGTTAACACTGACGTACAACCCTAGCGCTAGTAAGACTGCGAGATTGTTTCTTATTGCTGTTTCTGTTTAGGGTTGGCGAAATACAGATTTTGAACTGTGGGTTTTGTTTTTGTGCCGGGGTTTTATGATAGGTGTAGGGTTATTTGATTGATGTATTTAAATTATGCACTCGAAATAAAATTAAATGAACATTTAATTATTTTCGACAGAACTCTAGGAATTATTATGTGTCAAAAGAGTGTTCAAGTAGTTATAGAAACATGTTGTGCTTTTTGCTGTTGTTTTAAATTCGTAGATTTTACACTAAACTCTTACAACACCATAAAAAAACCTACACACCAAGTCAGTAAAACTTCGTAAAAATGTTCGTGCAATCCACCGATCGTGACTGTTGACGCAATTCTCAAGAGCTGACATCCGATGTCTGCAGGCGGAGTGTCGCAGTGTCAGCGGTGTCGGCAGTGTCAGCTCTCTAGGGACACTTGTAAACTTAGGTTCACACTCTGGGCAGAAAAAACTAGTGCATGCGTTAATACTGAAGGCGTTTTTAAAAGTTTATCGTTAGATAGTCTTGTAAAAGTTTTAGATAGAGGTGCTGAAATTTCCTTTTTATTCGTTTTGCTAACGGCCTTTTTTAATTAGTTGGCCATATTTCTTTTGGTGTCATTGTCAACGAATTAGTATAAGTATATTTTCCATTGTTATTTTGCAAAATGAAACAGAAATTTTAATTCGTTTTATTTCGATGCTGAAATTAAAACTATAATATCATTATTCGTAATGAGTTTTTCAAGCCATAAGCACGGCTGCTTCAATTAAAACAAATCCCAAAGCAAATCATAACACATTACCAAAATGTTTTATTCAGAACATAAAAGAATTCATTGTTTAAGTTTTCCAAAGATTCTATTAACATTTTAAATGAATATTAAACTTTCAAACTTATATTCAGAGGTTGTTAAGTTTTAAAAATGTTAAAGTGATTCAAAGCTGATGTTTTAAGTTAAATTAATTTCACTTTGTGAGAATGTCAAAGGACAGTGTTCTGAATGCTTCGTAGAAAAGGTTTTTCTCAGACTGTTGTTTGTCCCGCGTTGGAGCGAGTTCCTGTATGCCTGTTTATTTTACTTTGTTTCACTTCATGTGTTAGTGGTCAGGTAATATTAACAAGTTTTGTGCGACACTAATTAATCTCTGAAAACCAGAACATTCGAAATGGTTTAATATTATTTTTTCTTCGATTAAAGTATTTTTCCTAATATTCAACCATGAATATTATTCGATGTACCTTCATTCATAACATATTTAAGCAAAACTCTGCTGTCGGTTATACGACACTTTTCTCGTTTTCAAAATTATGATTGTGCGACTAAAAGTAGAGTCCAACAAATGCTCGTCACACTATAGTGCGTTGCTTTAATAATCCGAATGTAAATGCACGATATATCACTACAGCAACACTTGGCCGGGAGCAGCGGTGTGTGCCAGAGCGAAACCTTCGCAAAAACACTTTTTAAGTTCAACATTTCGAACGAAATTCATAAAACCTCTTTTGTAGAGCTCGGGTAGAGCAACACAACAAAAGCTTACAAACAGCCTTCCTGCCACAGACTATATAACACGATTTGCAGTAGAGGCGGACCGGAAGCGGGGCAACACTACAATCCCATAAATAGAGTGGCGCAGGTGACTTCCGGTAGAGTGGTGCTCTCACTTCATGCTAATGTTCTCCACTAATTGTGTCTAGAGTTTTGCATCTCTATGCCTTCAGCGTGCACTTGTTTATGGAAGTTGGGAAATGCCGGGGCCTGTTACTATTACTTTGAATTAAATGTTAACGTGTTGGCTTAACTTTACATAGGTGAAGGTTATTTGTTGAAATTGATGACTGTTTTAAAAATATAATTTCAAAGATAATGTCGGCATCACATGGGTTTTTTTTTAATTTTATGCTGTGATTATGTTAAAACAGTGCTTTATAATTATATTCGGATTTTAACTATCAACAGTTTATGAGGCTAACAATAAAAGTAAGTCATAGCTAAAACTACGAGACACTCTTAATATCCGTTACGTACTTCCGGTATAATATAAATTTTAGTGAAATGGAAGTTTTACGACTTAAAATAAAAACTTCGATTCCCAATCAAATCAAACAAACACAATAAAATTCAAACACCAGAAATTTTCTCAGAAACTTTACTAAATTCTCGCGACTCTACCATTGGCTATACAATCATCCTGTAAATATCTGTTAACAAACAGCAACTTTAAGTCGTAGCAATAAGGTCTAAATTTGCATTTCACTAGAAACAAAACATTGTGGTTTACTGTACATGGGCTTGCTGTCAACTGAATATAGTTTCTATTTCAATTCCGTATGGTTCAATTTTGTACTTGATTGTAGTCAGAGTTGAAGTATTTTGCACATAAGGTGTAAAAATCTTTGGTAATACAGACAAATAAATGTAGCTCCTATTTCAAAGATTGTAAGATCGACATTTCATATAGTCTAGGTGTAGGAATATTTTTTGAAGGCGACGAGTAAATATAGCTCTTATTATAAGGTAATAAGGTTGATTATTGGAGTATCTCAATTGTTTCCTATGTGTAAAATATTCAGGTGGTACCGGTGAATTGATTCAGCGGAACTTCGCGGTAACGAACGGGTTTGAATAAGTCGCGGTTAAAAATTCAAAAGTGTCGAGTGTTGAGTGAAGTCCTGAGAGACGGAGACGAGAGACAGGAATATTGTCACGTGACAGATATAAAAGTATGGGGTTATTTGCAGAGTTATGAAATAGTTCCAACCGAAAATAATAATATTTCCTTGCTACCTACTTGTAAATAACAAATTTCTTTTTTCAACTAGGTACAATTGAATAAAATAATGTCATACAACCATCAATTTACATAAAATCGACATTCAATGTGACCTACTACAAGTAAATCAATAAGTAACCTCTTACCATATTACCGCTGTCAAGCACCCCTTAACCCCAAAAGAACACAAAATTTCTATATTTAGAACAAACCGCAGTTTGGCAAGCAATTAGTCAAGCCTGTCACGCGCCACACGTTACAGACTAGCGCTACGCGGCGTAGCGCTACGCGGTGTAGCTTTACCTACGTAATGCTACGCCTACATGAAGTTACTTTTTGTAATAATTTTGGTTAAACAATAAAAGTAATTGGGATAAGGGCAGAGGAATGGTGATGATATTATAGTTAAAACCGAATTGCTATTTATAGATTATTTTTTACCTAGTTCTGCGGTTGTTCTTTACATTAAATTTATCAGTTTAGTGCCGAATAGTGGCTAAGGCTATTACTTTATAACGTGTACTTTAATTACTAACGCATTTACTTATAGCTTGAAACATCAATTTTATTATAGCTAATTGTTATTCCAAATTCAGTCCAATACTACATAACATGATATTATTATTATCATGTTACCTTTATTTAAAACCGATAAGAATGGAGTAACTTGAAACAATTATGAGCAATTTGTAGTAACTTTGTGTGTGTTTGTCTGTGTGTGCGCACCTCGACGCGTCGCGCGGCAATCAATTAGTGTCTGTGCGAAGTGTCGCGACGAGTTTCTGACGACTCGAATAATGTTAATTATTGTGTTAATGGCTTTCAAACGATGAGATCATTATGACAACACTCATTAATTATTATCATATGCTTGTAAATTGTTTCAAGAACAACCTCTTTCTAGCAAATTGATCAAGCGTATTTTCTTATAGTAAATAACCTTTAATTGCCCCACAGCATGACAAAAGATAGAGTAAAAAAGAATATAATTTATTGTAAACCATATTCACTGTTAAAAAATACTTATACTAAAGAGGATCAATCATATTTAATTATTGACGCTTGCAAAAAACGTCAATGATTTTACTGTCTCATACAAGGTTTCCAATTACTTCAACAAAAGCTTTTAAATCCTGAAGAAATTGTCAGATCTTCCGATAGTGTCTGTTAGTATTAAAATGTAAAGACAATCGTTTGTATTGAATTAATTGAAGCAGTTTGTTAATTTTAGCATTCAGTGAAATACATCAGAATACGCCAATATTTACAGATGGCTGCTCAAGGGAGGGCCGAGATAATATTGTGCGCGCAATATAGATCGGAGAAATATTTTACTACGTCAAATAAATTGTAGCAAGTGGTTAACTTAAAGTCAAAAGTATGTTTTATTTTTGAATGATATAACGATTAACTTACGCGTATTTATCGGGATAGCCCGACTAGTTAATCATTTAAGTACGAATAATCCCCATGAAAGTTATTATAAAAATAAAGTCAAAAGGATTTTATTTCCAGTACCCATTTTCATTTTTAAACTTCCATTCTTATTGTAGGTATTGTGTTACTAAAAGAAAGTGGGTTTGAAGAGGTAAAAATACTTTAGCTAGCTTAGTTATCCCCTATTTTGCATACCTTTTACATCCTAATGATAAAATAACATTAAGTAATATGCACCATTAGAATTACCAAAAAGACAAGCAAAACTAAAACATAACATAGTTAAGCAAGGAAGCCAGGAGCTCAGCGCAACAAATCTTCATTCAGCACAAAAAGATATGCATTAACGCAACATTCCGGGAATACGCGGCGTAATGGTGCGCATTGTGAGCCTCCGCCAAATAATAACACGCGCTTGCTTCACACCTCTCCGCTCAAATTATCACGGGAATGAACGAACGACAACATTCCTAACAATTGTACTGTGAACCTAAATACGCACCAACTTATATAACATCCGAATCGAGGCATTTCAAACCCTATTCGTATGAAGGTAGAGTCTAATGTAACCGCAAGTTGAAATGGTAGTCCTGCAGTCAGGTCACGTGTTAGGTTTTCTGTTGTGAAACGTATATCATTTAGAATAAGGTTGAAATTGTCTTGTGTCAAATAGGTAATGTTGCACAAATTTTCAAAATCTTAAATTCCATATGCTTTCAGTGTTAGGTACAATTATTTTTAAAATAATATAACACTTATGTCCAAAGACGTGTTTTAAATTTTAAGGCTTGAAATGTGAACTTTAATATCTCGCGCACATGTTTGCTGGCACTTCGTGTGGCAATTTGGCAAACTAGTGGGTGGCAAGCTCGCACGCATTCACTTCTGAACGCAAATTGTTTTAATATATTGCGTGCGTTGTCTTATTTGGGAGATTAAGCGGTTATGTCGGAATGCGTTGCGGATTATTTATGACTGCTTCTCGTATAATTTCGGTTAAAATTGTCGCAATTTGGGCTTTATATGACGCTGAGGGTTTTATATATTACAACGTATGAACAACGGTTATGTAGAGTATGTGAGGACAAGACTTTTACATTGAATTATTGATCTACTGCTGTTAATACCTACATATACTGCTTTTAACATAGATTGATAATTATGATTTGTGATAGATAGATATTGCGTAGCTTAGAGATTAGCGTAGCTTGTGATTAGTAGCTTAGCAACTTGTAGCACTACGTAGGCTGTCGTAGCATATCGTAGCGATAATGTAGCTACGTAGCTCCTAAATATATTGTAGCTGGTCAATGCAGTGGAAAATGTAACGATGATTAAAATATTTATTTACCTTTCAATTAAAATATTTCCTTAATAAATGAATACGTAGGCTGATTTTTTCGGCATATACAACGTTGATAAAAGCGAGAGGCATTAAATGAAACCACATATTCTGTATATCATTATAAGGCTACACAACAAAAATCAAATCAATGTAAGCAATAGTTTAGTCACAGGATATTTTTTTAGTTTTTTTTTAGTTTGAACATGCTGTATCTTCCTGATTAGGTGACTAAGTTTTATAGGCATAGTTATCTAGTTGGCTCCGGTTGGGTCCGAAACTAGTCGGGCTATCCCGATAAATACGCGTGAGTAAACCGTTATAACGTTTTAAGTATGAATCATCCTCACGAAAGTTATTATAAAAATATTGCTTACATTGATTTTATTTTTGTTGTGTAGCCTTATAATGATATACAGAATATGTGGTTTCATTTAATGCCCCTCGCTTTTATCAACGTTGTATAATTGGTAGAGTCAATTTATTATGTTGCTTACTTAATTTTAAAGGTAATTCATTATTTACTATCGTAGCTCAACTATAAAGATTCAAGTTAACTTGGTTATTCGAGCTCTCAGTAATTGAAAAACACCTGATAAAATTAATGTAGAAAATATGTTATTTCTTCTGGTTAAAATGCACAGATTTATCAGTAATAATGTATAAAACCAACTTTAGTAAGGGTGGGGGTTTCAATTCATGAAACACAGATGAAATAACAAAAAACGAAGTCGCTTCCCGCTGTTTGTCTGTCCGTTTCTATGTATGCTTAAATCTTCGAAACTATGCAATTAATTTAGATGCATTTTTAATAGATAAATTTTTGAAGAGTATGGTTTACATATATAATTCATCAGTATTGGTCCAGTGCAAAGCTGAGGCAAGTCGCTAGTCATAATATAATTGCAATTACAGGCAAAAGGTATCTTCTCATGATGTAATCTAATCCTTGAACACAAATACATATCTTCCATGTTGTTTTCTTTTTTCTTACTAACGCACAATTTTTCAAGTATTCCCACAGGCCCATCTCTCTTCCCGAAGCCTTTATAACAACGGTCTCTTCAATTCGTGGTATTCAGATATTTCCATAATTTTAACTAAACACTGAAGCTAACTTATTCAGAGCACTTTAAGTTAATAAAGTTCCACTTAACCTCAGGATAAGAGTACCTTCGTCTCGTCCAATTTTCCCGCCAAATAAATCTCAATTAGCGTGACGTTGGCAACATTAGTCACTATTAGTACCAAAGTACCGGCCCTTGCCACTATTATATCATAATTGATAATTATATTACGAATCTTTTATTATTACATTTCTAAAATAGGCCTCGGGATATAATTGAGGTAAAGAGAAGAGTTTCTATTGTTAGAATTTTGTTTCAAAGGAATATTTAAAATTATAAATTTATGAAGTCCTAAGTAGGCTATTTCTTAAAAATGAGACAGAATAGGCTATTTATAAAAATATTATAATCATGATTTTGCAAATCAAGAGTACTTTACTCTTGATTTGCAAAATCCTGATGTATAATTCATAAACTATTAAAACAAGTTTTAACTACTAGACTTGTTACTATAAAAAAGATATAAACAGCATTAAAAAGAACGTAACAGAATGTTGGCAACAATATCCACAACTCCTCGTGAATCAAGCGACACAACAAGCTCGTGAGATTCGTCACACTATTTACGGAGCCCTTATTTTTCTCCAAACACGGCACAAACGGTGATACTATTGACACAAATTAAATCGGATGAGCGTCGAACAGGACATTGTCGGCAAACACCATTACTGGGGGCTACAGTACTGGCCCCCTTTTACCCCCTCCCGGACCCCCTACAGGGGGCTAGGCACATGTTATTGTGTAACTTGCGATGGGGATGAGTCGCGGCCGCAAGGTGACGCGTCACGTTGTGTAAACGCCTGAATTTCTTAATTATAGAAGTTTGATGTTTGCTTCGCATACTGATGAGGTGTTACAGTGAGCCGGATTAGTCTAACGCGGATGATTTATTGAAACTTAACCTGTTTGTTATAATCGGTCTTTAAATGTCAGACTTTATGACGTAAATTGTCGTTTTTATTTGCAATATTAAATAGTAACACTTGACTTGAGATTTTAAAGGTCTCGTACAAATGTAACATCTTCGTTTAGTTGCAATACCAAATAAGTGCAACCGTCCGTAAACTGCAACTGGTCACAAGTTGCGCGTACAAGCTATTCACTCAAGGATTTGTCCGCTGCAGCGAGTGGCATCATGTCTGTCAATATTAGTCACACACTTCATTCACGATAATCTCGTACATTTTACAAATGATATAATTTGACTGGGCGATGAAACAAAAGGAGTCCTTTAATGTTTAGATTACACTAAATGTGACTGTACAGATAGCCAAGTGGTGTAGCTCATCATGCCAATGACCGCTATGCGCAAGAAGCCCTATGTCCGATCCCCGCATAAGACAAGTATTTATAATACTCGAATGTTTGTTCTAAGTCTGGGTGTCTTTATGCACGTGATTTGTTGCATGTTTGTTAAATACCTTTAAAACTAGGATTAAACTCTTAGATACGAGAGTTTCCAAAAACACTTCACCTAACCCATAACATAATTTAACACTGCATCACATATCTCCGTACTTCAGCTATGTAAACAGGTCTCTGCGTGTAGTGCAGTGCTCGGCCGCCGTCTAGACTTGAGACAAACATGTGAAGGGCAAACATTAGTTCCGATCTTCGCGAGCCCTCCGCGACTCACACTAGTACTTAGCTTAAGTGCGACTCAGTTACTTAGGTGAGAGGTGCCATTGAAACGGTTTTTCTTTAGTAATTTGTAAAAAAGTTCTGTAATATAAGTTAAAATTTGCGCAATAAAGGTTTGTCGATTCTATTCAAAACTACTCTTTGATTTACAGTGTAAAACTACTGAGTGTTATTTCGGAAAATAAACCTTATTAGTGACAATTCATGTACCAAATTGTTTAATTTAGACCACAGTAAAACATTAATTATCCTAAAACACAGCACACCTGTTTAAACGCGAGCCTTGTACAAACAAACAAGAAAAACTCGCTCCAAATTACCTTCACATCCAAACATTATAAATTTAAACGTCAAAAATAATGTTCAAATGTTTACCTACTTTATTTGTTCGTCCGGAAAAATCCTCGTGGAATCACCACTTAGAGCATAAGTCGGCCATTACCGCGCAAACTGTAAATAATAAAAAAACAGGCACAATCTGTAAATAGAACCCTTTTAATGTGATAAACCGGGACTCTCATTTAATTAGCTTAAGGTCGTCCCGGAGGGCGCGTCTTGCGAGCCAATATTTTTACTAACAGTAGCTAAGTGGAATAGTTTTGCACCTGTACAAGTATAGTTACATACTAGTAAATTATTAGGGCTAAGGCTTAAAGAACAAGAGATTCTTTGTTTTTTCCAATGAGATTGAGTCTCGTAATTCATCCATAACACATTTTATACGGCTAACTGCTGCTCTTAAAGATCGCAACAACTTAAATACCATCATGATATCAGAAAGCCACATTCAATTCTCTTACAGGTAGCAGTGGGCGTACCAACATCTTTTTAAATAGGACTGTTGCAATTGTGGGAGAGAGTTGCCACTACACAAAATGGCTGGTGCCGTAGAGTGTCTTCTACAACACAAAACTACATTACTTTCAACGCATTCAATGATTAACATATATTATATTAAGCAAAATAATTTGGCACAAAGGTTTCTGGCCAATAATTACAGTATTTAATTAGCTAACTGGGACCCGCAGCAACGTTGTACCAGACATTATTAATCAGTTATGCGTATTATTGACAACAAACGCATTATTGCCTAGCCGCGCAAAATGGCGGCGCCGATAATTACGCCTGCTTTTATCATTGATCTAGTTGATGACGTCACTGTTTATTGAAACTAGAATGTATTCTGATAGTCTATTGTTTTTAACCGACTTCGAAAAGGAGGAGGAATCCCAATTCGACCTATCTAACTGTCGATCTGTCTGTCGTTGATCTATCCAAACAAACTGATCGGATAGATCGACGAGTATTTACTATAAGTCACCCATCCATAGACTAGACGCGACGAGCGCTGCTTAGTATTTATTCTCCTTCAAACCGAAAAACTTACACTATAACCTCTAACCCTTCCAGCGCAATCTATTTCAACCCTATTAAAATAACCTTCAACATAAATAAAATTATGGCTATTTTAGTCCAAGCCACTAGTTTAATAAACTGTAATAATGAGAAATAAACTGTTGTGTTATAATTTCCGGGTCTTTGTTCCCGTGTTATCGTTCCCGTGTATTGTGACAAGGGTCTATCGTTCAAAATTTTTGACACAAATGATACTATTCTAGTTGTGGGTCATTTGTGACTGGTAGGTGTGTGGGTGTATCTATATGAAACATAGGGTTACTATGTGACATAAACTTAAAGTACAACGAAATTTAATTAACTTAAGCTCACATTAAATTTGGTTAAAAATAGGCATAATATCACTAAACTGGTTTGGTGGAAAGATAGATAGAATACTCTTTATTGGAGATTTAGTGGAGAAGTAAATTATATACAGTAAGGGTACAATGGCAGTCTTATCGCTAATAGCGATATCTTTGAGACAACTTTTGGATGGACAGGAACGAAGAAGATATAAAAAGAGGTGGATGGCTGGTGCACTATTGTAAATATATTATGTGTACACATACATGAAAATAGCAATATGGTTTTTTTTTCTCACAAAAAATTTCAAAAGAAAAGCAGGCGTTTTCTTCGAAAATCGCTTAAGTGAGTATTGCCCTTGGTTGGTAAAATCTTTGATAGTTATTAACTCATTCTAATTTTATAACCACTCCTATTATAGTATACAATGTTACCAAGTAAAAGGGGTTTTGGAGGTTGAATTGCAGTATGTTCAACCTAAGTTTATTACTGCCTAATGAACACAAGTGCAATGGGTTATATACTTAGGTTAACCATACTACACCTCATGTTATACAAGCACACATAACAAATATCATTAAAAAACTAAACAGATTCGAGTTACCTCCTTGTAACATCCAATCACAGTTATAAACATAGTGTGAAGCTGAGCATGTTATCTCAGCGTCTGGTCGCCCTATACAAGCAACAAGCCGCGCTCAGGTTAATTACCGAGCTGTAGGCGGGTGTGGCCTGGACCAGTGTATAGATAAGTGTGTTAGGTGCTTAAATAAACTCTGGTCATATTTTAAATATGCAGTGCAATCTTAACTAGTTGTTTTAAGAAAGCTATAGTTTGTTCTGAAGGTAAATGCTGGTCGTTGAATGAAAGTTTTGTCAGCTGATATTTTTTATGGTAAGACTAAATTACTGTTGACTAGTGTCTACTGACAGTGCAATTCTGAAGTATTATACGTGTAAACCTTTGTCTTAAAACATTGTCTATTAAAAAAACTGCATAAAAGTCTCTTGTGTATTTTTAAAGATCTAAGCATACATAGGGAAGGGTAGACGCAAAACGCGACTCTATTTCATAGTAGGTTATTATCAGGTTTTATTGTTGTCGCATGATTGACATTTATAATTATGTGCAAGTATATTTTCATGAACAATGATTTTGATGTTCAAAATGTTTAATTGATCTATTAGCAATTAATCACATTGCTATTTCAAATTCACGAATTAACCACCTGATAATTAGTACCTGCGATTCAAAAAACCAAAAAAAAAACAAAAAACTTTTTCTCCAAGAACCTGATAAATAGTGAAAACTCGTTTCCTCCACAAATGTAATTAGACGGGAACTGGAAGACCCGCCGGTACGAACATTCCTCTTAGTTTTCCACTTCACTATATTTATTAGCACTTACTTTAGACCAAGTAATAAAATGGAAACCATCATCATAAAGGCAGACCAGGTTATTTCATGTGCGCTAATTAGTGTGATAATGTCAACCTACAATGGTCAAATTTGAATTTAGGTAATTACACTTATTAATGTAATATACATGTTAAACATATACTCGTGTGCACACGGAATACATGACAATACAAATTATCTTTTATAGAAACTCGAAAGTCGCATAAAAATTTATAAACGAAAGTAATTTTAAGAAACCTGCTCAATCCCACCGCTGGACATAGGCCATCCCTTTTCTTTAAGTACCTTATACAGGGGTGTCTAAAGTAAACTTAGCTACATCACTGACCCAAAGCAATCTGAATCCAACAGTCTACATTATGTAAAGAATATTTCTGAAACCATCCCACACAGAAAACAAAGTACGTAGAATAATAAAACACTGCATAATATATTTACATAAGCAGCTAACATGATACGCTATAAATGAGGCTATTTGCCGAATAAGTTAACATCATAAGCGCGAACTGCGCGATAATTATGTAATCCCGGACAGTGGGCTCTCGGGAAATTAATAGTATAGCGCCGCGGTGCGCTGCGTGGGGAGCGATGCTGCGATACTACGCACTGCCGCGCTATTAGCAGCGCATGGAGGACCTGGGTATAACGGTCTTTTGTGAAATGATGAATGGTACAACATAGATAAGTTATACTGTTAATAATGGCTGTGGTTATGAGAATGAAGTTTCATGGAACTGGTTTTGTTCACTTTTAAATGTATCGAGGTTTACCTAATTGGCGTGAGGAATGAACAATTTCTTTTAGTAAGTTCGGAAAAGAAATCTATAACCTAACGAAAACGTTAAGTAACATAAAATACAGGTTCCAATACACAGCGTAACGTACGATGCAATTAAATATATCAGACGGCCAGGGTCCACCTGACCACGTGGGTCTAATGACCCGCACGGCCCTCGCGGCCCTGGGCCCTAGGAGTCGGGGCCGTCAAGGCCGCCTACACCCGAGTCCCGAAGAAATCTGACGCACGCCATAAATACAATGGTTTTATTGACGCATAAGGAACCCTTCACACGACCCATTAGCTTCGGTAAAAAATATTCGCCAAACGTTTTATGGGATTATATGGGAGTTATCCCGGTGTTCCGGGGCTCGGCGCGTATCCCGACTTTGAGTGTCTTTTATGGTCCGTCTGTAAATGTAACTTCAGGAACTAATGGTCAGAATATACATAATATATGGAACTTGATACTATTGTGCCGTTACACTGTTTTGTGTTACTTTACGTTATAGACATCACAATATATTGGAACTGCAATACAGAATACTCATTTTTTGTCTGTAGGAGCACAGATTTTACATAAATGTGGAAGTATTTTCTTTATAAAAAAATCTCTATTTCCAAATTTCTTTCGCACCTTGCCGGATTTCACAAACCCACAATAATTTCTTACAATAGTTTATATGCTGGCTCTGTCACTGGCAATCAAATACATACAGACAAATTTTAATACATATTTAAGTCACTTAACAAATAGCACTTCTCCCACTTGTCTTACATGTAGAGTCGCGTCTAGAAAACAATAGCTGCATAGCGTGGGTTTCAATTTTCTCAGTATTATAGAGCGGAGAGTAAATTGCGAGACATTGCAGTGCGATGACATAATGTTCTACGCAATATTATAATTTAATATTATAAACTGCCAACTAGAAAGTGGGTCAAGCAATAAGAAGAACACAGAAGTCCCACTCTACATAGCTCTCGTATTTTACATAACTATTGTGTGTGTCATTGTATAAAATGCGTATATGTTTTGAAAATGATTTATTAGGTTTTAAAATGTACATTTCTTTTTGTAATTTATAAGCTTGTTCAAGCATAAAGATAATAAAGTTTTGGTTTGCTTTGTTTTTGCAAGAATGACAATATTATCTACAGGAGTTACACCTAGCAACTTCAAGACTAGATCTATTTTTGGTAATTTGAGGGTTTTCTGAGCTCACCTGTTTAGTGTCACAGTCTAGATCTTCCTGAGGAATTAATCAGAACCGAAGGCTTCCAATTAAAGCCGTTTGTAATTGAAGCAATATTAGCATTCCGGCGGCGACCGCACCGCCCCTAATGGCACTTCACAAACTTATACATCTTATACTTCGACGGGCCTGTTGGTCTAGTGGTTAGTGACCCTGACTGCTAAGCTGGAGGTCGTGGGTTCGATTGCCACCCAGGACGAATGTTTGTGTGGTGAGCACGATCATTTGTTCTGTGTCTGGGTATAATTTATCTATAATACTAGCTGTTGCCCGCGGCTTCGTTCGCGAAAAACAAAATATAGGGATGAAAAATAGATGTTGGCCGATTCTCAGACCTACTGAATGCATATACAAAATTTCAAGAGAATCGGTTCAGCCGTTTCGGAGGAGTATGGCAACGAAAACTGTGACACGAGAATTTTATATATTAGATGTATGTATTTAAAAATATATAAGTTTGTTTATCAGTTGTCTAGTACTCATAACACAAGTTACTATCGTATACTTAATTTGAGACTAGATGGCGTTGTGTGAATGTTGTGGAATACTTATACATATACATATCCCAACTGTGGGCTATTGGGCTTTATCGCCGCACCTTCGACAAACATCCGGTTTCCGGGCCCAGGATACATGCTGTATGGTGTGGCGATATTAAAATATTGTCATGGAATATTAAGGGGATAATGTATTTTTTTCGGGAATAAAGAAAATTGTTATGGTGAATGGTTTAAATATATTGTATGTATGTAGTGCATTGTTATCTTTATATCCAATATAGAAAACTTTCATCAAATAGCTTAACTCAAATTACTTATTGCTCATGTACCAAAAAGCTACTCTCGTATAATTTGCGGTTTATTTATTCTACTTTCTAGATTTAAAAATAAAGGTTATGTAAAAATCTAGTGTGTTATTTAGTTTTTAAATTCTCCTTTCTTTGTCGACTTAAAAAGGAGGTTTTTTTCAAGCTCTTAGTTCTTAAAGACAATGGTTTTCAAAATATGTAAATCAGCCACAGCTAGACATAATCTACTACACCCCTTTTGTCTTTGGTTTGAGGACAATCAAGGACGGTCAATAAGCAAGTAATCATGAATGTTGTCCTGCCAGCAGTCGCCGTGTGCCGCTAGCTCCGTGTCACTGCCCGAGTCCTCAGTAATACGGAAATCTCGACCGCAAGGGAAGCCCGCACGCCGCAGAGCTAGTCTATTTAGTTCCGACGTCAGCTAACTGCAAATTATATTAAAGATCTAGATCTAGATTGCATTCTTGGCCAGTAAATTGATCGTTTTACCTTTCACATGAAGAAATTCAATAATGTATGTCAAGTTGAAAATTGTTTTCAGCCTCTTGATAAAATAGATGAATTCATTTCTCTAGATTTTTTAAAAGATCGGTCATTTTTACAGCTGATGTATTAATAAAATTCTGTACTTGTGGATAGCTTTAAACATAGATTATTAAAACCTAATAAACGATTTCAAATAGCATGCTGCTTGATCTTAAACAATGATTGAACAAATAACAGAACCCTACTTAAAGTATTTTTTCTCTTTTCAGAAGATAAAATATCACACATTTCAACTCGCCACCTAAGGTCCCAAACACAAGCCCTAACTTACTTATAAGTACTAAACAATAACGATCAGATCCTAGCCCAATCTCCCGCTCACCATGAAGACATCTTAACAATATGTCACATAAATGAATTCCCGTCAGACGGCAGTAATGGCATTAACCCCAAACACCGCTTTACTCTCGTCTCAACAATTTGGGAAGCTTTTAAGGTATCCACATAAGTTAGGCTGAAATGATCGAGGATGCTAGTAATACTGGATAGTGGCGACGGCTCCTAGTTAAGGGGATTATATTTGTGGGAACTAGAAGTGTTGTTTGGATGTCTAACGGTTGAAATAGTCAATTCTACATTTTTGTTTGGAATGTTTCATTGAGTCGTAAAAATAGTTGTTGTTATGTTTTTGGAACCATTTTTGTTAATCACTTGTTGTTTAAATACATAATATTGGTTTTATCAAACAACTATTTACATATTTACGTAACTGGATGTCATTGTCGCGGGCTCTTATATTCAAAATTAAAAGGTTTTTATTTCGAGTAGGCTTTCTTAGGCACTTTCAAAACGTTACTGACTCTAGTTGCGCGGTTCCAAAATATCGGTATTATAGAGAAGAAACTGCTTTATTAAAATTAAATCATTTATAGAACTAAATCTCCTTAGATTAATAAATGAGGGGTACTTATTATGTTTCTTAATAGAGATGTTTCCCTCGGTAAAAGTATATTCACAGAAACATAACTTCCTTAACTAACACATACCAATCCCTTAAGTAACAGGAATCACCATTGGCATTGGCTCTTGACCCGACATTAGCCCCACACACAATGCAGGCCTACTGTTACACGTACGTAACTGTAACTACTTGTAACTGCCGCATAAATATACAAATCTCCGCTCATAACAGCCCAAATGCTCAACGAACCAATTACAATAAACATAAAGGCGGATAGTAGGATGTAGGATAGTGGAATAGTGGGATAGTGGATAGAAAGGATAGTGTAATTGGAGCCGGTGTAATCGGTTTGTGTTAATGAATAGATTATAATGAGTGTTTATTCGACGCGGGCGGAATATTAAGCGGTACCTTATACGAGGCTCTCTTGCTCGGATTTTGGATGATAGTACGCTCGTTCTTACGTTAATCTGAGATTGATAAGGAGGTACTACTTTCTTTTATTTAAATTCGACGGTTTTTTTAGAAACACGTAGTAGAACTGATAAACTTTAGTTGACTTGTATAACACCATCGTTGCATATGGCATTGCATCTTGCTATCACATCATACAGTAAAGCACTGGACTTATAAACCCCACAACTCCATCAGTTATATAACGGGGACTAACCTTACGACATCCAAATAATAGTCACCGTATTAAAAATGTGTGTCTGTTTGTCACAGCCGTATGATTATAGGAGTCTTGTTTGAGCTTACCTGAAACAATGAAAAACATAATTAAATCAGTTGGCCTTCTTAGAGCTAATAATTAAAAACAAGAAAACGGTAAAATACTGAGAATTTAATTTATTTATTTTGCTACACCTAGTCTTAGGACTATTAGTTATCACGTAACCTACAATTTATTGCTTCTTTCCATGCATTCTTTATAAAACTGTTTTTCTGGCTAAAATAAAGAAAATCGAGTCATATATACTGGATTATTACTTTTAAAAGCCTATCATATATCCCTATCTTATGTACAAAATCGTTTCACTAATTCGTGTATTATTAATTTCGAGCTACTATATCAGAATTTCAAATAACTCAAACATTATTTGGGTAGGCGGATTGGGGTATATTATAGCATATTCTCTTTCATCAATAATATCCCATACTGGGAAGCGTGCGATACTAGGCAGATACTTACAAATTAATCGCTCTCAGAGACCTAGTATGTAATGTTAATGTCAGTAATATTTCCAGGAATGATATAATATACTGTGCCGTAATATGAACTATTCTTGTTGCTAGCAATAGCACAGGAAGCGGTGAAGGGTGGGCGATGGGATGCTGTCTGTAATTTAAGAATCTCTACGTTCAAAAGTACTACATTGTAGCCTAATTTGAAAAAATAATCAATAGTATTTTTTTTATTTTGATTTAAAATTCAGTTACTATCGTGGAAGCGAGACAGCGCACTACAGTACAAAACGACGTCTCGTTTTCACTTAAGTTTGGTTAGAACTACTCTAATAGAAACCACCTTCTCCAAGCGCATACTTAAATGATATTAGTTGATATTTTGTAGTCCATAGTCTTAATGAATAGGCGGAATGGATGGAAATGGATGAATTCAATCAAAAAGGAGAATCGATTGTCAGACGACCTTAAAAAGGTCACCGAAAACGCTGGATGCACACCGCTTTCAACCGCTTATAACCTTTAGAAGATGCCTATGCCCAGCAGTGGACTTCCTTCGTCAAAGACAATGATGATAATTAATCAAAACATTAAAATAACAAACAATCTATCGAGCTTTATAAAATTAGCATAGATTTAAGACTTTAAATACTATTCAAACGTTCATGATCGGTGTGTAAATCAAAGTAAATTAATTTAACCAGAGCTTTCATTTTAATTAATTTTCAGAGAACAATATTATTTTGTTTTCGCGATACAAAGTTTTAAGTGATTGTTTATAATTAACTTTAAATAGGTGAGCAATTAATACTAGTGTCACAGTATATTTACAGTAGGTTAACTCGGCCTTTTCTAAAAAAGTAATGCCTACAGCCGCGCCGTAAGAAACAGTAATAAGGCTGCCCACCTACATAATTTTATTTACATCAACAACACACCGTCGTTTCGTCACTGCGACACGATCGAGACTGTACCATGCCACAGTCATGCCACGAACCGAATAGCCCAGGCATATTATAACTCGCGTTGCGCCCGTTCATATAAAGACTTTGTACTGTAAATATAACTATACTGTGCTAGTGTGTTTGTTAAGCCGTTGTTTTCGAATTATAATTAAACAATTAAGTCTGACATGCTAAAGGAATATCAATTTAAATCCCTCTCTTCAATATTATTTAAAAATGATTTCATTTTGAGGCAAAAGCTTTATATCTTTACAAGTATTTAAATTTGTAGTCTTACCGTTAAAAAATATTGAAAAACATTATTTCAAAGTACAAAGCGTAATATTTATTTCTAGCCTAATACTTGGAAACTCAAATGAGTTCCATATAGTTCCCGTATAACTAGCCACTCTGCCCTATATTGTAAAAGCCCGGACTTTCATCCGATTCCCGGAATTGGCTTTGTAACTGTGTCAACTCACTAGCTATATTATAAATGCATGTGTGAGCCGGCTTATTTCTATGAAGCGTTATTAATGTGTCTTTTTTCTCTTTCGCTGCAGGGATCGAGCACCTTTTGTTTATTGAAAAAGAAAACACTTTATTGCATTTTAATTATAGTAAAAATCTGAATACTTTTTCCTCGGAGGTAGCTCTCCCAGGGGTGATGTTTGTAGCTTAATGAATCTGTTTTAGTTATTTATGTTGCTGTTCTCTACAAGCAACTACCTCTTAACCCGTGTTTTTTTTTTCTGTTTTCTGATGTATAATTCTTAAATGTTATGTAAATAAATACTTATACTCCGTATTAGAGTCCTTATTTATTCACTCAATAGAACTTTAAAGTCAACAGCTTCATTTGATAGTGAGAACTGCAAGTACTCCACGAGACCTCGTCTAACAAAGCATATCCACGACGGCTTCAGAGACAATCATATTATTTAACTCTTAATTACGTTAAAGACGCAAAAAAACAAGAGAGGACGTCATTACTTGAAGTCTCAATGGCCTTAAAATTTCTCCCCGCGCTGACGAACAAAAAATATATTCCGTGCGCGGCAACAATCGCGTCTCGTGGCCCCACCGTCTCTTTTTACTTCCCTCGCAGCTCGTTAGCGATCTTTCCATGCAACAATTACTAAGATATTCTCGCTCCATTCGTCTCTTAACTATTATTTTGCAAAGCTTTCTTGTTTTTTCTCTCGGCGCTTTCGTTTCCGCTCGGACAGCGCGCAATGGATTCGGTTATAACGTCGGAGCGAGGCTGTCGCATCCAATAGCATTGTGTTACGGCAGCAGTTGGTATGGGGAGTAATCTTGTTAATTAGTGCGCGTGACTAGATTAATGAATTTAAAGTGAAAAGCAAGGAAATGAGGGGGAAATTGTTCATATACGATCTTATTGGCATTGCGTCACTAGCGATTAGCACATAGGTACCGGTGGGGTGGACTGGTTACGTATCCCGAGCGCTAGCACTAATCGGATCGCTGAAATGTATTGGATGGCTTGACAAATCAATATCACGCCTTTCGTGGAAACGGAATATTATTCCCTGATATCATGAGATTCAAATATAAGGACTCTATACTAATTGTGACTGAAAAGTCATGTTTAATATAATCACCATTGTCCTGTTAATTGCTATACATACATAATTAAGGCGAATACTGAAGGTTGGCCATAAATTAGCCGGCGACCGGCGCTACGTAATGAAATGTGCGGCGCTGCGGGTCGTGAGAAAAAAAATCAAATTTACCCGCGCTCGGGATTTATGTGTTCCGGTGATCTGAGGCGGCGACACGTGAGGGTTCATTTAACTTACAGTACCTAGAATTATAGGGTTATTATACTATGTGTTTGAATATGCAAAAATTGTATACTTACACATATACCAATATTAACATGACTGCGGTTTGATTCATCATTTTACATTATAACACGTAAGAGACGGGATGCGTGTCCTTAGCACTAGGTAACTTCATAATTACCTTTTATTTTTATATTCTTGGTCCATAAAACAATTAAGTTTTTATAATGTTTGTTACTATTTGGTTTTTCCATTTTAGTCTTCCACTTTTGTGTTCACCTTGTTAGAATAATTGCACGCTGCAATTAAAGGAACACAACCCATCGAGACATGTGATATTAAGCCATATAATCTGTGTATCCTTTGTTGGAAATCCAAATAAATAACGTAATTTTGATACACGAAAACAATTTGTACATTACTTAAAATCGAACTCATAAGTTTGGTATCTCAGATTATCAGCAAGTTAGTACACCGTAACATCCCAGTTAGCACAGGTTAACTAACTCCGGTTAACTTAATCATCAGTCAGTTATGTTCAATTTAACTTTATAACAGTCCGAGAGAAATAACCTTTGGATCAACATTCGTTTATTGAATTTCGATTAAAGTTGGAAGAAGACTTCGAGATCGAACGTCAATATTATTGCTTTGATTTCAGATCAAAGTTTAAAGTTAGCCGTGTTTATGTGGACACCGAGTCCGGAAACCATTATTAAATAAATAAATAATTTAATTAGTATTTGGCTTACGTCTGTGCCTCTAAATGATGGACGCATGGACGGTCGAAATCTAACTTATAAAGACCCTATTTTTGCGTTAAACAAGGAAGAAAAGTAAAACTGTTTTTTAAACGGTTTTTTTAGACTGCAGCTCAAAGGGATTTTATCCTTGTGTCACAGGAGTCTCATAAACATTCAAATCTCATGCACAAAGCGCTAGACTAAGCATGGTATCCACGTTAGTTTGTACCATATAGGTGTCAAATCTGTAGTGGGTCGTGAACTGTTGACATTGCAGTGCCGACATTGCTCATTCTACAAATATTGGTAAACGTAAACGCGAAAGCTTTTTACTCTGTCACACGCAAAGGGCTAAATAAACTTTGACGAAATTTGGTATAGAGCTAGTTGATAGCCTGATATTATTAAAATTTGAATTAACAAGTACGTTACTTTTAAACCTACTGCGTCAGAAAGGGTTCTGTTTTTGCAACTGTAACCGACATTTGCGCAGGCGACGGTAAATAGCTGGAAGCAAAGTCACGGTAAAAAACCAGTTTAAAGAAGAAGTAAAGAGGTAACATTTTGTTAGGATAGACACCACTGATAAATGATGAAGGAAAATAAAGACGGAAACTGAATTCTAAATACTGAAATCTGAAACATTCAAACTGCAGTAAACTGTTGATTACGGCTCAATTCCTTTCTATGGATAGAGGTCTTTACTGAGTAGCGAGACAGTTATATACCGGTTTTGATTTAGTTGATTTTGATTGGTATTTTGAAATCGACGTCCACACCAAAGACATTCATTGCTCAGTATGTCTATAACTACCCAGACACATTAAACATCTGCATGTTTGTTCGCTAGTTGGCTAATGTGAGGCACAAACAGACAAAGCGTCTCGCCCCGGCTTGTGAGCAGTTGTGAGTAATCCCGCCTCATTAGCGCGAGTTTAGTTCTCACACTGCCGTAATGATGTTAACATACACTGGGATACTGTCACTGTATGGAGGATTGCGTTTCAATGATTTGGGTGAAAAAAGTTTGGTGTTATTGAGGTGAATTTCATGTTAAAGTGGTTTTAAATATTTAATTATAGCCAGTATTATGTTTTTGTGGAAGTAAGTTAAAACCTATCTATCTGTTCAGGACTAAACTATAGACAAACTTTGAAGAAAAATAATGCCGTGCAAGATGGTAAAAGTTATCTAATAGGTATTTAAAAGAGTAACTTAATATTATGTAGTTTTAAGGCCGGTTCTGCTCTACAAGGATGACTTTGGAACCATGCAATTAAAGTCAGTTACGTTTTGAAAGTGCCTGAGAAGACCTTCTCAAAATAAAAACCTTTTGATTTTGATTTTTAGAACAATGTTTTTTTTTGTTATGTCAGTCTAATTGGGGGAATAAACCTATACTACGTTGCAAATGACTATTAATACTTACACGTGCAAGTAACAAAAGCATTAATCGAATCAAAACACATTCCGACAAACGTTATGAAAGCTATAAAACCTTCGAAACATTACAAATACGAGTAACCTCCACAACATCCAAGGTCACCCCACACGTATATAAAAATACCCGGGAAGAAATCCCCCGGCGTTTGCACAGGTTTAACAAACACAAAAACCCTTTTTATGTGAGAAACGAAAATAATATATCATAACAATGTGTTTATATCGCTACAAAAGAGTTCGTAATGCTAAATGTTCAAAGACTCTACTTTCATTCAGTGTTTGTACTCGTATTACAAATATAAAGACTTGTCTTCGATTGTTTTTGGACCTAAAATACAGCCATTAACATAACAGCCAGCCATACAACATTAAGGTGTAAACATTAATGTAGATCGTAGATACATTTAATTTTTTTATTTAGAAATCGTAGATTCACTGTATATGCCATTAAGTGGTAGTAAGCTAGTCTTTAATTTATCTTTTGAGAAAAAAAAATATGATAGTTACTTATTTACTTAAACAACGTTAATGCTTCTCGTTCATAAATTTGTGACCAATTTGATTATAAACCTCAATAATTGAGAACAGTTCATTTCTAAAAGGATGTGTGTCCGTAACAGGTGCAAATATGTTCAGTTGCTCTCGAATGCACAAATATCCCAATCATAATCGTACACTATACGAAACTTAGACAGCTCGACATTAATGAACATGTTTATATATTCGTCATTCAGTATTACAGCGGTGGCCACACAACACGCCGCATAATATTTGCTCGCTCCAAAGCAATGAACCTCGCGCACGCACACACACGCACCTATACAAACAAACCATTCATTCCTCAATAATGGCTCCTCTATAATATTCCCGTACGTCAATCATTCCAAATAACCATTCAGTATAAAGGCCAGTATTACGAATAAGCATCGATATATGCAGAATATCTTCTAAATTCCCATTCACCGTATTATCAGAGCATGTGCGGTTACTGTGTAGTGACGTCATCGTTCATTAATGACGTTGTATTGATGACAGCCTTCATTAAAAGTGCGCGGAGTAATGAGGACTAACTCGATGCTCGCTTGTTTGTACGACGCTGATTGTTCAGCGGGAATTATTGTTAGATCGCACTGAATATTAGCTTCTGATTAATTTAAATACACTCTGTGGAATAATTTATTGTGAGTTGTCTAGTACTAGTTAGTCGTCCTTGCTATTTATATTATTGAACCCGATGTTTTGGAATTGTGTATTTTATTATTGTACCAATGGGGAGACTGCATACAAATCCAGATCAGGAATATGGTACAGTTAGTGGATCACCTTACACTGGTGGATTCAAATAGAAGATGTCTGTTTACAACATTTTGTTAGAAAGGCATCACCAGTCGTAGGTCTACGTTTAATCAATACTTAAACTCAACGAATTAAATTTAACAACCTTTTATTTAGTCTTTAGAACATTTAAAATTGGAATTGTTCGGCGTAAACTTTTCGATAACGACCTCTAAATCAATCAAGCGAAAGCGGGAAGCGAAGAGAAGCGAAGCGAGGCGAGCGAGGCGGAGCTGTGCCTAGCGGAGCGGAGCGGAGAGGCCTGGAAGCGAGGCGAGGCAGGCAATCGAATTCGTCAACATACAGCAATACAAAATATTCAGATTGACAGAGTGTAAGTAATTTGCGCGGTTATTGTACACAAATCGAAATTATTCAGATTAATTTGACGCCTTTGAGTAAAAACAATTGTTTTCTCGCATCGATTAGAGTTACGCGAACGGTGCTTAATGTTGCTACTGATTAATTTCATTTGTTATGATTACTACCAGGAAGTGTTAATGGCGAAGTATGATATAATTTTATTAAACATATTTAATTAAATATGGTTAATTAAGTGAAATAAAGTAATGAGTTAATATTTATTAAAGTCCGCTTATAATCTACAAGGCAACTTGCAATCTATATTGAATAACACGTTTTTCCCATACAGTTTGCTTTTCTCCAGCCAAGTATTTATCTGAGGGCAAGCTCTACTGCGCCGAAGTATGTTCGCTTTATCCCGCATTAATTAAAACTAGCAAACATTTAACATACTTGCTACCAACTACCTACCCACCTACCAAGCTACCTGGCTTCCATCCTGGGGCACTACCACCGATGCTTAAAGTAACATTATTGCAGTTGTGTAAGATGAAGCTTCGCTAGCCTAGTGGTAAGACCGTAGGACTGCCAAGTCAAGGGTCTCGAGTTCGATCCCCACGGTCTGCTCCGATTTTTCGAATGTTCTGTGCGTTTTAGAAATAAATATCACAGCTTCCGTGTTTTTGGGGCGTAAAAATGTGGGTCCTGCGCCTGATCTCTCTCCGGTCGCGTCGGATTGCCGTCCCATCGGGCTATGAGAGTAAAGGAATAGAGAGTGCACCTGTGTTTGCGCACACGCTTGTGCAATATAATAATATGTCCCGTATAGCTGGCTGGTGTCATAGTAACACTGGCCGCCGTGGCCGAAATCGGTCCGGATACATTTTTATTATTATTATGTGTAACAGAGATGCCACTATCCGTCGTGTAGTGCGCTGTCACGCGTCCGTAGATGCAATATAATTTAAGTGGTGATGGTAGCCCCCTGGTGGAGTCTCGCGAAAAACTTCCCGTTCGCTAAACTGATAATTAACTAAAACTCTGTATAATTTAAAGTTGTTCTCGAAGTTCGGCGGTTACGAGTGTTTAAAGGTGTATCCGTGTTCCCTTTATGTTAGGTTTATCGGTTGCGGGATCACATAGTTAGGCATTGGTACGAACAGTGCCAATCAATATTCAGTACCTATGAAAAGTGACGCTTTCTGAATGTTATACTTTCATGACTAAACAAAGAAAACAAAAAATTAAGAAAGGGCTTTATCTTTCTTGCAATTACCTTTTTTCCTTGCGAAGCTTCTGATAGAAACTACTTTACAAATTCTGTAATATAATATGATATCTAGTTCCTGTAACAAGGGAAACCGTAGTCCTCACATTGATATGATTGTAATTTCCGAGCAACACCCTCTTGTAGTGCCGTCGGGTAACAATTCCTTCCGTATTATGATAGTTAATTAACTCCATTCTTGATTGTTTAGAGTTATGCTGTTGACTGTTTGTTTTTCATCTCGCAATGATGGCAGTCGAGCGCCACGGCCTTCATTGGCCGTACTATGAGATTGGCTGGTGTCGTTGTGTCAGTGAAACGCCATGACGCGCGGCGTATAGGCATCTCGCTCCCACAGTGGCAACAAACCTACGTTAAGGTCTCATAGTACAAGGCAGGAACAAATACACGCACCACAGGAATGTAATTAAAAGTGTCGCAACATTGACTAAGATATACGCGGTGTTGGCGCTTTAAACATTGATTTTAAAAGCATTATCTATTTAAATTCGGAGAACAACTAGACCTAAAGTTTAATGAAAATTTAAACGGCGTCTATATTCAAATATTTAGTTATAACTGCTCGGCGGGTATTTGAACATAAATTGAATTACTTTCATAGGTCGTTAGGGACCGGCGCTGGGCAGAGCGCTATCGGCCGCCAGTTAGAACCTCCATAAAAGGGTTGTAGTGTTTAGAGCGTGGAGTGAAGACTGAAAGTGGGAAATGCCTCTTCTTTACTGGAACTAGTGTCGCTAAACATATTCTAGATTCTAGCTCTTAGACTGTGTTTAAACCTACGATAAATAATATTAAGGATTACGATTTTTTTTTATGGATGAGATACTTTCTTGCGAGATGACGTCAGATAGGAACGTGTGGAAGAAGAAGACATGCAGCGCCGACCCCTAATAATAATTGGGATAAGGGCAAGGGAATGATGACGATGACTATCTTTGTCGGTGTAGCTTATCAAAACCGACGGTAGTAAAAATAATGTATTTTGGAATTGACAAATATTAGGTACTCGCGTTTTTAATGAGGATTTTTCGATGCTAAGGTTGATTTTCATTTGCTAATTGTGACACTTGCTTAGTCCGAGTGACACTTCTTTCTAGTTTCCTTTGTTCTGTGGTTTAGACAAAACTAGAACATGGATAGTGACGTCACAGGCTGCTGATATGAATTCCTGAATATGAATGCTGATTACAACAGGAACGTCGCAATTAAAACTGAAAATATTCTAGACTAGCTCAGCCCTACGGTTTTACCTTTTTCCGTTTAACTTAAAATGGAACTTTGTTTTTTTTACCGAATTTCATAAGAAATTAATTTGATTTCAGCTCTTCCCCATAAATGAGTTTAGTGGTCTTCAGATTTAAATATCGGTCGATAAGTTAGTAGTCTGTGTATAAAACTTCACTATATTAATAAAGTCCGGTGTCGCATGCATAACCTCCTATTCTGAAGTCGGTCAATGAAAAAGTATGAGCCGTTTATTACTTAGTACTTATTTATAGATTACAGAAAATATCTGTTTATTCCAATCTTAGAAAAATAATTAAACTGTGGCTTATTATAATGTCTTCACATTAATTTCTGTTAAGTTATAATTATGTTCATCTTTGAGGCAAATGTTTCTATTAATAATGGAAATCTCGGGACTTGGTGTTATTTGCGTTTGACCTTTAATTTAAAACAAATTGCTTTTAGCCGACTTCAAATACGAAGTATTTAATTCAGATATAATTATATGTTTTCTTAGAAAGTGAAATCTTATAACTTTTTGTAATATTACAGATAAATGTAAATTATTAGTGGTACCTATGGCTACCTACTACCTACGTTTATTTTTTCTCAAAACGGCCGTAGGTTGTTCTAATACGGTAGATAAAATTAGCCCATATTGGGAGAAAAAGTTGTAGTACCTACTCATTATTAATATGTCAGTTTGGCCACTAACCACTAAACCAACAGGCCAGTCTGATCTTATTTAACTCATTAAAATGTATTTATTACTATGTTCATTACTATTAAAATAAGTTGTGAAGGCCAGATTGGCGGTGCACGTTTCATAAAATATGATAATTTGCTGAATTGGTTAAGCATGGAAAAATCACTCAATGTGACTTGGGTATAGCTAAACATTAGAATATAATGCATACTATTTCTTGCCCGCGAATTCATTTGTGCGAATGTTCCTTATAGCTGCAAAAACATAACTTTCCGCTGACGTAGTCGGTTGAAATATAGCCTATTTGTTATTCCAGAATGTCTGCTTACTGTATATCAAATTCATCAAAAAAGTCATTTGAGCGTGACAGAGTAACAAACGTCCATCCATGCGTCTTGTAGTAGTTTGTAAGTACGGATTTACTTACAAACTTTCACGTTTACAATATTAGTAGGATAAAAGTCTAAAAAAAAGCCTTCCTCAACTAGAAATCAATAATCTGTTATCAGTTTTCCCATAGCACAATCCTCAACAAATTTAATTAAGTAAGTAACACAAGCCAAACCCACTTGGTAACATATCTCGCAAACACTCATAAAAACACTTAGCAGAATGGATTTAGATCATAATACGCCATCCATGTTAATAGCTGGCCTATTTCGGCCTATTTGTCAATACTAATGGGCTCTCGATAAACTTATATCTGCGCCATTCTCGCGACTTATTGCAAAGAATCTCCGTAAAAGGTATTAATTGTGCGTTACTCGAGTGGAATATTATTTTGTGAGATATTATATGTGTTACCAGGGAATTTTATTATTATTGACATATATTTTTTCTTAACAAATATTTTTTTCGTTAACCAGTTACGGTATACAAACCATCCTGCATTGGATAAACACTGTGGTAAGGGAAATATTTGTCTATAACATGCTATAATATTAATTACTTTTATACAGTTTAAGTAATCAATAAGAATAATTCTCTATACTATTGCAGCTATAAGCTTACAAACTGTAATTTTTAATGTAAAACTTTAAAACTATGATAAGTAAATTATACATGCATAGATGCTTGAATTTCTATTTCAAAATACGTTGGAAACATTAAACCTTATCTACCCTTTTACCATAACATTTTTACAAGTTCTTTCACAATACACTCTTTCATAATTAACAAAAGCAACTGCAACGTTTTCATCGTAACAAAAAGTCGGTATAAAGTAAAGCGGGCGACGCCGCGCGGCATGACATAGCTAACAAAATAAGGGCCGTCACCGATAAGATCAATCTCTTTCATTTAACTCCAGCTCCAGCCTTTGACCCGACAACTCGTCTGCAGATGTCCCGACATTTTTTTAATTGTCTCCTAACTAGTGATGTTTGTTTCAATTTAAAAACACGGGATTTTTCCTGTCTCTTGTTCACAATAAATCCCGTCGTTTGTAGTCGGTATATTGTGTAGGAGCTCACTCATTGTATATGGCATATTGTGTTGAGAGGGCAATAATCAACGGATCAAGGAACCTTTGAAGATGTTAAACCTCTGATTTGGTTGGATTAAATCACCCATTTTGAAGAGATTCTACAAAGCAAGCTCATTGAATCACGTAATTGTTCAGAATAGTGGGTAACTTGCTCTTATTATTGGAATTCTCAAGTAAAATTATGCCACTACCGAGTTTCACTTGTCGGCGGTTTGAGAACGCTTTCATTCCCCTTTCAGTCTTATTCCCGTAATTCCCTTCTGTAGTAATTCACGTCATAGAAGCTTTGCACTTTCCAAATTTCAATCGAACGAAAGACGGTTTGAGTTTTATTTGACCTCGTTTTACGTCCGTCAGTAAACATAAATCCAGATTTATTTTTAAACCTTAAAAAATACAACGACCAATTTAATGTCAAATCGATTGAGCTGTAAAATCAACAAATTTTTTATATTGAATCAATCTTTACGGGACTTGAAAATCCCGTTGCGTACATCACTATGCAGCGTCTTTTCGCAACACTAATTAGATTGTTTACGAAACAAAAGCTTTAGTCACGGCCTTTGTCGTCTGCCAGTTTTTAGGAATAGTCGAAGCAAACGTCTCACTTAAGATTGTATCTTCGGCGCTCTTCGTGCAACTTCGGCTAACTTCGGAAATCTTCGGCGATAAAAAAGTGGAACGGTAGAGCTTATTAGAAGTTTTGGGATGTTGTTCGTGAAGTTAGTGTTTGTTTGGGAGAATAAAGGGAGCTAATAAAATAGAGATGGCTGCGAGCGCGCTATTGATTCCGTAGTGTGAAGTGCGTACTTACAAATATTACTGGGCCCGTGTGTATACTGGGGTGTAAGGCTGTAGGTGGCAGAGCTATATGCTTTATATTGTCTTAGTGGAAATGTTCGGGATTTGAAGGTAAAATTGCGTTTAGTGAACCTGTTCTACATAAAATTATGTCGTGGTCAATAAATTCTATGTAAGTGACTTGACTCACAATTATTAAAAAACGTATTGTTCAGATGCTAACATTTGGATAAAAAGTAACGCCAAGATTCTTTACACTTAATTAATTACCTGAAGGTTACTTACCTACCTTCAGGTAATTAATGAAATGTAAAGAATCTAGGTTTATTTCGAAATCTAGAAGTTACATTTCAAACTCGATTTTATAACACTTAAGATCACACTACACAGACAGTAACAATACTATTGTTAGTACTTGGCACGTGTCGCTGGCAGTGAGAGCGACGCGATGCATGACACAGCTCATACCGTATTCCGATCCCGTGCACACCTCGCGACGCTAATGTGTGCCGAAAGGCACTGTCAGGGGATGCAGGCAGGCTATGCAGTAGTACTAATCAGACGCGTCAACAGAAAAATTTAGGAATCAAATGAAATTAAAAGGTTTTTATTTCGAGTTGGCCTTCTCAGGCACTTTCAAAACGTTACTGACTCTAGTTGCGGAAAACAAGAGATGTCATAATATTAGGTACATATTTTAAATCATAGTGTAAATTTTGGCTAAGCTGAGCTTGTATTATGAGTACTACATAAGTGATGAAATTCCACCCTGACACAGAACAAATAAACGTACTTCGAACGGGATCGAACCCACGACCTCTGGTATAGCAATAAGGGCCACTAACCACTAGACCAACAGGCCAGTCTAGGATACGTGTGTCTTAGATACGTCTACATGTAAGCTTAAAATCTAGTTCTTTTTAGAGTTTCTGCATCTATAATGACTGTATGTATGTCGTTGACCTTCTACCCCACATGTTAGTGTGGCAGGATTGGGGTGCAAAGTTAGTAAGTGTCGGATTGAGAGCAAGTGTCACGGACGCGGCACGCCGGCAGAGGTCGCGGGAGGCAGCTCTCTGCAGCGCTTTAATGTTCTGCTTATTAATACTGACGATATGACTACTAGCGGGGAGTCGGTCGTCGTGTCGTCAACGTGTTAGGCGTTATGTAGATGGGATACATCAGAGAGTGTGATAAAGTTACTAAGAGAAAGTAGGTGACACAAAAAACCATGCCGTGGAAATAAATCAAGGATAAGTAAAGGAAATGTGACACCTATACATGCAGAGAAAATGTATACAAGTCGCGAAAGTTGAAAAGAAAAAAAAAACTTTCGCGACTTGTACACATATTTAAGACAGCAAACGGTTCTTATTTGCGATGTAATTCGATACTTCTTTTCTTACGACGTTTCGGACGAATTACACCACCCGTGGTCACCAAAGGACTCCAGTTCACGCCAGTCCGGTTGTCTAAAATGTATGACTGATGTATGTTAAGATATTTCGTATTAAAGAGTAGTAGGTACTAAGGTAGATAGGTAGGTATATCACTATGCCACAACACGTCAGCGCAACATTATTCACTTCACGTCTGTGAGTAAGATCTAAACGGTTCTTAGTGCTACACTAATGTCACATCTTGTTAACGAATATAAAAAACAAATCTCATCCACAGTCCTATTCATATTTCCCGCTTAGTACTGCCACCTCATACAACTAAACTAATTATAGTAACAACAGGGAAATTAACCGGAAACCTTACACCGAGGTTACAAGTTAAAGTTAATATTAAACCAAACTATTCAGAATTAATAATCTGAGTGTATCACTTGAGGGGAATTGCCGTGTTTGTTATAACTACAAAGACAGCAAGACGCAGTTAATTGGGACCGTTAACTTAATTTATAGATAAGTTAATTAAAACTAATATGGCGGCGCTAGTACAACGGCGCTAGTAACAGCCAGCTACCAAATACTGTTTTAATAAGACTGGTGCAGTTGTGAAAGCGAGATCACGTGGTAAGGAAGGTGCTGGACATGAATGTGGATGGCTATACGGGAAGAGGACGACTAAAGAAACGATGGATGGATTGTGTGAAAGATGATGTGGCTGCAAAGAGTGTGACTTGTGAGATGACGTCAGATAGGAACGTGTGGAAGAAGAGGACATGCAGCGCCGACCCCAAATAATAATTGGGATAAGGGCAGGGGAACAATAATGAGTTGTAAGAGCGAGATGCCGCTCTACGCTGTATAGAGTGCCGTTTTGCTTCCACAACAGGAAAGGTTTTACTGTCAAATGTGTTGATTGTACTATATTATTATGTTCACTTAGAATAGTTTCTATAAATAAACTATTTTTAAAACCTAACGTTTATGATGGCTTTAATTCGTTATAGGTTTAAGGTTTGACTCTTCTTTTTTCGTATTTGATTATGGAGATAGAATAACAGTAGTTTTAGGAATAAGGTCTAGATATTTTGAGAGTATTCAGTACTTAAATCAGGTTATTTTTATAGAATTTTAATATCAAACCGGATAATTGTATCCGGTAGAAGAGCGATAAATTGTAATTTTGGTTCAAAATACATTTTAAACTGAAAAAATATCACGAAAAATATCTAGTTGTAATAAATAAAAATGTAACTTAATTTCAGATCGTGGGTACTTAAGTGAATAATTCATCACAAATTATTTCTCATAAAATTAACTTAAAAATAAGCATTTTAATAACAGTAGCTCTACTTAGGCTGGTTCTTTTTACCAACAAGTATGTCCCAGTATAACTTGACCTACTCTACAAGTTTTCTAAGTTTATCAACAAATTAAGTTAGGTCTTACATTAAAATAAGTTAATTTATATTTCTGAAACACGTTACTTTCCTTTGATCTATAATAAATTATGAAGTTTTAAAATTTATCTGATGAAGAAAGTCTAATTTTAGAGTATAAAACCATTTTGTTGTTTATTTTATTCTAATTAGACATCTTAAATTAGATGTAACTTAAATGGGTCTGGCATAACGTTGTAATTATTCTTCATTGACGGCCAGACTAATTAAAAAGGCAACTGCTGATGGTTTATGTTAAATTTAAAAACATGAATACAGTTCATACATTTTTTATTAAAGGAATATTTCTCATTCAGAACAAAACCTTTGCTTGTATTTCCTACTGGAATATTATCTCCATGTGACAACACAGCACTTTTATCCCGCACTGTGCATGAAACCTCTTTTCGTTTCTGCATACAAAACAATATCAACTTCAAAGGTCTGTTTGTATCTTTGTGTTACAATTCCAAAAATCCGTTTCAGTTAAACGTTTAATGCGTCTCTTTAAAATTCTCGGCAACAACGGCCGCTCCATATCTGCTCGCTGACCAGGTTATGCAATGTTATGTTTTTTGCGGTGCCGGCGCGGTTCGGCATTCGGCTCACGTGCCCGCACTCCACGCTCTCGCCACTCGGCCTCGGCTCCCGCAGTTTTTCGGCGTTCCCCGCCTGAATAAATAGTGACAAGAAGACGCTCAGCTATTTCTTTGTGCCTCAGATTAGGGTAGCGAAATGAATGTTTGAATTGAAATTACGTAAGAAATCTTTAGGTACTGAAATATGTTGCCGTATTTTGCCTAGAAATCTAAAAAACCTTTTTAATATCAGGCTCGTCCAACTAGCCATAAAGATAATTAACACTAGCCACATTAAACCTCTATAGTCCACTTTGAAATTATTGTTAAAGGCACCACAACTTTTAATTAAGGTGTAAGCCTTAGCTTGTCCCAAAGTGCAATAGTGGTAGAAATATGCCACAACTTAACACTACTGTAACTCCACAAAGGCATTAAATATTTGTTTTGTTCAAAGTTCCAATCTTCGGAGAAGAACCTCAAACTCAAAGGTACCATTCAAGTAAATTAAATGTCATTCTTAAAGACAATCCCGAGCAGGCCTCAGCAGGCGACGGCGACGGCGGCGAGGGATCAACACCTCAACCCTTACAACCGAAAGCAATTACTAAAATCTCCTCAAACAGTTTTAATGAAAACAATTTCACAAGTGACCGTAACGGCCCAACTAATACAATATCACTTTGCTTGCGGGCCCTTTGACCGTAAACCGCGGCATCATAACGCTTCCACGCCGGCGCCGCATACTTCGCCGCTCATAAACAAACTATTTCTGCCAGCGAAGGGAACCCGAATACCCCCACTCTTATCACGGACTGTTAAAAACTTTCCCAGTTTTAGGTTTATTTGTTTGTTTGCCAGACTATTTGTATGTGCTACTTGCACTGAGCTGTGAGCATCCGATCTTAATATGTTATGATACCGCGGAGTTATTAGACTCGTATTTGTGTTCCGAAGTTGGGAGTTGTGTTGTGTGGAGGTACGAGTTATTGTACCGCACAAGTTTGGAGGAAGTCGCTGCCAATCAATGATACTGGGTTACTGTTGCTATAGTTATTTAGTTCATATTTCAGGTAGTGGTTCTAGCATTAGGTACGCTGGTACACACAAAGATTTACTATATACACATATGAAACTAATACATTCCAACTATTTTGAATTGAGAAGCAATATACGCCGATGTCCTATTTTTTCAAAAGAAATCTTTTTAATATAACCGAGTAAAGTTCCTTGTAGTTCAGGACTTACGCCATAAATGCAACACCTTGAAAACTTGTGACTTTTGGTAGTTTCCTGTCTGTTACTCGAGTTTAAGTACAAATGGCATTTTTAACGTTCACGTGAATCAAGTCACTCAAATACTAAGTCCCAAATCAGACCCATCGATTTGAGGTGCTACCTATTTACCTATGTATCGGTTGCGCGGATAGCCGAGTGGTATAGGTCACCACAGCAATTACCACATTGCGCAACGTGTCGCGGGTTCGATCCCCACGTAGGACAAGAATTTGTGCGATCTACAAGGATTAAATTATTTAGCGCGTGCGAGACTCGTTTAAAAAAAAAATACTCTCCAACACTGTTCTGCAGTGTTCTGTTAATACTTGCAGTAATGTGACTTGTATACAAGGTGTTCACATTAGGCAAGCCTGAAGCTCCGCGACTCTAGGGCACATCCAAACATGCAGCTTATGAATATGGAGCTGCATATACAAATGAGATGGGACTCGAGCCCACACTCTCACACGGCGCTGGTTTCTTTATGAGATGCCATCTATGTCGGAATAGCAACTCTAGAGAATCCTCTGTGGTGTTTTAAGGTACATGTTTTGAGAAGATTTATTTTTGTATGTGTATACATGTAATGCTAGAATGATTCCAAATTCGTAATACTCAATATTTTGTTGGCTTACAATTTTCTTTAATAATGTACATAGTAATTAGTGAAAATGTTTTGAATATATTGCTAAGTCCAATTTATTATCATGGTATCAGTTGGAGGACTGTAAAGGATAAACCGATTTTTTTAAATCAAGATAACCAAATGTTCACGTGGAAATTTTTGACCATGCCCCTATAAACCAAAAATATGATAGAAAGTTAAACTTTAACCAACTTTAATACAAATAGTCGCTTAACAGAGGTAATACAAACACTCCCATAGTTTTAGATATAAACTTCCGCGTTGTGAAAAGTAACAAAGTAAGCAGAACCGGGAGTCAGCATAGAGCAAGTGAATTGAGGTGACTGTTAGTGTCAAACACTATGGAAAGTCCAATACGAATTTAGTTTGTTTTTTACACAAAATTTTGAATATGATAGTAAAGTGTTAGCAACTCTGAGAGTCGGTTGTTTATATAATTCACGACGAAACAACGGATTTAAATCCATTACGCCACAACTGAGAACATTGATAGACCACTTACGTACCAACAAAGCAATGAACATAATTCCACGTTGTCTCGCGTTGCCCGCCGAATGTGTCGGAACATAAAACGTACAATGGTTCGCACAAGTTTAGAAGAGTAGTGGTACAATAGCGTATAAAGTGTGGTGCGGCTTGCGCTGTATACTGTCGGCATCAATGTTGCAGTGCTCGGTCAGCTGATCAAACTTGCAACGCGACGGTAGCGCGCCGCACACAACATATGCATGCATGCATGTTACTGGCATTTTCGTATTTTCCCCACACATTTCGAGAGCATTGTAAACCTTCTGTGTCATAACTTCTTAACTTATTCAAACGATATACGTAGACAGGAGGATTATAAATAAGCCTTTTAAATAGGACTTTGCATGCAAGCTGATATTTTTGTCTTTCCTGAAACTAGAACATACGACCGTTAAATAAACCGTATTGGAAAAGCTAAGCTTAATTGAATTCGTCTGTTCAATTTACAACTATTTCATTTTCATTTTTACCGAATAGAAATTCAATATCGAACTTGATAGTAAAGTAGATAACAAAAATAGGAGAGTTACGTGGAAACGAATAATATCATGTCCTAACTTTTTGTGAAATGTGTATTATTTTCCATTTATTCAGAAAGAATGAACATAGTGCAACGCGATCTGTGTAATGTTTCCCCGAGCCGCCTGGCGTGTAGGTTGTGACCGTGTCACAAAGGACAGCGGCTCAAAAATCAGATAAAATTTGTTCTGGATATTGCTTACAATATTTAGTTACAACGATTACCCTGAGTTTAATATCATTACAGAAATTTACACAATTTTTTTCTTTACGAGCAGCAATCTATGAATTGATACTAATTTTATTTTAATTGTAGTACAAGAGAGAATGAGAATGAGAGATAAGTAAGCGACCTATTCAACATACGGTATAACGGTCTTTACAAACATGTATGGTGTCAGGCCAGGATCATAGATAAGGATCATACCCAATACAGTCGTATAGGATTGTCAACATCATCATCATTCCCCTGCCCTTATCGCAATTATTATTTGGTGTCGTCGCAGCATGTCTTCTTCCTCCACACGTTCCTATCTGACGTCATCTCGAAAGTCACATGTACGATTGTATAGGAATGGAAATACATACAATATGGAAATCATTTTTCTTTGTATATTCGTACAAACACACGTGGCAATGCGGGAATAATGAATGTACTAACTATTGCTGATGTTTAAACATGCATCAACCCCCCCCCCCTTCTCTCCCCTTCCCCTCTCGCGCGTATTGTTTGCATTGCAAAGCGCCGCGCGCCGCCTGCCGCATAAACGTGGACGTTAAATGTTGCTGCTGCTTAACTACCGGTTAATTACCTGAACCCACGTTTAACTGGCTGTCATTGTAAACTGTGAGTGCACTGCTTTACGGCTTCCACCTGCAAGTCTTAAGAACTAGGTATAATAATATGGAATACTGTACCGTAAGTTTTCCCGTGCCGGGGTACAACAAATCCTAGCCACTGTATATCGCTTTCCCGTAGCTTAATAGAATTCCATGGAATCATTATCCTATTAACAACTTTATTGTTTTTGACAAATGCACGCCTGTCTTAACAATGCCAATCGGTCTTAATGGATGGATGTAAGGCGCTGTCAAAGTCATGAGCTGAGATTCCAATATGGCGATCAATTGAATCGGTTGTCAAATCGGTAATTGGTTGACCAAAACACAACGACCTATCATCCAGGCCTGAAGTTTGGAAGGTGGCTATTCTAGTTTTTGTGGTGATCAGGTTTTTAGAAACTAGGATAAAATAATAACATACTTCAACAGCTAAGATTCTTTTGAAGACACATTCTTTAGCCAGTTCAAAATCAAAAGGTTTTTATTCCAAGTACGCCTTCTCAGGCATATTCAAAACGTTACTGACTCTAGTTGCATAGTTCCAAAATTGCATCATATGGAAAAGAACCGGTAAGAAACTCCATCAATTCAACACACTAGATAGGGATAATACCACTGGTAAAGGTTTTAGCTATAGTCCAGCGTGTGGATTTTAAAGCCGGTTAAAGGCTCTCATTATATAAGGCTTATACTTTCCGTCAATCATTTTAAATCGGCCGCTGTATGGCTAGGTAATGAGGCGATTTAGATTCAATCAATATTATTATATGCAGTCGTTTTGTAGCTGTTTTTTATATCATTAGAAAAATAATAATTTAATTTTCGTGACACGATTGTAGTTTCTTTGAGAAAGGTGGTCATTTTCATGCAATAGGTGTCTAAAATGTAATGTTAGGAAACTTTTTTAGAACAATTTTTCTACGTAAAAGTAGTTATATAGGGAGTAAGTTGAGCCGGAACAGATAACAAGTCAAATAGAGCTCGCGGCGGAGCAGCGGCGGCGGCAGGGAAGATTGAAATGCTGCAAGATAGCTCACTAGATAGAGACACACACGTTTTGTGTAACACTAGTTATTCCCACTGTTTTATGAATACTTCCCAAAGTATATAACCTAAGAATTGTTTTTGATATAGATTTTTTCGTACATAAATCTCCTGGTACTGAAAATCATTTATACATTTAATTAAACTGTGAAGACTTGATATCTACATCTACATACGGTAGACAAGGCTAGGTCCCGTGACTGATGGCAACAAAATCTTACATCCTTACATTCGAGTGATGTACTCGTATGCCAGTCTATTGGTAACGGAAGTAGAAACATAACTTGTAAACTTGAAACCTTTTAATGAAGGGTTTCGTACTATTATCTATATTAGAAAATCACGTTTGTTGTAAGTATACTAATTTTGAAGCGTCTATCTGTTACCGTTTTTAATATTGAGAAAATGATACGTAAAAAACATGTTTATTGTAAAATTACTTTTTTTGTTAGCGGCAACGGAAATAAATCATTTGTGAAAATTTCAGCTTTCTAACAATCACGATAGCTAGCTAGACTAGGTCCCGTTTTACCCTTTAGGTACAGAATCCTAAAAAAGAAGTCTGGAAATTTTAAATCGTCGAATTTAAACTATAATAAATGAACCATTTAAAAAGTAGGTCTCATTAATATTCGACACGGATAAGTCTGGCCTCGCCGCGATGTGTTGGAAATAGACGCTCAAGGCTGGCGAGAGGGATATGTTAGTTAGATTGTTATATATGGCGTGATAATAGTTTATTGGATCATTAGAGAGACAGCTAGTACTCCAGACATAGAAAAGTATAGAATAAATAAAAGGGTTTTGTAGCTTTACGTTATTTCTTAAAACAAGAAGTTTAATTGGGGATCGTGACGTCAATAGCCGATGATACTGCTTGAATTAAACGTATCACTCAGTGCATAAACGAATCCCTGCGCCCTATTTAAATGCGCTATTTTGAATACGTTCAGACCGACACCTTATGAGTAGGTCCTTGGCATACTCCGGCGCTAATCTTCATAATTATGGCCACCGGTGGTACATCACTGCCCCATGAACCAAAAGTCTTGCCAGGCGGGGTGCGCCACCTGAGCTACACTATGACAACTTGTCTAGTTTACTAGGCTGGAACGGTAAATACAACACTTTCTCTCAAAGGACGCGGATTTCTTAGCACATCGAAAGCATAGTGTGACGTAGCCACTGGTGGTACACCTTGCCGTGGCAGGAAATACGCCGTGCTCCACCGGTGATACACGCCGGTATGAAACTGTTAAATAACTCTTTGTTACATCGAAAAAAGAAGAAATACTTTTGTAACATCCCGTATATAACATTATGTCCCAAAAAGCTTTTCGATAATATTTCTGCTCGAATCTGCTCCGGGCTAATCCTCAATGTTCACCATTTTTACGCAATACTGGATCCTACAACAAATAATGATCGCGTTACCAGTGAGAGTCCTCGTTTAATATTAAAATGAGAGCTATTTCAATATCGATAGCGCTAGGATATTCCACCTGAAAGCCCTCGCGACATTCTTTATAAATAAATGATGTCTGCGCCTGTAACTACTAGCTCTACAATTAGGACTGTTGACGTTGAGTGAGACAGCGCTCTATACAACGCTTATCGTCGTCTCTCTCCTTCATTGGCTATGAGTCCTGATTTAACCGCTCTTAGTACAGGCACTGATCTTATTGATAGAGGCTTACCGAGTGTGTAAACACTGGCGCACGACGGAGAGATCACTTATTGTTTTCGGGATATTCTTATTTGCGTTAAGAAATAATTAGGAAAATCATTCACTGTTTTGCAATCTACTAAATAATGTAGTCTCCCTCCCATGGTAGTAATCCTATCATGTCTCTGGAAAATACCACTAAAAAGCGTTAAAACTAATTCTAGTTTACGTTACCCACGCCCTCCTACCTAGGTCTATCCGCTGCAGTGGCTGTCTCCCACCACCACTTGTTCTTGCCACTTGTTCTCGTGTCCACGTAAATTAAATTTTTATCGTCTCGTACCTCATAAAGCTAGCTCTGCGTCCCGGGCGCGCTTGTTTTATGTAATACTTTTATAAGCTCCCAAATGGAAGGTTTTAAGTATTTGCGAGTGGCGCCGGGTTTTATTGTATGTCTATTGAGATTGAAGTGTACACTGAACATAAATTTTATTAAGTCGGTTTATGATATCATAAAAATAAGAACGGCAGTAAAACTGGTATCTCGGACATATTAAAACATCATCCGTTGGTATTTGAAGTTTGACTCGAGTAACTACAAGTTTTTTGAAAACTATAAGAGAAATGGGAGTATGTGGAAAAGGGTGACGAAAAGAAGAATAATTCACATTATACGAACTCCAAGTTACTTGGCAGAGAAGACTGAAATATTGGTAAGGTTGACGCACAAAATTATATGTTAACAATAATAAATTAGTACTGGCTGTTTATTCTAAGAAATACCGATGGCCAATTATAAATACTCCCACAATCACAATAGCGTGCACAAAATACATGTAAGCCAATTTGATAACTTCCAAAAACAACATCGACCCCGAGCGGTGCGATACATTCCCGATAGTACGGATTAAAAAGCCATTTTAATTTTCGTTGTGTTCCTGTGTTTGCAGGAATCCTTACGAAGCGAGATGATAAGCGCGATATATTAATATGTATGAAACAATGATATCGAGCGCTGCGCAACGTGAGAAATAACAGGCTTTTAACGTATTACCGCCAACTGCCGGCAAAAAATACACGCTTAAGTAAAGAGTTGCGTGGAATATCATTATCATCGAATACTGAAATGTCAATCAGTTTTAATTTCCCCATTAAGTGTCGCTGTCCCTGTCACGATACATTTCGAAATTTATCCAATGAACTACAAAACAAGCACTTTAATTTCCCATCTGTATGATTAATACAATACGTGACCTAAATATTATAGTCTATTGAAATCGCCCCCATTTGTTACTTACCTTTTTTGTAAAGTGTATAAGTGTTGCCAGATTGATCTATTAAAGGAGAGGCCATTTAGAGGCCCCTCCCATGTGGCACGCGCACAATGCCTCCAAATTGATCATAACCTTTGTTGGCCGTGATAAGTGGCGACTCTTTGTTGCATTATACCGCGATTTATAACAACCATGCTCGTCTGTTGCGGGCCCATTTGTTCTACCAGTATCTTACGGGAATTTAGAAGCCATTTTAAACTCGCTTTGGTTTGTAACATAAGGTTTTCGAACTTCCATAAATGTTTTGTCAAAAAGAATTAATATGAAACAAAGCCTATCCACAATGTTTTCTATATGCGATATATATTATTTCCGCATGAAACAAACCCTGCCTATCCCCGAAAAACAGCAGTAAACATGATTTTTGTTTACGCGCAGCTACACGACAATTATAACTTTTGTTTTCGCATGTCTGCGTCGCAGATAATGTTGAAACGTACGACTGTAATCCCTCCATCTATTGATAACAACACCAGTAAACTATCCTCGGATGGGGGAGGTCGCTGTGTCGTATAACTGCTAGTTTTGTTTTGTTTTATACCGTCATCTGTTTCTGCTGGAGGCGACACATAATGTATAACACGGACATATAGCACGACCCTCTCCCCTCCTCCCCCTCTGCCTGCAAGGACCAGCTTCCTTGAGATAGTATCGGGATCACGGCATTTGCAGGATTCATGCCCCCAGTCTATGTTCAGTGCCTGTATTTTAGGTGATGAATTGCGATACATTTATAATGGTACATATTTCCCTTGTAAATATAACGTATACGTGAAACTAGGCTTTTAGGTAGCAGTGACGTATCAACATTGTATTCCTTAATGTCACCACTTGACTTGGATACACCCACTTATACCTGCGCATGTTTCGCGTACGTATAAGTGGGTTAGTGCTCCAGCTCGCTGATAACGTAGATAGAGAGCTTTGTAGTACCACACCGCCTGTTATCCTCCCAGAACCTACGCCAACAAGTAATTACATTCCAAACCATTCTAGGAAAAGCTTTGACATCCACAACAACCCATCTACTCTGCCATTTCCCGATGACTCGTTTCCTTAATTCACCTTGGTACTTCACGCAAACAATAAAATACAGAACGTATGTAAGCGTATAATAGAGACGCTTCGAGGGTCCCTCGAGTGTGACGCGCAATGGATTGTGTGAAATGTTTTTGTGTCGTTTACCTGCGATCTCATGGATGAAGTGGTACGGAGATTCGATCGGGGACTCAAACTGAGTATTGTTGATATTTCGGGACAGAGGCAATCTTCGGAAATATTTAAGCGGAATGGATGTACGGAGATTGTTCGAGTGTTCCTTTTATTCTTTTGGGCTGGTGGTATTTTAGGCGGTTTTATCAATGTAGCTGATACGTTTTTAATAATATTATTATAGGTTTGTTTCGAAATTGGTTATTGCGGAGTTTTATGCATATTTATCTGTAGTAAATACTTATATTTTTGCGCCATGTAATCAAAATGGAAAGACTTGGGGACTTGAGACCTCATTTGCCCAGCTGTGGGATACTTTAGGCTAGGGAAAAGCAATCAAAGTAAAAATACTTTTTTACACGAACTACAAAAAAGGTTTACTTTCTGTTTCAATTTGCTGGGGTTTTACTTGATTTCAACCACAATACACCTTTCAATGCGTTCACTTTCGATCTCAGTTCAAATTACAGCGAACGCTCGAAGATCACGAAGCGAAGCCAAACAATCCCCAGTTATCTACCTGAGCAGCCAGCAGTAAGCGCGTGGAGTCCACTTGGCAGCTTCGGCGCCGGGTACAAATCCACCACTCGCTCCCGACCCTCACAATATCAGTCTGCCTAGATCCATTCTGCTTATCTACAGATTTCGTATATATTCATTGGACCAAATTCAAATGTGCAAAGCGTACCAATCCATACCCACATTCTTTCAACTAAAACCGACTTTATTTAACCAAAGATAGAATTTCTTTTCGCTTGTACTTCCCGGTCCTTAGGTACGTGTCTCAAAGGCTTGGAGAGCATCGAAGGTGCTTTATTTTTAAATGAAAGCCAGCGATAAGCGAACATTTTGCGGACTATTGCGGCCCCTGTGTGTACGTTATTATAATGTTCTTTTTATTTTCAATTCGTAACGGTATTGGGTACTGATATGCTTTGATAGTCCGTAGCTGAACAAAACGTCTACATTATATTCTCGACCTCTTTCGTCTGTTTGCTGGCTGATCGGCAGCTGAGGATGTTATCGATTCGCTTATTACGATCCAACTTTTGTTTTGGATGTTTTGACGGCAGTGTGGAGAATAACATAGGGAGAAGTTTTTCGTATTATCTTATTGGAAACTTTTGCTTATCGATGTAACTATAAGTACTTAGATTAAAATCAATTAAATTTATCAACAATAAATAAAATTTGAGATTTCGCTTAAAAGACAACTCACCCTCAAACCGAATTCTAAATATCTCAATTGCAATCGACTTTGTAAAACTCTAGAACTTTTCTTAACATTTTGTATCGCGTGTAATCTGAGCAAACGTGTTGATCGGATGCATCGCGAGTGTCGCGTGTCGCCGCGGCTTACCGCGCGCGTCGGTCGTGTCGCGCGCGTCGGATTACTCGTAGCCGCTGTGCACTGCTGGTAGAATTATGTGACTTAGAAATATTGCTTACTTGGATTGCTTTTCCTTTTTATTTTATTTTTCATATGTTAAAGAAAGTGTTTTATGGTTTTGTATGCTTCTTTGTTGATGTATTAAAAAAATGAACTAAATTAAATTAGACAATCAAAGAACTTTGAATCATGATTTAACATAATTTGTTTGCCAAGAAGACACAAGATAAGCCAAAGTTTTCTACAAAAATAAAACATTTAAGCAGCGGGTAAAACTCAGTATCAAACATTTCAACAGCACAATGTTCTCGTATATTGTCACATTTAATCGACTATCTCCCAGAAAATCCTCGAAACAAAGTCATAAGTCAAGGTTTAAGTCCAGACATTTTTCCGCAAGATCATGTGGGAACAACGGCCGGGCTCCGGACTCGCCTTTTAACTAAACCCTCTCTTCAGATCCTCCCGGAGGAACCGCTCGCCTCCAAACCACGGGTAATACAATACATTTCTCTATTTTAAAATTAAACTTTTTATTTGGACCATTTATTATAAAAATCGTTTCATGTCGCCGAATAATGGACTTTATAGTTTACAGTATAAAGTATATATTGCATTGAATTAATTAAATATTTTGATGCGCGTTACACGATCCATTGTATTTATTTGGCTGTGGATTTCAGCTGGTGCTAATTACATACTATAACTCATCCATTCAGAACAAATTGTGCAGATTGTTAATATTACGAATAAAACAATATTTACTGGAATAAAGTTATCCTTATTTATCATGTCAAATATAATCAGCCATTGAAACCCGTTAACATCTGTTAACCTCAACGGTTTAATGCTATATTCATAAGGTTAATTGTCATGGAAGACTATTCTTTGACCGTCCTAATTATTAACTGCATACATCATGATAGGTAGATATTTATGCTTCGTAATTTCTGGCGAATATGTAACTAGGTTACATACAAATAATAAAAAGCAATAGTTTCAAATTAAAAGCATCCTTACACCAAAGCAGTAAAGTTGATTTTCCTAATTCTCACTCTCAAGCCGGCCACTTTATAATATTAAACTAGAATGTTTAATTTAATAACCGTTAGCAGTCTCCCCGGGCCGACGGCGATGGACCGACTAATATTGACAGGTTTCCCGAAGAAATGGCACATCGCAGGATCCTGGCAACACAGCCCGTCCTGGAGATACTGGCAACCCGCCAGCGACGGACCTAACGTGACGGGGAGTATCGCCTTCTGCCTTAATTGTATTTGTTACTATTGTATTAAACGATAAAGAAACATGACTAACATATTTTAGACAGATGGAGTGATCCTTTTGAGGTTGCTGTTGTCTAAATGTAGGCACAATCGTTTATCAAGTCACTTGTTAGTTTTGTTTATCCTTACTAGTTTGAATATTGACCTCAGTTCTATTAAAAACTGAAAACAGATATTTTTAAATAATTTTGTTACAAAATAACTATAAAATGTCAAAATCCCAAATCAAATCCTAATTCAACCCTTCATAAGTGGAAGCACATAAGTAAACTAAACTAAACTCCAATTATGCCAATTACTAGCCGTATTATACTCAAATGGATCGGAATTCTAAACAAGCCGTGCGGCCGGCGCGGCGGTGCGGGCGGCGGTGCGGGCCTGGCGGCGCCTCCCGCGGCCACTCTAACTCGCATTCGGCTCTAAGGACCGAATACTTGTTTAATACAGTCCGCTCTACCAAACTATGCCAATTTTGACCGCCGCCCCTCATCGCGAGGTAGAGGTGAGCTTTTGACTCTGTTGCCTTTATTTGAGAGTCAAATAGAGAGCGAATTGTTTGCGAAAACCTAGTTGTTTAGTGTTGGTCCTTGTAAGTGGGTTCGCAGTTGTTGACTTGAACACGAGAATCCTGGACAAAAGGCCGCCAGAATAAATTAACCGGACACTAGGACGCGATACAAATTCAGTAATTTTAAAGTTATCAGAGAATTTAGTTTTATACTTAGTCAACAAGCTTAGATTGTTCAAAGAACTAAGTGTAGTAGTACAAAGTAGAGTCAACTTTAGCAAATGTTTAAGTTATAAAATCGGAAGGTTTTGTTTTACTTAAAAGGTGAAACTTGCGGATATTTCAGAATTTAAAATGAACGACCGGAATATATCGAATCTGGGATAAAAGCACCTTTTCCTAAATAATACTGAACACTTTGAAACTTTTGCTAGAAATAACAAAATCCTTAAATAACCGACTATCAACAGAGATCAAAATGTTGATACATAGGATCTGAATCTAATTTTATAAGAATTTAAGGTCTAAAGTTAAATGACCTTTGAAAATTTGGCTTCCGTGGAACAACACAAGTTTTCAGATAGCTGTGATACGAAACGTGATCAATCTGTAGATCGAGGTGCAAACGCGACGCAATATTCTTTTATAGAGGTTAATTTATACATAGAAGAAAAGAATTATTGTGTTTACTTGGCTACGTTGATAAACAGAACAAAATGTTTTATTGAACGGTGCTGTGAAATATTCTCCTTTACTTATTTAACCACAATAATTTCAGCCAAGACTCGCGCAAAAAGGCAACATGCGACTTCTTTACGCCGAAAACGGTAATGTTTATGAGAATAGCATTGAAAATCTGGCACGCGTTAAAGTTTTGTTTAAGATAAAAATTCATAGAACAAAAGGACCAGAAGGATATGTACAAGCTGATACGAGCTCAGTGTGACGCCGGCAGGAACGCCAGCCAAACAAAATTAAATTCGTACGCGAGTGCAAGATAAATGGCGTCAGAGCGAGTTTCACAGACGCATGCACTCGGAGGCCCCGCGACGGTCGTGCCGGGCCGCTGATAAGATACGGAAGTAGAAGGAATGCTAGGGACGGGCATTTGATAAAGTGTATGTATCACTGGAAATAAAATTTCAATCCTTTAAATATTTAAAGTAATTTTGCCAACAGATCTTCTTAAGTGTGCGTTTGTAAGAAAATACTAATATGAGAATTCACTATACCTTGTTCATCTGTCTATGTGTCTATCATAACAAACGTGGGCGCCGGCGTTAGCAGGGTCAATAAATAAACCGCATTACCACTTAGTTACCAGTCAACACATTAACGTATATTAATAAAACAGTAGGCGACTTTGTCCACATCACCATAATCCCTATAAATCAGGCACAAACTCATAACATTTGGACAGTTCATTAAATCAGCAGGCGAACAAACAAAACTTCGTAATACCATGATTTAAGCGGGAGTTGAGAAAACTTCCAAAAATAACGTCATGTTGCAAGTCTGGCCGCTTGACCCGTCTCCACTGTGTCGCGGACAACTTGCATTACTGTGACAGTTGAGGGAACCCCACTACAGGGTGATGATACCTTTTTGTTTATATTTAAATTCGATTTGTTTGGTAAAGGATGGGTTTCTATAGAAGTTTCCTTAGAAAATTTTCCTTAGGTATGGAGGTAATAAAATTTATGATGAACAAATGGGAAAATAATTTTCTTCTTCAATATATGGGTGTTAGATAGAATTTATACAGGATTGCAAACCACTTTTTTATATTTCCATAAATGGTGACAGAGTATTGCTAAACCCAGTTACGTCATAAAAAAGATGCTGCAATCTGCGGTTTGTGTGCCCAAATATAAATGTTTACTAAAATATAAATGAAATATTATTTACAGGTTCACCCCGCACAATACCTTATGATATCAACCTGAATCTATAGTACAAAGTGCTTGAATTTAGATCATAGGTACTTGTAGTGCTTCGTAAATAAAATCTACTTAAAATAACCTCAGCGAACAAATTAATATAGCTTTTAGAACATCAAAGTGGTCTGTTCGAGTATTTAAGTTAATTATATTAAAAACATCGGGCGCGGCTACATCGACAGCGAGGCGATACTTCATAAGACATGCGAGTCACTTGCGATGGCTATGCGATGCGCTATCGATTTACGTTAAGAGGGGATAAAGATCTTTACTTTGTTTTTTTTTTGCTTTCTATTTAGTACGTACTAGATTGCATTTTTTTTGTATTTAGTAAAATTTTGGTCAAAAGGATAAAAAGTCAGTGTTACTTAACCTTTAAAGAGTTTTAGAAACAGCTCTTGAAATTCCTAGAAGGCTTGTAATACTCGATAACCTAAATACCAATGGTACTAAAATTGCTTCAAATTCCCAGGTATTCCAACTTCGGTCCTTAAACCACAAATCAGTCACACTTAATCTAAGGTCAACATTGCGGTTCAAGTTGCACATATTGAAAAACTTTGGAGACAGTTAAGTCGCGCTATGCTAAGTAAGTTACGATGTCGGATTGCCTCGGGCTCAGGATCTGAGGGATATTGACTCTGAACCCATAACCCTCTGGAATTTTGATTACTCGCGCCTATAATCCCATCCCGAGATGATCCCTAAGTGGAGAAGGCATTTGCAATTTATCTAATTGTATTGGAAGCGGTCGGGAACAGTTTGTCTTCGGCATTGTTGGGAGCTTACGCCGGCGTGCGGCGTGCGGCGGAGCTGCGAGCGGCCAGGGGGCTCTGTACGGGATTCGATGGTAAATCACTGTTTATCACGAAGATCGATTTTGGTTCTTCGGTACGCAAATCTTATAAATGTGTTTATTTTTAAGACCTTCGCAAAGAACTAAGTCATCCACGACTAATTTAGTATCTTTGTGCAACAAAAATCCTATTTTCGTTAAAATTACAGTTCCACATTGCTGACTTAACTTTATTCTTCCAATTCCTATCTATTGAAGCGATTTATTATTACCTAACATCATCACCAAAGAAATTTGAATGTAAAAGTTTGCCAGCTTTCCAGAAACACTATTACATTTTGCTAAAATTTTATGAAATAGCGGGTCTGAGAGATTGTTGTATAAATAAACAGTTACAATTGATTTACAAACTAGTGTTTTAAATAAACATTTACTACCGATTTTAATTGAACAGCCTCGACCATTGTTCGACTCCACTAGCTAAAGCAATTTAATTTACAACAATTCTTTAAGCTACCCTTCCGCCGGCCTCCAATGAAGCACTCGTCAAAATCAATAGGCCGTTACAAATTAAATTTAATTAAGGAAAATTCGCGGCAGAAACAATTTAACAACGGAATTCATTACCAAATTAAGATTCGTTGACGAGTTATTATCTGAACGGTAACGTTACCGGTGCGAGAGCCGCGCCGGCCTGCGCTCGAGCGCCCGACGCCAGCCGAGCGCACACGAGCGGACACGAAGCCACCCGACAATTTATTAAATACTTAATGAATTTTGTTTAAGCGTTCAGTAGTAATTGTTGCTGCAGATTTGGTCTGTCTTTATAAAAGATTTGTTTGATTGAAAGGGATTTTGATTGAGTATTTTTCTGTCAGATGTTTTGTTTAGATTGTTAAAATCTGTTAAAGAATACCTCTATCTACTTGTTGGCCTTAAAGAAGTGAATCTAAATATATATGTTGTAAGAACAGGTAATATTCTCAGCGAAATCACATCTGTAAACTGAGCTGAAACTTCATAGCAAATAAAAATATTCACCTTCCAATTCCCAGTTCAAACATAAATCAATTCAGATTATTTCAATAGCGATCGTTCTCGCCACGTAACTGGAAAGAAAATAGAAAACAATCCACAACATTGCATGCCGTACTAACAGTTTGCCAAACTGTATCAATAAACAAATACCCTTTAAAAGCTTTTGTTTGTATGTGTGCGTGTGTGTGTGTGCGTGTGTGTGTGTGTGTGAGGCAGTGATAGAAACTAATGCGGCGGGTACATGTGCCAAATCTAATGAGATTGCCTCGGACCGAGATCGCGATAAGTGCACTACATGCCGACCTCTACATTCAGTGACACACTAAACTCAATCAATATTTTTCTTTTCAGCCATGATGTTCCAGTATTTCTGGATACATTTAAATATTTTAATTCGGCTTCATTGGTATGTTGGTCAAATAGTTAGTGATCCTGACTGCTATACTGGAGGTCGTGGATTCGTCAAACACCTTCGGTCAGACATGACGAATCTATAAGGGTTTCATTTCTACGATATGGCTACAGAACCCTTCAAATTAGGTTCAAAACAATGGATCAAAAGTTTTAGTAACCTCGAATTATTTGAGCCTAACAAAAACAGTTTCGATTTGCACCACAGACAAGAAGAAGAGAGTCAAATAAATTAGCATAGCAATAAAGCCGGCGAACAGATGCCACAGTACAGGCAGATATACCAGATAAAGCTGAAATATGAACACTAACCGTAGCGGAACACACGCCGAGAAAAAACAACGGATTTAAACGAAATACTCGCAAAAATAAATGTTAATATGCCTCGTACTAACACAATTATACCAAGTAATTGTTTAAGCAAATAAAGCTACTAAACAGAAAGGTGCAAAAGGTTCGTTTTACGCTAACACAGTAAATACAACACTCTATAATGTTTCAGGATCGTCTGTAATGTGACACAAGTTATTGTTACAGTTGAACCGTTAACAACTCCACCGAGAGTGTCAAATGTTTTTCGAAATTTTTGTACTTAATATTCATGTTTGAGATTTTGGACACAGTTTATACTTGTTGTTCCCAACATAACGTTTTACTTTTACGTTTCTTTTTTTTGTTATTAAATAGCTTTGCGAAAAACAGACCAAAAAGACAGATTTTATGAGTAAATCCTATTGACACCATGAACATTACACTAAACCTTCTGCCCTACACTCGTTCATATTAAGTTTTATAGTAGTTCCCCTTGCGGGGAGTGAGAAATGGGGACAAGGAAAACTATAACAATTCGTTTCGGTCATTATACGGGACACAAATCGAGTTTTTCTTGAGACAAAGTCAGTTCACACGACAGGGTTGGCACGCGACCAAAGCCACTGTCGCGATGCGAGCGCGGCTGCGTGGCGGCGGCGGGCCAACGGGAGATAGCGGATTTATGTAATCACATGGACCAAGTAATAACATTTAGTGTTCCGAATAGAAGGACACTCGGAATAAAGGCGAGGAAATAACGGTTTACATGCCGCGCGATCATATTAAAATTATATTTATGACCGAACGTTACTCCACTTCAAGTCGCCGCCGCTCGGTCGGCGATGTCTTCCACATATTTTATATTCACGCAGAAATTTTACTCGAGTTCTTAAAATATATTTTTACAGTTACACATTTATTTATAGTGATAGTTTTGGGCGATGTTTGAGTAACATAACGACTTCAAGCAAGCAAGATTGGCTACGCTACCGGGGCCTAGAGACAACGATACAATATAAGTGCTACCGATGATCTATCGAAGGCATATCTGTTAGGAATGACGGTTCTTAATCAAGAAGTCATATTGTCACAATGAATGGTCAATTTAATACATTACAACGATTCGATCAGCGTTAACGCTCGAAGAAATGTAGCCATTAGAAAAGCTGGTCCCTTATAATATATTTTAATTATAAAAGCTTCATCACGTTTACTTGCACAAAATTGCTGACATTTTTTTTCCTTTTTTCGAATACAAACAGTTTTCAAATGAATCGTATTTCAATCTGGTGAGCGGACAAACATCCATCCGCTTTAAAAGCAAACCGAGAGCTGTGTGTATTGGGTAGTTGGTCACACGCGTCGTACGTGGTGCACAATGTTTCACAAGGGTCATTGTTCCACAAATATACAAAACGTAAACAGTATGATTAATAATAATTATGTCCGGGCCGATTTCAACCACGGCGGCCAGTGTTACTATGACACCAGCCACCTACGCTGGACATATTACCTATAGTGCACAAGCGTGTGCGCAGACACAGGTGCACTCTCTACTCCTTTACTCTCATAGTCCAACCGGTGCGAGATCAGGCGCAGGACTGACATTTTTACGTGCCTTCCAAAACACGGTAGCTGAGATATTTATTTGTAAATCGCACACAACATTCGAAAAGTCGGTGCGTGTCGTGGGGATCGAACTCAAGACCTTTGACTTGACAGTCCTGCGGTCTTACCACTAGGCTATCAAAGCTTTAAACAGTGTGATTATCATAACTGTTAATAAAGCAATTATTAAAAAACACCTTTAAATATTTAACTTTCTATTAATTTTGTAAAGGTTAAATACAAGTGCAAAGATCTGAAGACCAATTATTTCTTTATAATTAAAAACGTCGCAGCGGCGGTCGAATCTCAACGCTTTAAATGTCACACTTTGACATTTACGATATAGAAATGGTATTAAATTACGTAAATCGTAAAATTACGAGAATCACCCCACTGATGTTTGTTTGGCTCGGATCAAATAAAGGACGAATTAATTTTCATACATTTGTGGTGTTATTATAAGCGAAACAAAATATAAACTGAATTCCATTTCTGATTTTAATACTTAGCTATCTATTTAGAAACGAAATAATATTTGTTCAAAATCTGTAGGGTTCTAAATTGATGTCATTTTGGTTTATGCGTGTCGGATAAATTAATTTCAATTAAAATAACTTACCTAACAATTAAAAACTTACAACGATAAACTGATTTGAAATTGTTGATGCAATCACAATATTTTTATTTGTGTAAAAAATTTATAGCTGTCTTTAAACTACAAAAAAAATGCTCTTTTAAACATTTTTAAATAACAATACGTTTCAGATACGTTTTTGATGTGACAAAATAAACTTTTAGTTTCGTAAACCTCCCTATAATGTCGGTAAACCTTTCCCCGACCGGCAATAATCCCCGCTCACCTCTTACGCCCGGAACCCTTCCCTAAACGAGAATTTATTATAAAGTGAGTACAAACTAGTTCCGTTCTCTTATTTACGCACCGTAATGTCTGGCAATTGTCCTAACTGATTCAGATAGCCGCGGTCTAGATAAGCAGCTCGCACGGCGGTGCGCACGCCGCGTTTCGAACGTCGCGTGTCTGCCGCACGGTGAACGAACACTGTGTTTTCATGAATAAGTCTGTTATATTATGTTAGCCCTGTTATATTCTAACAAGTATTGTAATTAGATTTTTAGTTGTACTGTCTTTTTTATCATCTTTATCAGCATAAATAAACCTAGTCTCTAAGTGTCTAGTTCATGAAAAAATGCAAGCTACAAGCAGAACTCAAACCTGCGATATAATCTGTAATTAAATACAGAGAATATCTCAACGTTCCTAAATACCAGGTAAATATTTATGATATTTCGCAGCTTGTAATAAAGTCTACTATTGTTATTTGTTTTCTAAAATATTGTTTTATCTGTTTAATTATTGTTATAGCATAAAGTATAATAATATGGTGTAGTAAGCTATCGTGGTCATTGATCGAGGATTTTAAATCCTTCCACAACCCTTGCTACATATCGTACGGCAACTACTTACCTACATGTACTACATCGTTTACATAGTACATGAGGTAAAAAACGCTATCAAGCAAAGTTATCAAAATGTGTTTACCGCGAAATACGTAACAAAAACATCAATATTATTACAATAAATCCTAAACACAGACGCGTGGCTGCTCCTACGGTACCTGTTCCGGTAGCGGAGGGGCGCGGGGGGGGGGGCAGGGGATAAACCCGGCTTTATAATAATTATGTTGACGTTACAAACCTTCCGCAAAGACTTTCATCCTTTTATTATTAAAATTAAGATGCACGAAATCTCTTTACTCACAAAGTGAAACGGCAGTAGAGGTCAAATGAAGCAACCAATATGTCTATGTATAGTGGTATATCGATTATGTACTGTAAAATGATATGGTTGTGTGTTTGACAGCTATTTAGTGTTATTATCTAATTGTCGCTGTTTGCTAACTGAATTTGTAGATATTTTCTAAATCAGGACCGCTACCATGATGTTTTAAAGCAGGATGGTAGCTGTTGTGGAAAGGAGAAGCCGCTATTTGGTATATCGTGCTATCTCATTCCACATCGGCTACTGTGCTACATAAACGACGAATAGTATAAACAGGTAACAATTTTTATTAATTTAACGTGTAGTCACGACACACGAAACAGGTGTAAACGGCGACCAAATAATTGTAGTTTTATTGTACGAAATTTCTGAAGATGGTATAAAATTTTCTTGAAATTGTAAACTAAACATAAAATGTTTAATGTGAAATAAAATATCACAATTGCGTAAATCATTTGACTAGAACTTAAACTTCGATTGTGTGGTACGTGTGTAGGTACATGTATTTGCTTGTGACTCTACTGACCATTTTCATTTTACATTTTTTACATTTTTTCTGACTTCCTTTCTAAATCCGACCTACATTTAACGAATATTGTAATATTGAGTGAGACATAAGTCCGAGGTCTGCCACACACGCCCCCCCCCCCTCCCCCTGATTGCCGGGCCCGGGAACTTGTCACAACTGGTGACAGATTGCCGGCTACTTATGAAGACGTCCCGTCTTATGTGTTACTTATGATTGTCCAAGCGAGTGCGACTCAAGTACTGAACTTAGTTCTGTGGTAATATGTAATATAGGGTGTAGTTATGCTGGTGTATTTGTGAACTAAATTAGGACAAACATAGGTACTTAGGCTAAAAAATATCATTTTTGAAGACTCCGCCTACGTGGATATCGTTGGTTTAAAATTGCGCAAGTTTACCATAATCATCATTCCCCTGACTTAATCCCAATCATTATTTGGAGTCGGCGCAGCATGTCTTCTACCACACGTTTAAAGTTGCGCAAGTTGTGCAACCATGAATAGTTACAAGTTAATAGTGAATTTTTAGGGAGACCAACAAATAGCAAGCATTAGGACTGAAGGCGGCAGGACACTGAACAATCAGCACAAATTAATAACACAATAATAAATAAATAATTTCACAATATCAATAACAAGTAGGCTGGTTGTCCAGACAGCGTCAGTGAAGACGTCAGGCCGCGTCGCGTCAGCAGCGCCGGGTTAAACCCATTACCGAGCCGGGAGCCGGCGCTGGTCGTTACAGCATCGCGCGGTAATTGCTGACTCAATGTACCCTGTCTGCACAATGGATCGCTTCACAACCGTTTGTGGCCCGCCATTAAAACATAATGATAAAAAATTGACGAACTCACTCCCACTAATATCACTTAAGTGACAGCCTGTGCGACATGTCGGAGATAATGTAACTTATTTTTAAGGTCAAAGCGCCTCGACAATGTTATATCGCTTTGTTGTAGTCGAGAATGGAAAACTTAATAGGAATGAGAATAAAAGTCATTTTTGACAAGTCATATGATTTTTTCTTGTCAGTTACGAGTACATACAAATATAGTACGAACAGAACATGCGTCAAAGCAGCATGCGAATCATCACTCATCATTCATCATTATAGATATCTGAAGGTTGGAATGCTGTACGGAGACGAGCACGACGCATCTTCAGCCATTTCTGCTCTCCACACAAGGTAAGAACTCTGTAACGAAACTACTTCACCATACATATGTATAGTGACGTAGCGTGTATGTATGAGTTTTTAATAAAAACTTTTTCTCCGTCGTAGTACTGCAAAGCGTCGCTCGTCCAAAATGCAGGTGTAAGCGGTACACAGGCTTTAATAAATAAAGTCTTTGCAGCGGCTGGTATATTGCAATCATGTTGTTACCAAGAACTTTGCCGAGATTGCTGCAATAATGCGTGTTTATTATTGCGAGTCATCGCAAACTCCTTTGTGAACATAATAATATATGTATTATTATTTTTTCGCTTATGCTAGTTGCATCCGCCATTTAAATTAAAAAAAAAATGCCCAATATTCTTATTTTAGCATTATTAATTTGATGAAAGAACAGTAAGTAAGTATTTTATTTTATTGTGTAGTGTAACAGGTATAGAAAACAGAAAAATACGATCAATGCAAAAATATTCCATTGCATCAATTTTCTTCACAACTGTCTAATTTTCATATGGAAATCATTGTTCGCAATTTGCATTCATATTGTATTCGTGAGAATTGATCAATACGTAGTGATTGCATTGCCGTAACAAACACCATTATACTCCAGGAGCCAGGCACATTCCCCACAATACACGGATAGCATCTCCATGTTCAATAACCGTTGAGCTGATAAGAGAGCCTGTAAGTTTGTCGCGACATCTATGCGATCATTAGTAGGTTATGAGTGGAGCTCCTTGACTACATTTGTATGCGATGCGTTTTACAAGAGATAAGTTTATGTGCGCGATTAGCCGCGAGTTTCTGCGATCGCGGCAAGGGGCTGAGCGCGGCTTCCGTTATCGAAATGCGATGAGGTTTGAGTGACGGCCCGAGTTGTGGAGTTTCGAATTGTTTTATTTTAATGGATTTGAAATGTGCCCTCGATGTTTTAAGAACCGTAAATCGTGAACGCTTGTTCTCTTTGCAGAACAATTTAGATTTGTGTTACATGAACGCTGGGAGATTTTGTTGCGCTTAGATGTGTTTTTTAGTAATTTTGTTTTATGAATACGTATTTACTTTTCATTTTGTTTCGAACTTTTGTTTCTTATGAACTTGTTATTAAAATGTTATGTTTCATTTGGTATTCTTTTATTATGTCAGTATTGAATCTTTGTCGAATAACATGGAAAATGGTGGCTGTCACATAAAAGAAAAGTAAATCACAACTAGATTAAAAATACAACTTTTGATACCCTTAATCTTAAAAACAAATTTGTAATCAATCAACGAAATCAACAATCCAATAACGGAAAATATCGGCATTACTGTAAAATCAAACATCGAATAAATGAATAACAAAACAACACGCTACCAATTATCACGGAAATTAAGCAAATCATCGGCATCCCCGCCCCGCCGGCCGCCGCGCCGCGTCTCCGCCCCACAATACGAACTAATTGAAAAAACTTTTAAGCGCGCCTCCGTCAAATTGTTTCACCGAGATTTCGACGGCACCATTTTAATTTGCGAGCAATTTGTATAAAAATTAAATGTTTAACGTGTACGCTAATGGGACGAGGCGGACAGTCGAGCGGGGTGAAGCCAGGAGCCGGGGCAGGGGGAGGTGGGGGGAGGGGGGGGTGCAAGGAAGAAGAGAAAATGATTCGCTTATAAATGACAAAGTCGGTTCATCTGGTTTGTTTCGCGACATTTTTTTCGAGTTAAAGTCCGCTTTGAGTCGCGCTCAAATATTCCTGCGGTCATTTGTGATGGCTGTTCATTTATAACGGCATTCATTCGTTTAAATTATGATGGGCGAATTGTTTTATACGCCTGTTACATTTTTATTGTTTTGAATAACTTTCGGAGGAGCGCTGCCTTTATTGGTGGAGTTTATTAAGCTTACACTTCCGTCTTAATCAGTTTGTACTGGTTTAGCTTCTTCAACAGAATACTTTTTTGGAATTTCTTTCATGTAAAATATTATAGAGTGTTGTAGTCACGACAAGCAGTCTGCTTTAGAAAGAGACAGAGATACACTCAATCTATTCATCACTCATTTCCAATACGTTTTTCCAAAGGTAATAAAATAATGCAGGTATGGGAAGAGTATTGTTACATTACAGTAGTTATTAATTCAGAGCGGAATAGTAACGGGAGCGGTGCGGCGCGGGGGGGAGGGGGGGGGGTTGACAAATGACCCATTATACTGCGTTATGCAGCGACTCATAAAAACTATGAGAAACCTCCCGAGACCGGCGCGACTCGATGTAAATCTGTTTAATAAACTACAGTCAAGCAGCTGTGCTGTAGAACGAGTTGTTTTAAATATCAATGAGGATATTTTTGTAATAACTTTCGTGAGGATGATTCATACTTAAATGATATGATGGTTTATTCACTTGTATTTATCGGGGTAACCCGACTAGTTCCGACTAGGTTCGACTCGCGACCCCGCCGCCGCTTCAGCGCATGATTAAGGACTCCGGTTGGCTACGAAACTAGTCGGGCTATCCCGATAAATACGCTTGAGTAAACCGCTATATCAATGTATGTTAAATACATTTAAGTATCAATGAGAATAGATTCAGTTTACACATGCGTCAGAAAACTGAATGCACAAGGCAAGGACCGAGTAGGGATGTATGGGAAAAAACATAATGCGCCCATTTCTTGTCAATGGATTGAGTTTGAAAATAGGGCACAGATAAGAACAAAAGGCTAATAAATTCCAGCAACTATGTAACTTGTAAGAAATGGTCTCATAACATTGTTACAAGTAGGTCGCTTACAATGTTGGCTGGTACGCTGTATAAGATTCAAGTGAAAATAATTTGGTACAGTCACAGACAATCAAATCAATCAATCATACCAAACAAATGAAATAATTCATCCTAAAAAATAAAACAGACTCAATAATACTGGCATTAAACATGACTTAACCCTCTCGCCGCCGACATAATTGATAGCGGACGCGATACGAGTGGTATCGGCGACCGACTCAATTAACAGTCGCACAACAACGGAGCGGGTCTGATCGGCCCCCGGTGACAAAACCTAGATAAAAACATTATACATAGCTTACTTTTTTCATGGCCGAAACCCAAATATTAATTTTTGTAAAAGAGCTTTTGAATTAATTGTGATTAAATTAAATAACAAAATTAATTTTGCGAAGGATCAAAAGAAATTTCTGGATGTTAAACTTAAAATACCGGTATATTGCATGGGTATATGTGAGTCATTTCAAAATAGTCCTAAGTTTAGTAACTGTAGTCAATCGTAATGATAACTTAGTAACTGAGAACAATAAATATTATTGTATTCTTGATTGTTTCCCAGTCCAGTCGAAACCTATTGTCACATAAACCTTGTAAAATCAATTTTGAAACCAAAGCAATGTAATTGAAATTGCAAACATACGAGTAGCAGTGGGTACAGTGATATTGCTCGGTCGTCATAGATAACTAGCAGGAGTACTTCGTGTGATTCATACCCGTCCCGTATAGGATCCTGTCGGTACTGAGATACAAGAAAATTGGATTTTTGATAAAAACCGTGATTCGGGTCTCGGCGGCTCCTCAAATATTTCAGCCGATGTCTGCGCGAGTGACGGAGCGGAGTGTTGCGGAGCCGTGCGGAGTCGTGCGGAGTGCGGAGCGGAGTGCGGAGGGGGGGGGGGGGCCTCTCAGCTCACCTCACGTATGTAGACCACGAAGCTATGTATATTTATGAGTTCATACGATGGGCACATTTTTTGGAATGAGATTTGATGGTTTCCTATTTTTTTTTTCTAAAAGGATTATTCATGGCGTCTGATGAAACGACCTTTTTAAATTTTTATGTAGTTATTGACAATACTTCCTGGTGGAGCCTACCACCATCTCCATACATAGATATTTTCAGTTATGGGTGAGAGTTTCAAAACTGTTTTAACTAAACTATGGTCAGTTTTCTCTTTAATTTGATTCATAATTATAATTATGCGAACGGTTTTACTCACGCGTGTTAATCGGGCTTTGACGACGATTAGTTCGACTCGCGAGACCCTGCCGCGTCAGCTCATGATTAGGGACTCCCTAATCATTCAACCGTTAACATATGACTGTCAATTTAGTGTCGAGCAATTTATTCATATTTGACGATGCACCATTAACAGATGTTAGGATTTAAAGGCTCTGCACTTCAAGTGACGCAATCATTCCATCTCAGCGTTAACAGGACGGCGATGGATGTCGCGGAGATCATGACGCACTTCATTTGTATTCCACTCAAACAGACAATTTATTTTCTAACGATTCTCGAAATTAATGACATTAACCCTGCGCAAACTTCAACGGTCTCGCAGGCCCAGCCCTTTGAAACTTCATAACTGACCCAAATTGAATTTACTACAATTTGTATTTACTGATAATAATGTTAAAATTGTAAGTACACCTTATTCAATTAAACACAGATATTCAAATAGGTACTATGTACAAGTAATACCGGTACAAAAACGTAATATTATCATGGCATCTTCAGCATCATCAGTTCCCACGTTTTCCTTCTTAGTTTACCTATAATATTTAATGTTAGCGATTACGAGGTTTCGTGTTTTATGTTATTTTTAATACCATAAAGCGCTTAATGATATAAGTCTAAATTTGATTTAAAATTACTTTAAATTTTCAAAAAGTGACCCAGTAAAATGAATTATACATGTCTGAAAGACCTAATAAAACTTAAAACATTATTCCACAGCGCTCGCAAGTTAGGGTTAAAGCTCAAAGCGACAGATACAAATGTTCCGCGGATCGCTTTAGTTTTGTAAATGAAAGAAAACTTCTCGTATTAATATTCAGGAGCCGAACAACTGTGGGAATTGACAATCATCTAATTTGTGGTATGCAATGTAAAATATAAAGACTCTCGGAATGGATGATTCAATTAATGGGACCGCGACAACGCGAAAACTTCGCACGTCCATCAAGTTTCGAACTTAATGTGCAAAACTGTTGAAGAATTAATGTGGATATTACTGTGCCTGGATTCGCTCGTTATTTTAATAGTATCACGTCCGAATACTTTAGAACTGAAAGTACTGCTGGACTCGCATCAGCGCTGACTTGCATTAATACTGTTCAGAATTTATAAGAATTACTTTATACCATTTCCTCAGAAGAGGTCAGAGTATATTTTCGACTATTATACAAAGACCTTAATCAGAATGATATTAATAACTTCTTTCATGGAAGCCAATTAACGAAATATAAAAATAGATCCTCCATACCTGTGTCGTTATTTTAAGAATTACTAATTTCGTCAATTAATTGACATTTTCTCGTGTATCACGTAGGCTGTAGATGTGAACCTTATAAAATAACCCTGATCTGGTAAAACAAGTCTTATTTGTGTTGACGTTGTTGAAGATATAGGTGTATTATATACAACTAAGTATGGGTAGGTAAAATACACCGAACTGTAAATAAATGCCGATCCAACAACACAACGAAGTAAATACATTGCTTGTTTAAACATTGAACAATTAATATGTAGTCTTTTGAAACCCAGTGTTACTATGGACTACGTAGAATTGTGAATGTTTAACAAATATTGATAGCAGTTGTCATTGATGCCTGTGTGTTGATATTGGCCAGAGATGTGTGACGTCACAGCTGCATCACAAATGAGGGAGTTCTACGAAAACCTGTGTGATGACCAACATTTACGCTTGGACAGAATTAAAGAGCCAAATATTGGTACGGTCACCATCAAAAGCCGATTAACACGTTTTGATTTTCAAAATGCACACAATTTAAATAAAGTGGCCTAATTTGTTGAATGTCAGAGCCTTGCTCTGTCTCGTCTACTTCATAAACGTAAAATCGATTTTAAAAGTCATATACACACAATAAACTGTACTCTAAAATTCTATATGTCCACATTAGTTCAGACAATATATGTTATGTTTATAATGTAGCAGAACGCAAGTTGTCCGGGGGCAGGTCTCGTGACGTCACGGACGCGCGCGTGACGTCAGCTCGTTTGTAAGAGTGGCCGCGCGGGCTCCGGGAGACCACAGCATGCGGTGCATGTTATGACCACTCAAACACAGGTATGTCTACTTGCTACTAACTGCACGGATAGCCGAGTGGTATAGGTCACCACGCCAATTACCACCGTGCGCGACGTGTCGCCAGTTTGATCCCCGTAGGACAAGAATTTGTACGATCCACAAATGCTTGTTCTGTGTCTGGGTGTCTTTGTGCATGTGCATTTAATGTCTATGGAACCCCCCGTAATACGAGGATTAAATTCCTTAGTGCCTTAAAAAAGGAAACACACTTAGTTCGCATTATGTAAGACACCAATGTACCTAATCAAATCAAAGGTGCTTTTATCTTCTTAGGAACGTGTTTATTGATATGTTTAATTAAAATACGTAACGTGTTTTGAGCAACGCCGGGTCAAATTTGTCCATGGAGTCAAATTTTTTTCTAAGAGAGCAGGTTCATTTCACAAAAAGCCCACTAGGCGCTTTATATTGTATGGATACAATTTTTTATTTACTGGACAGTCTAGTCCAGGCAGAGAGATTGCCTCAAGAATATCTTTGATCTTATTTAACCGACGTGCCAACTATTTAAGTCAGGAAAGTGATTGATCTACCCACACACAGTTGAGGGTTAATCTGACAATATTTTCATACACACGTAAAGGACAAAATACAAATGAGACACTAACGTTGTTATTTCACGAGCAACATCAAAGTGCTCACAAACACAACGCAATATACATCTAATTTCAGCAAAGAAACCACTTATAATAATTCAGTGGCGAGCTACTTATCGGTCCGGGCCGGACACGGGGGCGGGACGGTCCGGTCGCGGCCGGACGGGTGACACGGGGCGCTCTGTCCGGCGGTGTCCGGCGCTGTCCGGTCGTGCCGTATCACCGTGTCGCCGTGTGTCGGTCTCAGTGTTTCATTAAGTTATTCGAGTGAGTGCCGCTTGTTGTGTTTGTGTGCTTCTGATGAATGTTTCGTTTGATTTAAACTGCTTTGAGTTATTTTTGTGTGTTCTGTGAGTCAAGTGTGATGCTAATGCATATGTGCTTCTTAAGTTTTGTTTATGTTGTATGTTTTTGCATCGACTAAACCTTTTTTACGTACATGAACGAGTTTACTTTAATGATTAAAGCTCTAGATTAACACACTTTGATAAACTGAAGTTGTAATTACGTTTAACACATTATTTTTAAAACAGAAGTCACATAAACTATGTCATAAAGTCACATAGTTACCGTTTATCTATTCCCCCGACATAGGCACATATAAATCGTGTATAATAAGCGCGCCGTTAGCGCCAACGACGCGGCGCTAACAGACATTCATTAACCTTTCAAATTAGGTTAACTGCCTTCCATACTGCGGCTCGCACTGCCTCCAGTACCGCGCTCCTTACCGTACGCTGCGCCGAGTGTGAAGCGGATGGTGGCTGACATCTTGACCGACCATCAAGATCTCGTATAGATAGGTACATTAGTTATATTTAGTTAGGTATTATTGTAAATATTGTTTGGACATTAAGTGTTACGTGAAATACTAGTAGTTTTCTGATAAGACTGAATGCTGATTCCTACATAGTTTTTGAAAAAATAGTCGAGAAATCTATACTCATATACTCGTAGGTGAAGAATTAATTTGTTTATTTGTACGTGCCTAATCAATGTCCTTAAAAAACTTTAAAGAGTCAAAATTTAGAAAGTTTTAAGACTTGCAAAATAAGACGCTTTGAAATTAATGTTGATGATGATACTCTATCCTACATAATATACATTATAACACACTCAGTAGCAATTTGGCTTCGGTCCTTAAAGTCAAAGGGAATTGAGTTACGACTGACGTTTACTAACTCTTTCTGTTCGCCAAGACTGAAGGATCTTACTATGGAAGTAAACAATGATTATTACTCAAGTCAAATCGACACATGTGATTGTCACTTGTTCTTAAATGTGTTTTCAATATAAATATTACATTTATTGCTTGCTTGTAGTTAAATATAACATCTTATTTGAGAGGAACACTAATATTATTATACTGAAGCCTTGTCCGTCTATATTGCGATACAATAGTAAACAAATAACAGAAATATCTTGAACCGGAACAAAGAGGGGGGAGGGGGGTATCGATCCCCTCTGCAGACCTTCTGCTAAAAATATACATATGAGAAATATAAACCCACACAAGGATTGGTTTTGGGACATAATGGTTGCACCCATAAAATAGATTTTCACAAAATACTTTATGCTGTATTTTCAGTAAATGTATTAAAAATCATAAAATGTAAAAAACCCGAAGAACACCATCGCTATTCGATATACAGTCGAGTTATTTATTTAAAGCTTGTAAAACAAGTGCGAACTTTTCAATATGAAATTTCAATATTCCCGCAAACTTGATGAACTCATTTTATTTTATAAATAAAACGTTTTGACGTTCAGACGCTTCATTAAATGGCGACAAAATGTTTTTCACTGATAACATCGAATATTTCCCGCCTCGCTTCCTAAAGAAGTCAATTTGGTTGGCCATCACACTTTCAATAAGGCCTTTCACTACAAGTACAGGTACGGCTTGTACTTTAAAACGTTTCACAAAATGTTACTCACAAAAACGAATATCTTACCTGCGGCCTTTTATACCTAAAGACCGCATTCAACCGCAAGTAATTGTGAATTAAATACCTACTTAGCCATAATTGTATGTCCACAATAAGATTATTGACACGTAAACCCGGCCGCGGGGAACTTTTACAATGCGGTCAAAACGACCAAAAAATAAACCCAGATGAGATTCGTCCGCTGTCAGGCAGTCTGTTCCCACGACAATGGTTCGCGACGCATTGTGTGACTTGGGCCCGCGGCCGCGACGCGCGGTGGCCGCCGGTGTTTGCTCGCCTGACGCGGGTCACTCGCGCCCGCGCTGACCTGACACGCTTTGTTCCTTTTAGTTTGGCGGTCGCAACTTCTGACTGTTTTAAATTTGTACTGAATAAAACCCTACATCATGTTAGGTCCGAAATGTTGCGCGGTTTACGTTTATTGTTAGAACCGAAACTGATTTCTGTAGTTTTCGGAATTCTCGCTGAAATTGTTGAATTAGAACGGGCACATTTGAATTACAAAGAACATTAAACAAGTCGTCAAGTATTTCCATTTAGGTATTGTTACTGAACAAAAGGACAATCCTAATAAAGTTTACACAGAAGTAATTCTAGAAGTTCTTTGTTAATATACGTGGGTTTATAACGTCGAGCAGTTTATAGGCTCGTAAAGTTCGTTCTCCGCGGCACCTGCGCGCCACGGGAGGCCAGTGATGCTGTGTCGTCACGGGTGCTGCGAGGTGTATGGCAACCTATAACCTCGTGCCTCCGAGATTATAGTTAAGTAGATGTCATTATATCATTGTATTTACACGTGATCCTGATAGAACTTGTTTGAAAAATGCTAAAAATATTTAAGCGTTAAAAAAAGGATTCTGTAAATAATAGTACGGGTGCATACCGAAGCAACAACCAGTTATTACAGTCACTCCGGTTTTGTTTTCAGCGACGAAACCAACCTAATCATAAGCTTGAGCAGCCAACACCAGGGAACACAATGCTGAGACAACAGCAGTCGGGCGGCGGGGCATTGTGCGCGCTCGCCGCGTCGCGCCACTATTGTGCCGCAGTCGCGCCGCTGTCGCGCCACCATTGTGCCGCGGTCGCGCCGCGCCGCGCCGATAGTGCCGTGACGGCGGTCTGACAGCGGACAATGCCACCGCTGTGTGTTGCAATGGAAGTACACACGTAATGTAATGAACTACCTGTTTCTGCGATTGTTTGAGCGTGGTTTTGACAATTCGATTAAATGGGACCGAACTAGTTTTAGTGTGTAATTCTGATTGAAAAAACATTATACTAACGTTTTTAACTGTCCGCTCATATTTTATTCGAGGTACTGCTTTGTATTATTAGCAGCTCAACATAAATCATCAATTTTATCATTAAATACCATTAAAATGTATCTTGTAAATGGTTCACGAGTAATCCTTGTTTGTGTTCAGCCAAGCTTATTAAACTGCTCAAATCAAGCCATCTTAGGGCAAAGACGCCGGCATTCCGGCATCGTCAATCTAACGTTGCAAATTGTTCCGCAGATCAATACAACAGGATCGCCATGTCTGTCTGTGCGAGGCAAAGGATCTCGATCATTCAGCCAGTGGCCCGATTAATTAGACATCCCCCCCCCCCTCTCCGCCGACCCCCGCTGGCCTCCTCTGAAGAGGTATTTATCAGAAAAAAATCAACAATCGTTTTTCGGTCGCTTAGACAAAAGATATTTCCTCTGGGACCAAGATAATTAAGTCATGGTAATTTTGGATTGTTAATGATCTTTAAAAATAAATTGTTAATTTTATTGTACTCAAATAAAATTTGTATCCTTAAAAAATGTTTTGTAAAGTGTTATGTATTATTATGTTTTGATATATTTCACGAGTGCTCCTCTGGTCCCAAGCTAGGTATAGCCTGTCCTGCTGTAACCAGCCCACTGAGAAACATAGTAATTATAAATATATTTAATTCATATGTAAACACAAACAACTAGATACGCAGAGGGCATACAATTACATTATTATCATGAGTATCACACAAATTTCAATCTTGGGAAGAAATCAAACCCCGGACCTCCGGTATAGCAGTCTGGGACATTAACCACTGCATCAACAGGCCAGGTAGAAAAATCATAATGTCAAGTCTCAAGGTCCGTTAAAGATTTATAAATACTTTAGAACCTATAATACAGATCTAATATATTTAGAATGAACTTCATAAAAATTGTGTATAGCTCAATTGTTTGAGACTTCAGTAAATATAATATGCATGGAATACACTCGCAAAGCGTATCGGATCCTGTGCTTACTACTGACTAATATTTGTGGAGCTCCAGATACTTATTGCTCCCAGACTTATGAATGTGACCTTTGGATATTATTGAATTGTTTAGGACAAATATGTCTAAGATTACTTGTGTTTATCAAGTATATTATTATTGTTCAAAGTCGTCTTATATTAAATAAATGCTGTTGTTTATAAGAGCAAAGTTTCGCAGCATTAGAATAATGGTATAACTATGAATGGTATAATCACACAGTGATTGGCACTTTCAACAAGCTTTAACTAAGATTTTGTCAATGAAATTTAAAAGACTCATCCTGCTAATATTACAAAGGTGAAAATACTTGAATGTATATGTGTAATTGTGTATGTTTGTTACCTCTTCAAGCTCAAACAGCTGAACCGATATTGACAAAATTCGGTATGTATTTAGCTAACACCTTAGATTGACATACTATTTAAAACCGATTGCATATAGGAGAGAAAACTTTTTGCAGATACGACCGACGACCACGTGGGTGAAGCTGCGTGAAAAAAGTGGTATTAAGGAACCTTTTTCAAAGTGGACACTGTTGTCTAATGAATCTATGCCTAACTAACCCGTAGCCCGTATCGTGGATCCATTACGAGTATGCTGAGCCTCACTACGAGTTCAGTGAAAGTAATTAACCAACAAACATAAACATTGAAACTGCCATAAATCCCGATATAAGTGGGATTTCGTGCTAACTGCGGCGCTCGCGTGACGTCACCCTTATGACGTCATAACGTAAAGTTTTATAAGTGTGACGGCGTTTACACCGCGGTTAAATATGAATAGTAATGAGTTAACAATACACGACGCCGGCTTAACTTTGATGTGTGATACAGTTCATGAAATACTGTGGCTGAATTGTTTTGATGGAAATGTTTAAGTAAACTTATGAAATATATATTTTTGTTGAGTTTTGAAACTTTCGTTTAATTTCGGTTGTTAATATTCTTTGTAACAATATTATGAAATCGTTCGGACGTAAATCAAAATAACCTTGTAATAGTTTTTGTATTGAAGTTTTCAGTTACGTAAATATTAAATGAAAGTAAATAAAGTTGAAATAATAGGTAAATAATTTCTATAAATGTTCGCTAACCTAAGAAATAATGCCAGACAGTAATGTACCACAGTTCAGTTATACCTCTCTTTGTAAAACATTAATTCAGAGTTAGTATTGAAATTAAAATGATTGCGGCAATTAGAAACCGCTCAAGTTAACAGTTACGACTAAAGTTCTAGAAATTAATACAATACTGAACAAATACATCATCTCTGTAATATGCCAAGCACCTGCATAACTTACTTCTATACAAATTTAACATAAACCTCCTAACATTCATGTAAATTTCATGTAGAATTAACTGACTACAGTCTACGGCGTAGCAGCGTAGAGGCGTAGCTCGATAGCGGGGCCTACGGCGTAACGGTTATAAGGGTTGTGCCATTATTATGATAATGGGCGCTATTATGGCAGATATCATTATCTTGGCTAGAGTGACTGTGATCTTCAGGGAGGGGTTAATTTATTAATTTACTCCGGGCCACTTTCGTAATTATTTTCAATTTTGCTGCTAGAAAATGTAAAGTGGTGTTTTACACAGCTTTGTTAGATGTTGAGACAAATTACCTTAGAACTTAATGAGAGAAATATTTTGATGTCTTGAATCTGTCTTCTTATAAATTAACATTTTTACGATGAAATATGTTTTGCACCTGTTGATGAATATATTATTATAATGTGCAAGCTCTTTTATATAATTAAATCATTTTCGCGGCAAACGAGTGAGATAAAAAGCACATTCAGGGTTGTCGGCAATTAGTTTAGTGAGGAGTGTAGGAGGGCTTTGCTGACAATGATGTACCACAATGATAGAGAGTGACGGCACTAAAGTTATTCGCTACAGAGGATCCCTTCGCAAGTGTCACAGTGAGAACAAAGGCTTGATTGACGCGCCGCAACAGCCGCCCGCAACTTACCGGGGGCTCAAACACTCCCGTTATGAAATATAGTGTCTATGACCAACTACCCGGCAGTGACAAATTGCGGGAATTCGGACGCGCCCCGAAGGACCCGGTGACCAAAAGTTTGGTCCTTAGAGTCCCTTGGGCGCGGTGTTTGTAAGGCAACAGGGTATTTGCTTTGACTAGTTTGTTCGTTGGAACTTGTCAATAAGCACTCGGTCCTTAGTGGCTGACTTTGTTGGGTTCGTTTTACTTTTACGTTTAGGTTAACTTAGCTAATTGTTATCTATTAACATAACTGCACAAGCGTTGCTGACTTAGGAGATCACAATCTGATCGCGTGATTACAATGTTGCAAGTTCGAACTAAAAGAAATCGCGGTCTTGCGATCAATCATCAATTGTTTTGAAAATATCATTCTGTAAGATTTTCGTATAAATCATTACTTTAGTAAGAGAACACACATTAAAAACAAAAAGAACGGATTTTGAGAACAACCGCATGAAAACCGGAAGGAGCAGAAATAGAAGGGACTAGAGCTAAGATGATAACCCGAGTGAAGAAGACGAGTTGCAAATTAAAAAATAAAAAACAAATTATACAACCAATACTTTTGCTTTTAAAGAAAAAAACGTGGAACGCATCCCTATTTTATTTATTTCTCCCGTCATTGGTCCTTATAAAAGAACCCTGAAGGTTTACAGCGCCACGTGTGAATGCTGGCTGGTTACTAAACGGCTTTCATGAAATACAAATTAACACATTAATAAGTAATGAGACGGCTCTAGCTGTATTCATTACAAGCTTTATTCATGTTATTTTTAATAATTTATTGTATAAATTATAATTAATAACATGTGTATCATATATGGCATTAAAAATAAATTTACATATTTGTTTAAATAATTTACCAACAAAATCTGCATATCAAGAGCTTTTGCCCGCGACTTCGCCTACGTAGATTTTGATAACCTTTGTATTTATCTGTTGTTCTACCTAATTTAAAGCTCGTTATTTTATCAGTTGAGTTGTTCGTCTAGTCTCGTTTCTTTTTTTATATTCGTATAAATTCCAATATCGTAATCGCAATAACAGATATTATTTTTCAGAATATTTCGAGACTCCAGGTTTCTCGAAAAATATTATTGTATTACACTTTGCGTCATTAACCTAAGGCTGTGAGGCCTTTAGGATTCTTGGTAAAAACACATTGAAGGCGCGCACTTCGCTTTAATCTCTTAAAACAACAGAGAGTCGATAAGACGGGAGCTTTCACCTGAAACAAGACTGCTATCCCTGCAGACCTGACCAGGGGAGTTACATGCATACATAACTGTATCTTAAGCCTACTTTTCATTAGGTTTTTTCTTACATAGTTCACCGTAATAGCTATTAATCAAATTTAAACAAATCAATAATAATTGCCACAGAAAATACAAAACTATTCAAACTTTAATATTTTATGTTGTTTTTTTTTGTAAGTGTTTCAATAGGTTTTAATATAAAATATTTTATCGATACGTATTGGAATGTAGACAAGCATGTTAATAAAAACAATAACATCTCTACAATATAAAATGTTCGCATCAAAATATTCTGTATTCACTCAAAATGTTCAATTGCGCTGGTAACAAAGTTAATGGATATTTTTTTGTATAAAATTGTTTGTAATATTTATGCGAACTAAAAGAAATAATATTTAAGAGTAAGCTAATACTTTTTTTATTTATTTATTTTGTAACATAAATATTTTTTAACATGTTTTAGTGTATTATTTCTCAAGCTTTAAAGCAAAAAATGAGAATAGTATGAATAGTTTATTTTGATAGAATAATGTAAGAAAGTGTTTGTCAGCGCCGCCCGCCGGAATACTGATGAAGTGGCTCCGATACAAAGGGTTAACAATATCCAAACTTTATCAATTCATTCCATTATTTTACGCTTTTTGTTTTGAGATGCGATTGTTTGCAAAAACTTAGATACAGTCACTTTTTGTAATAAAATTCACAAGAAACAGTCTTCACTAGTAAGTATAATGCAAAGTCGCTTCCCGCTACCAGTTTTCTGTCTGTCTGTTCCTGGGTATACTTAGATCTTTAATACTCACAATGGATTTTGCTGCAGTTTTATTTTATGGATACTAGTACAATGTTTCAATAGAAGGGTTTAGATATGTAACACACGTACATATTGCACCCGTGCAAAGCTAGGCTGATCGCTAGTATATTATAATTATATTCTGTCGAACTTTAAAGGACTAAAACATTTGTTAAGTCTGTAAGCTCACGTTTTATAGTATAAAAGTATAGATAATAACTACTGTGTGATATGTAGGTATGTAGCTTTAAGAGAAGGTCGAGGATATCCTAACAGTGTGTCACGAACACTTCGCGGTATATTTTAACAAAAACAATATGAGAGATATTATCCACCGCCTACACTTGCCCTGTGACCTATCACAGGTCTTGTGATGCGGAGTAACAACGTATTATGTGGGATATACTCAGATATGGTACTACAATATAAGCCGAGAGTAAAATTGTGTTCAATCTTAACCAAAATACATTGACATATCATTGAATGTGATAGTCAAATGTTTGTAATTAGGTATAGTCCAGTCATTTGGTAGAAAATAAGGGGGTTACCTGGAAAGTTTTCCGGGAGTTTTGGAAATTGGGTATTTTATAGATTTGGATATGCTCTTTTCGAATTTTAACTTTGCCACCCCGTACCACCGCCGCTCGCGCCGCCATTTTGAAAAAATGGCGGCCAAAAACGGTTTTTTGAGAATATCTCCTTTCTGAGGCATTTTACGAAAAAAATATATACTACATAATTAAACTAGAAAAAATTTACTACACTTTACGTCTTATTCACTTTTTCATAAAATCGATAGTTTTGGATATACGAGCGCCGCAAAGTATTGCTTATTCATCTGTACCACCACGTGTGTTTCGTGTATTTTTCTAAAAAGTTCTATTACTGCCGCCGGTTTTCAAGTGAATTGTCACAAATAAAACAATTTTCCGTATAAAAAGCCATAGCTCTAAGAACATAAACAACACTGTACGACAAATAAACGTACACTGGTGATTCAGTCTAAACTAAATATTTCTCTTAATATAGCTTCTACCGACAAATTTTTCGTTGAAGTTTCGTTCATAGTCGAGCGAAAGGGCCCGATTCAAGGTGACATATTATCCTGATACCTGCTTCTTGAAAACCAGCGGTAGTAATAGAACAGTTTAGAAAAATATACGAAACACTCGTAGTGGTGCAAATGAATAATACTTTGCGGCGCTCGTACGTCCAAAACTATTGATTTTATGAAAAAGTGAATAAGACATAAAGTGTAGGAAATTTTTTCTAGTTTAATTTTATAGTATGTATTTTTTTCGTAAAATGCGTCGGAAAGGAGATATTCTCAAAAATCCGTTTTTGGGCGCCATTTTTTCAAAATGGCGGCGCGAGCGGCAGTGGTACGAGGTGGCAAAGTTGAAATTCGAAAAGAGCATATCCAAATCTATTAAATACCCAATTTTCAAAACTCCCGGAAAACTTTCCAGGTAAAACTACCAAATGACTGGACTAGTATATCTTACTGTAAATAATTATTAACAATCTAATTATTTATTTATAGGTGTTTTAGTGGTGTAGCGGTTCAATGTATGGATTTGTATGCTCCAAGTGCAGGTTCGATCCTAACGCGACCAATGCGAATTTTTCAAAGTTATAATAATTATGTACTTTCCTAATTATTCTAAAACGCCACTGACAAACGGTGAAGGAAAATATCGTAAGGAAACCTGGATTCCAAATATTGGAATCTAAAATCGGGAATTCGCAGGATTGGTGATTTCAAATTGAGCTAGCGCGGTGATCAATGCTTAAATCTTCCTTAAATACAAAAAAAACGCCTGTCACTTTCAGTGGGAGAGTTACCAGATGTTATTAATATTTATTTATCAATTTATGAAATAAGTTGAAAGCTAAAATATTAATTCACTTATTAAGATAATTTGATAAGTTTACAACTGTTGGTAATACTAGCACTCCCACACAGATTGGCTCTCCAGTATGATGACTATTTACATAACCTTTGAGTATACATTCGCGAATTATTCCAAGTTCCACCTGGCATCGGCGAGGTTCAACTGTTTAATGATAAAAGTAGCGCTTGTTGCGGCGCTGGGTTATTGTGAACTGTAGTATTCTCGATAAGGCTTTATTTAGTTCCAGTAACCGATACTTAACGAACGAACCGATATAAATTGTGCTGAGGTTTTATGTGGAAATACTTGTAAACTACTTTTAGTTTTATGCAGAAAGCTATAAAGGTAGATTAAGTAAACTATTGCTACAGAAGTCGAGCTCTATGATCACAATAGTTACAATATTTGTTTTAGAGTAACAATAAAATCAATAAACCACTAAGAAATTAAAATCTAGATGGCTTATAAGGTAATTGACCCCACATGAACCTGTCGTATCTGAGCGAGTGGCGAGCGATAGAGCACGCCCCGCAGCGCCGCCGAGGTGTGATGACAATCGATGGCGCGCTGTGATATGCCTGCATCATGTATCAGTTACACTTGAAACTATGTATGTATCATATGTACACAGATGGCTTTTGATGACTACTGGCCTTACACGTTCGATTTTTACCTGTTAAAAAGGCGGCTCTTCAATCTGATCGCTAAGAATATTGCTTCTAATCATGATATAATCCCAGCCTCTTATTTAATTGTCCTACTTTTTAATTGAATTCAACATAAATGTTCCTTGTAAGTGATTCGTTATTGTGGAATGTATTGAACAAAAAAATGTATCCAAGTTACAGGAAAATAATATAATAGACACCTTGAACGACATCTTTGTACTGTTTCATGCGAGCGCTACTCAGTGTAAAACATTATATTAACATCGTTGACACAAATTACAAACACACGCTAACTGCTGACAAAACATTGGCTCTGTAGACGAGCGCCGTCTTTCCTCACGTAATTATTCACGACACCGATCGGGCGCACATTTGTCACCCGACATTACGCGTAACGCCATCCTCTCCGCCGTTGCCATGGCAACCGGCTAACAGAATCAAAGTAATTCAAGTTTAAACGATCGGCTGCTGTACAGCCGTGGACCGTCGAACCAATTAAGGACATCCAAAGTAGAAATTATTCGCTGTGCAAATCCACAGATTAGTTTTAAGAGGTCCTAAACACGAGTTAGTCGATTCGGAAAGGTAATTAGTTTAATTCGATTTGATCGGCGAGGTCCGACAGCGCGCGGGCGCGGGGGCGGAGGCGGGCGCGGTCGCGGGGCGGGGGAGGGGCGAGACATTAGCGGTCGATTAAGTACGGCACGGCGGGACAATCTGTATCGGTTAAAGTTTGGTGTTTCAGTTAAGTTAATAAATCATTGATCAGTTTCAATCTAATTTTAATTTGGCAACGTTAGCCCGGGACCCATATGCGGTCGGCGGGTGTTCCGGATGTCGAAATGGTTCCAATTGGTTTTTGATAAATGTACAGAAATACAATTTAACATAGCGTAAGTGCTCAGCAATATAAACGTGCAAAAAAATATTTAAATTATTTTCCTCGCACGTTAATCATTTTTTAGCTCCATAGAGCATTCTGTACTTGCATAATATAGTTTGTAAACAAAAAAAACAAAGGTTTCTCACATAATTTACCGTAAACGCAATTTGTCAACGTTAACTCCTTTCGTCTTGCACATAATGATCTATCAACTTGATAACTCCAGCAACCTCCGCGGCGCGGTATTAGTCTACACGAAGTAACTCGAGCGGTGTGTTTGCTCACGATTGGAACTAACGAGCGTGAGGTAGCGAGTTCGATCCCGGCCTAATACTCTGCAACTAGTTAACCAAGTTTATGTTAACTGGAGCAGGTACTTAACGCTTTCGGTTCTAACGTTATGGATGTTGTTCTAACTGCGCCGATAGATTATGTTCACGTACTATGAAAATATAACGGTGTGATGTATTTATCAGAAGTAGACTTCTAGAATATTGAAATTGTAGTTCCTATAAGTAAGATTTTTATATTCTAAGTTAGTCTTCGTATTTTTCTATTATGTGTAAACAAAACCTTTAATCGTAATAATAACAATTGCTTAGTAAGACAGAGGAGATGTGACATTGATGCATACAGTATTGTAAAAGTGAGCGACAAAGATTCTTGAATTACTTTATTTTTGTTAAATATATTTTCGAGTTTGTTTGAGTTTTAGTAACACTAACAACATTAAGGAAGTAAGTCAGATTATTTTAGTTCTATGTCTCTCCGCCGTCAGTGGCACCGCGCCGCGACTGAATCACTTTGCTTCTAAACAAAGTAATCTTTAAAAGCTTTCTCCGGAACATTACCGAAGCGTTTTTTACTAAATGACCCAAAACACTTTGATTTCCGTACAATTTATCGCCACTTAGCGATGTAATCAACGTTTTCATTAATTTGTTATACTTTTAATTACCCGATACATGTTTACTGATGGCGGCGGCGCGGGAAATGAGTAGGAATATCACTTAATTCAATTTCAATATTTGTTCAACAATCATATTGTTCTGCGAAAATATTTAAGTAAACAAGTTGTTCGTTAAATTTATATTAAAGGATTTTTATTTTCGATCTTACTTAATACTAGCTGTGCCCGCGACTTCGTTCGCGTGGTTGTCGAAACAAAACAACGTTGTTTAGATAAGAGTAGGCTATATACATATACCTTGGCGTAAAAATAGATGACGAACTAAGAATATTATTAAGTAAAAAAAGGAGCTACCTAAGCTTTAAAGTTCCTATTATTATTTTAAGAGTTCTTTTTCATGTCACAGCTATGGGTTAACATTCAAAACTCACTGAGATAAACTGGAAGCTCTTCAAAATAGATTTTTAAAACTACTTGTTATTACTAAAAATACAAATCACATGTAAATGAGATAATAGTACCTAAATTATTTGAAATAGAAATAGCTGTTGCCCGCGACTTTGTCTGCGTGGTATTGAAGATTAGGTAAATTGAAGATGTGTAGTGCTGTACAAAAAGTAAAGCTAAATAAAGTTTAATGCAAGCTCCTTAATCCAGTTCTGTTCCAAAATTATTTCTTAACCTTCTACTCATAACCTTTACTCTTACAAACGTATTACTTGACTGTTAACACTGCTAGTTTTAAAGGTTAGTCCAACATTCATATGACGAAAGGTGGTATTATATTGTTGCTGTGGCCACTATCTTACACTGATTTGCCAATTTGGATTGAAATTCTTGAAAATGGGCGATGGGGAAGAAGTGTGCCGGATTCTGACTGGCTAAAACCACCTGAGTGCATCTCCGTGTCCTACTGTCTGGAGCCACGGGAACACTTTCGCAAACTATCGTGAACCCTGACGGGAGAGATCTTTTTAACGGGAGCTTCTTAATTGACGTGGAGTCAGTTTTCCTCAGCGCTCATTAAGAGTCGCGCGAAAGCACCGTGCTTGCCGTCTTTGCCTTTATATTATACAGTACAGTAGACTTCACCTAGCCTACCTGCGTAGGCTATTTATGGTGGTTTGAGGAGGGTAAATTTGGTCCTTCTTCTATTTGTTGCTCGCTGGGCACGGATCGAGTGGTCAGATGAGGCTTCCCGTGTTCTTTCTGCGGTTTTTTGTTGAGCGTCATGACTTCTTTGCAGAATTCGATGACGGCACACCAACTATCCTTGGCTACGGCCAACTAATACCCTCTGGAAACACTAAAAATAATTGTGTATTGAATTATGTTGTGAAGTTTGTTACGCCGTTTCTTCTCTATTTTTAAGTTTAATTAGAAAAACCTTCTTCTTTTTCTTTTTGTGTCAATTGTACGTAGTATTTGGTAAATAGTAGATCCTTTGAATTGCAAGCGTGCAGACATTTTCGTCACTATAGTTGGTGAGACATCGTCTGTACGGAGATGACGCATTCTTACTGGATGTTAGAGAGGTCGGTATACCCAAATTTGTCAAATTTTGTTTGCAGCGACCTACTTGGATTCTCAGACGGTTGAATGCTTTCCAAACAGGTCACTGCAAAGAATTCCGGGCGGCAGACGTTTATGAGGTAGGACATAAGTGGCAGGTGGTAGATGCTGATCTGCCCAGATCTTGCACCGAGTTCGAGTTGGAGTTTCGTTTGTAGCCAGTGTACATCGAAGGAAGCTCTTTTGGCTCTTAAGTCTAATCGGGTGTAAGCTTTGGTATTACATAGGGGACGTCCGATGTCGTGTGTCTGATTCCTCGATGTCTTTTTCGAGCGCGCATGCGACTTCTCTTCTAACGTCAGGTAGAGCAATGCTAACCAAAGGGAGAACTTATTGAGCAGGGTTGGTTTTAAAGAGCCAGATATTATTCGACACGTTTTGTTGAGCGCTATGCACTGTGGTGCGGCGAACATCGGACGCCGCTCCCAATCTGATGGATGTATGCGGGTGCAGCAGATTATTCCGGGCACCGATCTTCTATTTCGTTTTCTTTTTACTCCTTGACGGACGAATTTTCAAAAATCCCTTCTTAGTGTTATATGGTTATCAATGTTTTAAGTTTCTAATTATAGTAGTTTGAGCTGAGCCAACTGAGCCTGTAGAAGGGTAATGTTATGCACACGTAACAAACCATTTGCGGGAGAATGTGAACGGGGCATACTCGTACGCGAGATTAATGATATTAATAACAGTATATCAACACACTTTTACCAATGCAACTACCCTATACCATCGCAATTGGTGCACAATTGTAGTAGTGTATAAGTACTATCAAATCTTCAAAACCACGCGTAACACACAACAAAATTGCAGTCAACAGCTAGTTAAAAAAATATAGTAAATCATTTACCGTCCAAACTATTGTTTTTGTTTATTTAAAAAAAAACAATTTTATGTTAAAAAAGCCAGGTACTTCATACAATACTTTTGTACTATCAAAAACGATAAAAGAAAAGTAAATGCTTGTTTAGTAAAATTTATATTAAAAAATTATTGAAAAATAAATTCAAAAAGTGTATATTGAAATGAAATTTGAACTTGAAGTGAAAAAATACGAAGCTCGCAATTCACCAACCCGGCTATCTTGGTTGCTATGTTGTAAGCCAAATAACATGTAAGCCAATACATATTAATGTAAAAACATAAAACCATAGCAACAGTATTTTGGTCGCTATGGTGACTCGTACACAGCTATGGTGACAGTAGAACAGTTACGAAAATTCGTGATTGATCACCCCTTGTATAATAGGATAGCACAATAATATATAGGTAGTATTTATGTTAGCCCGACCTTCAGCAATAATATAATGGTGTCAAATCTTAACACCGCGATTCAGAAAACGACGAAATTTGCACAACGCCATCTATCGGATTTGTAATTTAGCTGTCAACATTAGTTCTATTTTTTGTCATAAGATGTCGTTGCAAGTTCTACACTGAATTGCGTAACGTAATTATTTTAATTCTTGAATTCACTAAATTAATCATATTTTTTGGTAGAGTGAACCGATTTTGATCAAACAAAGACTAAGTTATACCTCAAGTTGCGTATAATTTTTGTGTATAAAAATTGTCTGCATTGAGTTCGTAGATTTTACGTGATGCGCGCACATACAAACAGACAAACAGACAAAAATTTCAAAAATGATGGAAATGGGTTCTGTTAGTTATCTTTTCACACCCTGGCTTTTTTTTTTTTCAATTTCTTCAATGTACAAAAATGACTTTTCTACAGATTTATTATAAGTATAGATATAGATATAGATTGAGTAAATAGTACTGAAAGAAACATTTGCTTTATTTTGTAAGTTGTTACATAGAACTAGTCCATAAATATATAGGCAAATTGCGTTAGTTACACGGATAAGGTGACTATTATTTTGGATTCTTGCTGTCCGTGTGAATCCGCGGGGCTTAACTAGTATCAAATAAAATAATTAATTACAAATATTATCATTTTAAATAGTCAAAATATTCATCAAAGTTTTCGCAAAGTAAATTATCGCGTCATCTAAACCAAACCCTCGACAATATCGCTACCCACATAAGAACAAACTTGTCTAATTTGGTTGGCGGAGCAATCAGTGACGTCACGCAATCGATCATGGCCGCCGCCGTAATGACAAGTCCTTTATAACAACGATCCTATTATCTGACAGGCCTTTGTTACTCAAGCCGCATAAAAACGCCGCGCCATTATCAACATACTTTTAATTAAAAAAAAAAACGCGTAATATTAAACCTCTATTTTTATGAAATGATAACACCTTTAAGAAAATATTACATTGAACGTAAAACGATATAAAGTTTCAGGTTTAGGAGACATATTATTTATTTAGATAATTCATGTAAATGTCTGACACGTGTAAACGCAGGCTTACGTTTAAATTAAATGTGTTTTATTGTTAACAAGGTTTTAAAAGCGAAAATATTATTGAAATTTAACTCGTTTAGTTCTTTTTTTAAAGATATTAAATTACACATTTTTATATCCAATTTGTAAGTTAACAAACTCTGCGTGATTCAACCCCGCGCTCACGGATTAAGGTTATTTAATTCTTGTCTATTTTCTCTTAATACTGTTTCATCCAAATTAGGTTTTCAAAACAATTATGCGTCTCGGCTTCCCCTGCCTCCTGCTTAGCGGGGTGGGGATCATTATGAATTTGTTTGCTATACTTATCTTTAAACAGTCTTCTGTTTACTGAGAGCGCCACTTACCTGTGAAACAAACAAAATATGAATATTAGTTAAATGTATTTATCCTGCTAATATTATAAAGGGCAAAATTGGAATGTATGGATGGATATTTGTTACACTTTCACGCCCAAACAGCTTACCGTTTGAGCGTGAAAGTGTAATTGGTCCTGACCAATATTGATGGAGCTAGCTGACACATTAACATATAGGTTGTTTTTTGACCGACTGCGTCAGAGGTGAGTAATCTTTTTGCAGTTATAACCGATATTCAAGCGGGCAGAGTTGCGGGCAACGACTAATAAGACTGATTTTAAAGCCTCTCAATCTCAAGTAATGCAACTGTTAACTACTGCAATTATGGACATTTAGAATTTTCAAACAACGCTTCGATATTAATACTTTTTGATAGCGTTTTCTCTATAAATTCTAAAGAAATCGAAGCTTTGTCTAAAAGAAAGACTCTTGCAACATTGGAAACAAAACGGTAAAATACAAGGCGCGCTGCGTTGCACTTTAAGAGGTAGTGATTAGTCAAAAAAGAATATTAATTTATCGGATAATTCATTTACGCTAAGGATAAAATTGTCTACAAAATAATATAAAATTATGATTTTAAAAATCTACTACTAATATCTACTAACATCTCATAATATCCCGTGTGAAACACGATTCATATTCCACAGGCTGAGCTGTTTTTTCTCGAACCACAAATTATTTCGCCGATATTGCTTATAATCTCGGCGTTTTATATGCTTCGTAAAAAATAAGCGCAGAATACTGAAACGAAAAATATGAGTACATGTCGTGTTTTGTCAGAAAGTCACAAAGTCAGTGGTACGTGGCGCGCAATGTATCGGAAAAATTACGTAAATGTCGTAACAAAAGAAAAACACGTTTCTTTAGACGGCGCCGACGAAGTTACCTACACACCGCTCTGACTTGTATTGTGACACTAGCTGTGTTGCCTGACACCGGCTGAAAACAATATATTTACAGATCAATTTTATTAGAAGTGTTAGTCGCAATAAACATGCGGAAATAATATTTCTTAGTGCGATAGTTAGTTATACGACAGTGAAAACAGAAATAAGACATTTAAGGTTCACAGATGTTATGTCGAGTAATGTTCGTCATAGCGTTTTCAATTCGCAATTCTTCTAGAACACTAGGTTTTGCGGAATTTACTTACCATAAGACAGTATTATAAGTTACTCGCAAATACTCGTAATAAAACTGAACAAAGTCCAAAATATTTGCGTTCGTCTTTAATTCAACGAAAATTTCGTAATAACAATCAATCTTCTTCCTAAAAGCTGACGATCATTAGCCTTTAAGAAGGGTCAGTTACCTTAAAGGTCAAAGCTCATCCGCAGATACCTGAATGTATCACGTTTTCCCGCCGCGTCAGAGGTCAATGAATGATCAATGCCCATCACTACGAGAGACCTTAGCCTGTGCCCTAACTATGCGCTGAAATGAACAGCTTGTTAAGTATCTCGCGAAATATAGAGACGACAAGAATTTATAGAGTTTCATATTGTATGCCTTCTACGATATAGTATGATAAATGAATATATCGAGAGTAACGTGTGCCTATCTAGGACGTTTTTTACATGAAGCCCCATTATACGCGTTGTCGCGGAGCACTCGCAAAGCCAGCGTAAGTAGGCCCCCGGTAAATACATTAACTCCAGCTTTATATATTTTATAAAAAGCGAACATAAATTGCGCGGGATTTCGTTAGGCGATGTGTTATGGCTGTTCAAACAATGACTTACAGCCGTGTTCACGTGGCGCTGTGTGTGTGTATTGTAATGTGTTGGTCCATGTTAAAATATTAGGTATATGTAAATGATTAATTGTTAAATGTGAAGTTCCTGCTTATGGACATGATTTTAAACTCGATCGCAAGTATTATCAAATCAAATTACGTTTTGAGAAGTATCACGTGAACTACGTTTTATTAATATTTTCTTTGTTACGTTATTTTTTTTTTGTAAATCTTACTGGCCTTTAGTAGTAACTGATAATGATAAGAACAACAGCTTATTTTACTCACAAGAGTTCAGAAGGGCGAGAGATGTTTCTGCTTTATCACATCTCTGATCGAGCTATGCGTTGTTCCTTATTCATTGATTTTGGATATTACCAAGAATAACAACTCAGCTAATATGGATTGGCAGAAAGGTTAAATGTAGAAATCTGTTGGTCATATAAGTCCGTTTGAACGTCAGGCAGATTACATATTGTCCTTCTTATAAAGGACATTATATTATTTGTACGAATAACACAACTAGTTGGCTGTTACAGACAGAAAAACACTAACCAAATCAGTATCAAATTTAGGTAATGAATACACAATTATGATTCAGCAAAACGGGCATTTTAGTCAACTGGTCACCGAGCATCAGGTACAAGCATAACGTGGGGGGGGGGGGGGCATAGTTGATGACGTCATAATTAAAGCCATTCGAGAGGCAGTGATTACGTCGCGCTGACTGTATGAGTTCGCAACGTAATTAGCTGCGTGTATCAGCCCCGCGCTCGCCACTCGCGCATTGTTTACTGCCAGTTGCTCGCGTGTTGAGGATTCTCCTCACTAAGTTTATTTGCATCCATTCCTACATAGACTAACTTTCGGCTTGTTGAAAAATCGTGATCTAGTAGTATTCTGAGTCTTGCCTCACATTTTTATCACTCTTTTAGCATGCTTTTATAATATCAAGGCATATTTTTGCACAGCATTGAACTTAAATACATCGTCTGCTGTCTAGATGCTCCATATTACGTCGTCCACTTATCTAACAGCTCATAAGGTCAAGTCACAATGGATAATATTATTGCTGCTCAATTGTAAAAAATACAAATTATCGGTAACTGCATTGTGTATCTAGAGGCTAGAGATACATCCTTGAAGCTCACCACTGCCACATATGTTGTGTTGCACCTTATCGTACGTACAGGGGCGTCTCAAATGTAGGTCAAAGCTTTTGAAGAAGTGTAGAAGTTGTGTTATGATGGGGGACGCGGGCGGTCGTGTCGCGCTGCGAACATAATTAAAGTACAATTTATCCGAAGCCGCTGGCTAATCGCCACGCAGCGTTGGCACGGCCTCGCACCGCCGACCATTTGGCTCGCACCCTACACCTCCATCACTTTATGTATTCACTATTTTTATTCAGACGCGCTTTTGTCGCCGACTGTACTTGTTCTGTTCACTTAACTCATCATACGCAAAACAATAATCATTAAAATACTACTAAGCACCTATTTTTGTAACAAAATTTCGGCGCCAAAGACTTTGTGCTCGTAAATATTTTATTTGCTTGGAGTGAGTGATTAATAAATATGATTAATTTTGTAGATAAACAATACCAAGAATTGTAGTTCAGTAGCTGACATTGTAATTAAAAGATAAAGGTTTGTTGACCCCTTGTCCTTGCGCACATAACCCGGTCGCAGTAACAACCCCGACTATATGAAAAGCAATAAAATTATACACAACACGAAACTTTATTAGCTCGGAGATTCATTTTAAATAAAACATTTTACAATTCTCTCATGCTTGTTCCAAGTTATTGCGCCGCGCGATATTAAAACGTTTATAAGTAAATGTTATAACGACACTCGACGGAGTACAATGTGTACGGACGAACATTGTTTACGCAACTTATTACCAATATAAAGTTATTTAATGTATCGGTAAATACTGCTATTAACTGTACTGGTATATGTCGTAAGTAACCTAAAGTGAAGTAACATTTACAAAATTAAACTAGGAAATCAAAATAATTTAATTCTAATTAATTGTTTCCAAGATTTGAAATACAAAAGTAGCGACTATGGGCCTTGAGGCTATTAACGAGCATATACTCGTATGTCCAGGTGCATAGAGTGGAAATCATACTTAGCGCTGTTATGTAGTGCGGAACACGAGTGGCATCGTTACCGCGCATTGTGTGTTGGTCTGCCCTGCTCAGTGGAGCTCTGGGTGGTGCTACTGAGCATGTGGATGTGGGAAACTTGCTAGAGTTACATTTGCCTCTAACTGTCGTGCCACAGAGAGATGGATCAATCATCAAATAAGCCCGCCCGTTGTGGGCGCAGCGGGAGAAAGTGACTTTTACTGACTAAAACCCACTATGTTCCTCCTGGAGCCCTTTGAGTGCCAAATTCGCGGTAACTCTTCTGAACATCCCGCAGCCTCGGCAGACAGACAGACGAATCTAACATTGAGGACTCACTTGTAGGGCTTTGATATTAAGTAAACCTACGTGGCTTAGATGGCTTTCAATCCAATCGACCACAATTATTGTGGTATATGTCAAACCAGCAGCCTGCAGGATAAAGTTCATAGTTTTCGTTCATAAGCGAATGTACAGTAGGGGTCTTAAGTCCAGTCCCAATAAGACTGTACTACAAGTATATTTTCATGGTTGTTAGTGGCTACATGTGAACAGATTCCATCAATACATCCCGTAGGTCCCGGCGGAGCGCTGTCGGCGCGGCGGCGGGCGCCTGTCACTGCCACCCGTCACATGTGTCGGGGCTCAAACCGATACATCCACCATCAGCAGACAGCACATGGCTCACGACAACATTCATAAAGATCTTCTTACACAGTTTTTGTACCTAATAATCAACTGTTTTAGATAATCAATTTGGTTAATTTATTTCAAACTCATTACGCGGTCTATTCGTCTTAACTTTCATATTGTGTCAGTTTATGAAACAGCTGCTACTCAATAAACTAACTGTTAGGTTTGGTGCCGATTAATACCTAAATGACTATATTTAGGTCTTTATTAAAAAATAGGATTCTCTGTTATTTGTCTAGCCTACTGCTTAGTTAGAAAGATTCGTTCATCATCAAAGCTTTATAGCTGCAGTAGTCCTGTCATTGTCAAATTATTTTGTAATTTTGTGCTAATGTCCCATGTATAGCCTCGCAAGTGAGGCATCACCGCAGCGCCTAGCAGCTGACCTCCACACACCGGAGAGCCCTCAGTGCTCACACAACACACGAGCAGCACTCCCGGGGGCGCGGAGCCACTTGCTATTGTATCGTAATATCAACCGTACCGTGAACATTGCCCCCTGCCCTCGCCTGCCTCACCCCCCTCGACCCTTGAATATTATACACAATCAAAATAAAACCCTTACAAGTTTTACTTATTGAGTACAAAAAGCTTGCGTCCGTGTGTCGGCCCGAAACTAATAAATTCAATATATTCGGTACACAAGCGGCGTATTACAATAACAATGCCTGAAATAAAACACTTTCCCTAAGTTCGAGACGTTACTATAATGTTGCTACGGGTGTAAGTTGTTGAACGGAACAATCATTGAGAGGAGCTAAATAACTTTCTATACAACTGCAAAAGCTATTTAGTTTTACTATGATGTTTTCTCTGGGTCAATTATTATTCACAATATACGGCATACACAGACGAAATATATTTAAAATACTAAGCAAGAACCACTAGAGCTGCGTCAGTTTAAACTCGAGTTATTTGCACTTAGCATTGTGACGTCCTACATCAAAAACAAAATGACTCCGGCTTCGTAGAAACGGAAAATCTAATTTCCCGTCTTTCTGTCGGACGCGGCGGAGTCCTACAGACACATCCACAGAACATTACTTGTAGCTAGGGCTGTGCGCGCGGCCTGCACGCTCGAGGGCTTGCCACTCCGCGCCACTCCGATACAGAGCTCTGGAAGCAGCCCTAGCACTTCTGTTAATTTGTTTATGAAAAACTTTTGTTTGAGAGCCCTAGTTAAATAGAACAGTAGCGATTTGAAATAGGATAGGGGTGATACAATTTATAAAACGTCCGATTTTAAGTCGGATGTTGTTTCAGACATAAGGTCCATCTTTTGTCGTGTATTTCGAACTTTCAATGTAACCAGCAGACAATGTAATAAAATCAAATTACGTTTCAATATCGTCGTTACATCAACTACTTACTATCTTCATATATTTGCACATCACAATTATGTTTTACTGAAATAGACGTCATGTCAATATTTGTACGGCTGGGATTGATCCCGCGACCCGTGACCCGCGACCCTGACTTCTGTGTTTATACAAATAATTGCTGACCTATAGCAATTATTTGTATTGATTCATCGAAATATGTTATTATCTACTATATTAGGCTTAATATAATAGATGGTTTAATACTTTGAAGTCATTATTATATGTAACCAAGGCTTCAAATGTACCTGATTACACGTTTGAACCAATGTTGTTGTAGTTAGACATGTACAAATGTTACTTTGCCAAACTGTTTTAAGAGAATTCCTATTAGACAAAACTGATGCGTTAAGTTAAATAGTATGTGGTTCCTAACTTCGACAACGTCAAGCATTATAATCACTTCCTGCACCAGCTAAGCTCTTTATCCCCGCGAGAAATTTCCACAGTCCGGCACTAGATATTTGGTTGGAGCAATGGAAATACATGACACTATTCATGTTAATGCTGTGGTCTCCTGTAAGTCAGGGAGTATACCTCTTTCTAACATCAAAACATCTTTTGTTGATGATCCATGTAAATAAATAATTAATTGTGTAGTGTTAGCTGTGCAGCGTGTACTACGCGGCGTGGACGTGTGTCGCGGTGCGAGAATAAATTCCATTTCGACTAGTGACCAACCCATCAGATATGAATGGAATGCGCCGAGAGCGCACTTACTATTCGTGCCTTTATTTATAGTGTGTGGTCAAACTTCCCTAAAAGTCATCAGCTGATGTCAAATTAAAGTTACTATAAAATGAAAACATAACTATGTGAAAACTTATAACGTCTTACAGCAAGGAACCAGAAAAATGATTCTCTGCATACCAAACAAAATAGCATTTAAAACAGTGGTATTAATAAAGTGTAAAATCTCTAAGATGTCACCGTTATGCCAACGAACATAATACACTCAGCAGAAAAATCAACCAAAAGGATCAGAATTCTTAGAATAAGGTTTTAATGGTATTTTAATATAAAACAAAGAACAAAAAGTGATAACTCACATAATGGATGGCAACGAATAGAAATAAGCTTATAAATAAAACAGAGCCTCGATATCGGGAGAGAACATCTAGAATGTTCCACTAATCTTAATCCCAATATTGATCTCGTTAACTCATTCGAGTGGATCGGAGCTATATTTAGAAATACTTTACTCCAGAGAATTATATTAAAAGAAAATCAAGGGATATTGCGCGCGTAATAAGTCCTGCAAGTCGCACTGTTGAGGGCGGTCAACTGATCGCGTCAATAATTATGTCTCACTGAATATAAACAGTCTTGAACGGTATTTCTTTCAAAACTTTTACTCAAATCTATGAGTGGTTAAGACTTGTGATTTTAAGAAATCACGAAAATAAAACTACATATTCTAACGCTACCTTCACCATTCATCCACAATCCACATGTAATTGAGTTTAACATACTTTGTAGAGCTGAAACCTGCACTAAAAGCTTTAATGGTACAATAAGTCCGACGCTCACGGTTGGTTATCGCATAACACCGCGCTCGTGTCGTACATAACCCGCGCGATGCGTGCGACGCAACAGGTGCGAGCGACGCGGCCGCCGGCGACTGCGCCTGATCGCTATCACAACCCGCGGATGTACTAACTAATGTTCACGGCTTGTCACAACACTATGTTGGTGTTAGAGCACCGTGCACAAACCAAAATATTGTGCTGATGTGCTAAAGATAGAAATAGGTTTTCGTTTAGTCTAGAAGTTGACCAAATAATGAAGTCATTGTTCTTATTAATCAAATGATCTCTGAATTAATACAAGGTTGTTTTAATAAATGATTTACTGTCCTTTATTATTCTAAATTTAAACCAAAAGACGTCTATTAAAATGAATTGTTACATTAAATTTATTTCCTAAACTACGGAACCAAAACAAACGCTACGAGTATCTAGCCCTGAAATATTTGTATGACAGGTAAATATATTTTATGTTTCCTCCAAATATTGATAAAAACAAATCCACATGTTGTGCGAGACAAGCCGGCGTGACGTCACGTGACTGCTGATCACTCTGCTTTCGTATTCGGCTCATCTCTGCCGCTGACAGCTCGCCTATTAGCTGTCAATATGCGCGGCTGTGTGTGTCTGTATGTCTGCACGCGTGTGTGTGTGTTAGCCGTGATTCGGAACGGATTTATGCGGGGTTTTGACAGGTGTAATAATGTACTGATTACGGATGTTTCGTTGGTCTTTTAAGTTTTGTTTTGCCGACGTTCCTAGAAAGATTGGGGAAGCTTGAAATGTTCTGCGACGATATTTAGTATTTAACAATAGTAACACGGCACACAAATAGCACAATCTTCCTTTTGCCAATATCATTCTGAGGTTCACCTTTGGCCTGCGTGTTTTCACAGGTCTTATGCCCATTACGTATTTCGGAAACGCAATACCAATTGCGTGGTTTAGTGCCTTCTTTCAAGATAGTTCTACTACTAAACCAAAGAACATTAAAAGAAGAAGTTTTGTCTTTTTCACACCGTCAATATTCATTACACCCTAAGCAATAGAAAATGGAAATCCAACGACAGTCAATGTGGTAAGACTTGCGTCACACCGTTCCCACAGATCATTCTCGCAGATGTATTATATGTTAAGTGGTAGCAGTGTACTAGCAATCAGTAGTAGGTTCTTGATGCGTATCCGGGCGATGCCGCGCCGCCTCGCGCTGATATCGCGCCGGCTGTGCGCTCCGCTGCCGCTGATTATTGTAATACCATTGTTTCATTTGTAATTGTGTATTGATCCCATTGAGCTGCTTACGCAATGGAAATTATATTGGTACAGTTTGTATTTATAAGTATATCATGACCAAATGATTAAGATATACATTGTATATTTAATGCTACAAAAATATGGATAGAAAATAATAGTGACCCCGTCGGCACGTCAAAAGATGGAAAGATGAGGAATGGTACATAAATTCATGACAGTTTGCACGTAATTTTCTAAGGCGCATATTATATTTAACACTCAGAAACAATCCTTGAAGACAACTTAGGTTTTAGTAGGTAACTAAAGCTGTAATAGAACTTAGTAATGCACATAGCACACTCGGTTAAAACAAAGTTAGCCAAGTTTTTATGAGCAAACAAGCGAGGGAGCATTAATCATTAACATATCATAACTTGAAGTTAGCCGGCCGACACTCTACGAGCCTGCGCCGCCCCCTCTCCTTACCCCCCCCCCCCCTCCTCACCCCCTGCCTGGCCCGCGGCGGGCTCTCGCGGCCACTTTGCACGAGTTCCTCGTGTACTAGGAGAACATAGGTGATTTGTAGCTCTTTATACTCAGAATTTTGGTGTTGCGGAACAGGTAGGTAAACTAACTCTAATTTCATAACAGTAAAGACTCCGAAACCTGCGGCGGCTACCAGGCGCACATAATGTCGGAGAGATTAGTTTGCCGGCGCGGCGCGGGTTGTTAGCGAGTGTTCCTCAATGTGTTAAGTTAGGCGGCGAGTGTCAATCTCTAAGCTTGATGTACGACTATCGATTTGGGATTTCGCAAATAGAAAAGAGATGCGAGAGTATATTCCGCTCTCACTTACATGAATGAAGGTTTATAATACGCGGCGAATATAAAATGTATTCGTATCCGGGATCCAGTCAGACCTGCTTCATAAAATATGAAGTTCTCTGAAAGCTCGACTCCTTTCATCGAGCCTCACAATGGCTGTAATAACAATGTTACTGTATATGTTTAACATTATTATATCTTTTAGAACTCGCCAAAATTTTATCAGCGCTTTGTAATTCACTATTTGGACGACTGCCGTGTGATACTGTAGGACCTAAAACTGTTTCAAATATGTAGAGTAAACTTAAATTCTTATTGTATTTTATAGTTGAAAACACAATCTTTCTAATTAAACAAACATTTAAGAATGTCTAATCCTGTAACAGTAGCGCTAATGGCTACGTCTGCTAAAGACTTAACTACAGCACCACCCGGACAACAAACAGCCAACAATGCTTACCGAACTAAGTGCAATGAACTTGTCTCCGTCAGCTACATTACAACTAACTCCCAACTAAATACATCTGACACAGATGCAGACTTCACGACTGTTAGACATGTTCCCGATGCCATCCGCTACACAACGTATGTAACACATGTACACATATATACCGCTGTGTGTGTAGGTATGCACATGATCTGCGTCACGTGTGATCGCTCCGCTGACGACGCGACACAGACGTCATAATTGGATGTCAGGATACATCGCGACAGTTTGCTGCTCCGTCGCAACACCAACGTTCTTCAATATACGCTGCTGGATAGTGAATACTACAGACAGACTTATTTAAAGCAAATAAAGTTGTAACAGCACAGTGATGTAAGTATCTTGAGCTCCAATGAATATCAGTAAACATTTTAAACGAAATTATTTGCACTCGTGTAGTTGTCACGATATGCAAGCGCTAAGTTATTAATTATAACGTTTACTAAAAAAACCCTTTCTGGTGTGAGTGGGCCTCGTGTTGGAGATAAAATTATGAAGTGCATCGAGCGTTATGATCACATCTCCTTGTCTGCTGATGTTTACACGGCGCGGGACTCGAGCCGGAGACAATACATAAAGCTTCCTCCCCGCCCTCGCCGCGCTTACATATTCATCAAGATTACTGCACGAACACGGGAGAGTTCACACTCAAGTTGCAAAGAGAACGCCTTTTATATGATTAGTTTATCAAAATGGATATCAGTCAAACACTGTTAGAAATAGTTCAAATATTTCGTTATTGTTTGCTAAGTGACAGCCTTGGTCCCAGTTCCGCTACATTCATCCAGAAACATAATTCTGTAGCGAACTAATGAGAAAATCCAAGTTCATATCAAGTTACATAATACGTAATGTAGGCAAGTTTAAGTTACAAAGTAATAACATAAGTTACCGCTACATAACACATCGAACAAAGGGGACCTAAGTAAGTTACCTGCGCTTAGCCGCGGAGTATTGTGCGCGGGAGAGCGGCGCGTGCTGCGTCTTGTAGCCAGGGGCACAGGTATTGAGGGGAACTAGGGCGTGCTAGGGCGAGGGGAGCGGGGGGGAAAACATGGGGAAGTCTAACAGGAGTTATAAATAAGTTTTTTGTAGTTTATCCGATGGCAGATCTGGAAATGGGTTGAATGCCAAAGACAAACCTAAAGCAATCCTTATTTAGTAGGTAATCAGAAAACTACTGCTTTTAAGCAATATACCTATAGGTATAATCTGCAGAACTGATTTTTTTATTCTTTCTCGTGCTTAGGTTGTAAGTTCCGCACTATAAAAGGATGTTTACAACTGTAGAAGGTCACTTCAAAACTATAGAGAAATTGTATGTAAGTACCAACTTAAAGGAATGTTACAATTGCAATGAGACTTAACCACGGGACTTAACAAATCTGTGGCAAGTTTTTAATTAAACTATTTTTACTCCAGTATCCTCTGTGCAAAAGTTCCTCCCATTAGAAAATAAGTCTTAAAACCATGTGTAGTTCGTTCGTTCCTCCGCATCATGTGTTTGTGTGTAATTCGCCCGAGCTAACCTGAGTGATGTGAATAAAAGTGCCATCAACAAACAAATGAGCGTCGCTCCGTGCGAACGTCTCGCGCCCCGCAGTACTGCCGCCGCCTGTCGTGATACACATGTTACTGCCTCTTATGTAGCGCAAGGTCTTGACACCGATTCACTACCAAATGTTTTCATTCTGAAGCCAGACAGATTTTGTTTATATTTAAAAAACTACCCTGGAGCCATGTCGACTTACAAATCTTACCGATGAATTTCTCATAGGTTATCAAGAAAGCATTCAATTAATTATTCCATTACCTACCGACCAATTGACATAACAATGAAAAGAAAATAAAACTGTAAAACAAATAAAACGGTATCACATACCCTTATTTAGCAGCAACAGTTACAATCCGTTCAAATTGTTCGGGAGCTTACTGGCAACGGCTAAAAGAAAGACTTAACCGTTCAGGTAAATTCTCTTTATACCGAAGCGAATCAGAAAAACCCAATCCCAAGTTTATATGAGGGGGATTAGGTGCAGAGCTTGTAAGTTTTCACTAGAGGGACCTTTTTATGTGGTCCCGCCCGATAACACCGGGACACGGGGGGGGGGGCTGCAGGGGGGCAGACGCCACAATAATCTTTAGCTCGTAAAACGAGGATCTTTGGCGGAGAACGAACAACGAAGTTCGGAAGAAGTTTACGGTTTGGGAATTAGATTATGATGCGTTTACCACAGGAATAATTCCTGTTAATAACTGTAAATTTTGGCATTTAACGTAACGCGGAATATTTCACATCGACGCGGAAAAATAGCTCTACATGACATTGGTACTGAAAAATACATGAAAACAAGCATCAACAGCGATACATCGGCTCTTCGATACATCCGAATATTTTTTGTCCGTCACGAGTCTCGAGCTCTGCAGCAGTCATTGTAATTCACAGCGCTGTGATTTATACCCGGGGTCTCCGCTCAATCGACACTCGATTAATGTTTTTATCGGATCCAACTAATTCCCGATCGCAAACATTCATGCTACCTCCAAAGTAAATTTGTTTTTGAGTATCCATCATCAATCAAAACGTGAAGCTCACTCGAAGCCACGAATAAACGAATAATCGGCTCTCGCGTTTTGAAGGGCAACCTCTACCATTGTTTTGTGGACTTCTATTTTTTTCAGTTTCAGTTTTATCTGGAATTGTTTATGGGATCCATTCAATACAATAGCCTACCTGAAGGACCTCTCGTCGTCGCGTCGTATGATTTGCTGCGAGTATGTCGCATGACGGACTACTCTCTGCGATAAGGTCAGAGCAGTGACGCGCGGTGCGGGGCGCGGGATGCGGGACGCGGCCGATCGCTTGCAAAGTAAATTGAAATATCGCAATAATGGAAGTCCGATGTCAGCTTATCTCTTATACATCTGTACAAGTTTACGTGTTTAGAAGCTTTCATAAAAATTGGAGCCACTGAGGCAGGTCGGCTCCCTTCGCCTTAATAATTCATTGAGTGTAGTTCGGGAGGCCCACATTAGCGGGAACTATTCTCGAGCCGCGCTCTACCCACATGTACTACACTCACAGACGGAATTTTATAAATATATAAATACGTAAACAGACCAAATGGATTTTCTATAGAAAAGAAATTGGGTCGCCTTTTACTAAATCATTTTCTGATTGTTTACACTTTCGGGAACAAAGGTTAACCGATAGGCCCATATTGCTACAGGCGACAGATATTTTTTACAAAAAAATAAAAGCTGACTTTAAAATCAACGACACTAATAATTGAGAAACAAAAAAGACATTATCATATCAGCTAGATACTGAAAGAAGTCAGTACCACCAAGTTGAATAAATTCCCATGTGTATGCTTGTTCTCTAAGTGTTTGACTCCGACTTTGTTCAGTATCTGTTTATTTTTAAGTCATTATTATTAGTGTCGTTTTTTTTTTCAGAAATGTTTGTGTAATGCGTGAACATACATAAAAAAGAACATGATAGATGATGAGGAATTGAGAACTTTCCTTTAGGGGTCAGTTAAATATAAAGTAAGAACTAACAAAATATATCTTTACTTGAAATTATAAATACAAAGCTTTTTAAAGTCAAGTCGGCCTTGATAATGATGGCACGACTTTGAAAACAACATTAACGAGCTAAAACTTTCAATTTCTTGATGAAATTATGATTTCTCCAAAATTTCAAGCACCGTAGTAGAGATATAAGTAAAAACAAATGAGTTGAAGTGGCCGACGTCTCCGGAGCGGCCCGGGGGGGCGGGGTACCGGCGGGAGCGGGGGAGGGGGGAGAGGACGGCAAAGAGGCTCTCGGCGTTCCCTCGCCATCAAACTTTATGCAATAATTGTCGCGAACAATAATTTAAATAAATTGAACAAGTGTTGTTTGAAAACAAAAGGTACCATCGTCCGGGTGTTGAGTTCTGAGAGGAAGACAAATTAAGTGGCCGGTAGGATTGACGGAATTATGTATTAAACATTCAAAAGGAAATTTATTGCGGGATTGTTCTAGAAGATTAAAGAAGCTTAGGAAGCTGAACGAGTTGATACAAGTCTCGCCTGGATTAATGATGGCGAGTAGTTGTGGGTGAGGACGTGCTGCTGCAGGCCGGGGGTCGGGGGTCGGGGGTCGGGGGTCGGGGCGCGGGGGTCGCGGGGTTCAACTGCACCTGTTGCATTATTAACGAACACTCCGCCGTGTACTTAGCGGCAGGTTAGAGAGATCTGGCTTTGAGCTTAATTAACTAATATACACAGTTAGTACTCATTTTCAAACGACTTGAAAAAAGAGGAGGTTCTCAATTCGTCGTCATCTTTTAGGTTTTTTTTTCTTTAGGTATGTTCACCGATTTTAAATATTTTTTATTTGTTTCATAGGGTATAATTTCCTGGTGGTCCCGTGATAAGGAAGTGATGATGGCAGACCAGAGAAATTGAGAGTAACTTTATAAATTTGTAGGGGCGTCTAGTGACTTTTTAAGTATTATCATTAAGTATTTGAAAACACTACAATTTAATAAAAGTCTCAAGTAGATCTGATGATAAAGCCGAGAGACAGTCGAAGGAACTATTAACGAAACATAGCAGCTCCTTGTGTTTGAGCTTGCATTATTAAGAATCTTACACATAGATGAGCTGTGACTGTCAATAGGGGTCTGATGCAAAAGACGAAGAACAGAAGGAAATAATTCCTTAACGGTTAGGAATAAAATTAATTTATTAATTAGCTAAACTTACATATTATATAGACTGAGAGTTGTATTCTTTTAATGCTATTAGGTTGTCTTGCGTTTAAGAAACTATTAAATCTATTTAAAACAATAAAAATAAATTAAATAAAATTAATCTTTACCAAAAATAAAAACCAGTTCCAAAAACAGCCGCTGATTGATATAATAATATGACAACTAGAAGTAACCAATGAAGTAATCGGGGAAATTGCATTTCTGCAGTTCCGAAGGAATTATAGTTCCAATACGTTTTATGTTTCTACCGTTACTTCAGTATCTACTTTAGCAACAAGCAGTAACAGTAGTGGTAATGACTTCCACTAAAACTGTTAGTGTGGCCGAGGCGTATTGATTCGCGGGACGAGTGCTGCACAACAGCCGGCCATTACTGACCGACACCAAATAAAGGAGGATGTTTATGTCGCGTTTACGGCGCGTCGTGATCGCGATCTCGCCGAATGTTTATAGCTTCGTTTGAAGAGCTACTGGACACACTCTCTGCTTCGTAAGGGGTACTGCGAGACTGTGTCAAGTGCCGCGAAAATTGCGGTGAAATATTATTGTATGTGAGGTTTTCTCGAATGGTTGAACAATATTCTGATTGTAATGGTTCTTTAATATTCGTATAATGTATTTTTTATTTATGTGCAACGTACACAATTGAATGCAAAATTTATGCGAATGCAGAACTGACGCAGGAAGGTTGTTAAACATACACTTATTATATTAGGTACTTAGAAAAATTATAGTTTGTTTTTGTATTCAATTTTAAACGAGTTCGTGCGCAAAAACTAATAGTATTTTATTATTTAAGTATTTTATATTATTCTCGTAATTTTTGACTCGACCTTCCATGGTACGGTTACTCAACTAAATAAATTCATCTGCTGAATGTTTTTCTCAGACTCATAAACTTTCTTAAACTTAAATAAAAAAGGACGAAGTAATTTAAATTCAGATGAAAAGTCTTAAGATGAAACCAAATAAGCTGTGTGAGCGGCGGCGGCGCGGTGTCGGCTTCCAGTAATAGCGGCCGGAATACGATTCCCGGGGAGTACCACATGTACCGAGAGCCAGCGTAAGCTTCGTTATTACGATACACTCACTAACTGCCAGTTAAAAATAATGAGGAATTTAACGACGCCTAATAATGTGCGCGTGACTAATGTGCCGAGTGATGAGCGCGACGTAACAGCTCTACAAATTACTTGCCGTTTCATTAACCTATTTGCAGCGGCTCTGTCTTTAAGTTATAGAAGTAATTGACTAATATAAACCTTTGTTTTCAGAAGTTATAATTGTCCTTCTGTACAAGGCATGTATGGTGATATCCTAACAACAATCATTTCTATGAAATATTGATATTTTTCCTTAAGATGTGGGAAGAGTCACATATCCTATCCACCCACTCACTGTAAGTGCGACTATAAAGCCAGTTACTAGCCAACTACACCTAACATAATAATATTATCAATTCGTTGTCAATATTTTGTGTCAGTTTAGGACAGGATGGTAGTCTAGGTCGGATCACAATACATTATTTATACATTAACAAATTACGGAAAATCGGAAAAAGTCACGTTATTTAGCCCACAATCCTGATTAAACATCTCATGAACTTAGCTAACCCGCTATTTCAATTTATTACAGTGTCAATCTAAGTGATAATCATTTAGTATTGAAACACATAGAATGGCCAATCACGTTAGGGGATGTCTCACGAGTACTCTTCTAAGTGTTAATACGTCTGAGCAACCGCGACAGGCCGCGAAGCAGTGGCGTGCACCGCCGGGACTCACACTCTAGCTGTGAGCCGACACGCAAGCACTGAAGTGACACCAGACAAAGCAGCTTTCCGAAGTGTACTCACCAGTTTGTGGTGCTGGGTATACATGTAGTACTGAGGGGTATTCAAGCACAAATAACAGCGTACCTAGTCACTTACATGCGCAGTTTTATTGCACCTACTCGTGCTTGTCATCTACATGCTGCTTTTTTTTAATATGTCAAATGTACAGGCTGACTTATCATGCTCGTAATTTGTCTAGCAAGTGTTTCTATATTTAGTAATTTTATTTTTTAGTGTGATATCAACGAGTGTAAGTCATGAAATCTAAACTTCTGTGTATTTCCCTGGGTGAGTAGCAGTGACAAAAAGTGTAGTTGAAGCCATTGATGTAGTTCGCTTGAGAGGCTGTGAGCGAACCGGAGCTGACAGCGGGGCGCAGCGGGCCTGCTGAGCGGCGCTCGAAGTGAGCGCATGTAATAATGACAGATTTACACTGTAGCGCTCTCCTTACAGGTACATTCAGAAATTATTCCTCCTTATAAAGTACAAATAAACTTGTTTATTAATAAGTGTACAGCGCGGGGGATTGTGGGTGTCAGTTATTTTATTTTAATTCATGTTTCTAGTTTTGTCTGTTGGTATTATACGTAGGCGTCAATTGTATAACAGTTTTATCGTCAGCATTGTTTTACGTATTCCAAGGGGAAAGGAACAAGTATCATAAACCCAGTGCAGGGTGTTGTGGCGCCAATATCAATACACGCAAGACCTGGCGGTGACGGGTGACGTTTGATTCCTGCACACATGGGAATGACAGACATAAAGACACACTCACACATACTTAGTATACATTTCGACGAGATTATATCATCATCTTTGAAGTGAGATTGCCTAGTGGTTAGACCATAGGACTGTTAGGTCAAAGGTCACGAGTTCGATCCCCACCTCCTTGTGAGCGTTTTAGAAATAAATATCAATGGAGAGTGCATCTGTGTTCGCGCATACACTTGTGCACTATGATATGTCCCGCGTAGCTGGCTGGTGTCATAGTGACACTACCCGCCGTGGCCGAAATCGGTTCAGCCATCATTATATCATCTTATACTACCGCGCATTATGCTTCGCTCAGTATTGCAGTCTCGTTTAATAGAGCGCGAGTCTATTTAAATTTAAATAGTAAAAGAGTAATCGGGTTGTGAACATCTGCTCCCCCCCCCCGCCGCCGTGGTAGCACTGACGGGCGTCGTCATGCATTCCATCGCTCGTTTATTCCGCAGCCAGCTGCACAGCGCGCTGCACGCTCCGCACGCGCGCGTGCGGATCCTCCGTCCCTGTCTGTCACAGCGGCTGGAGCAAACCTGATCAACCGAGACGTTCCCGAGGACACAAAGCTTTCTAGAATTATTCATGTGGATGAGTTTCAGACATGTTCATGTAAATCATATTCTATAACTTTGTGTTCGTAATTGTTACGGAGACATTTCCAGTCTTGAAGCCATTTAAATTCGTTGAATTTTATTGAGGTCTGCTGGATTTTATAGAACTATAAAGTCCTAATGTAAACACCTTCGACAAATTTTAGTAGTATCTGCTATTAACTTCTACTTTTACAAAAAAAAACACTTTAGGCCTTATTTAAGTTCCATATTTAGGTGACTGTCTTACCCGATTTTGGTTACGGCGATTGCTATCACTTAGTGAGGTTTTAGTGCTTTGCCCATTGATTAATGCACCATGTGATGACTAAAATAACCTAATCTTAGCACATGTAAGCGCACCATCTACGTAGTTGTAGGCTAAGTACTGCTTGTATTACGGGGTATCGACAAACAGTCAAATTCACGTCAAATCAGGCTCAATCGTCACTATCGCGGTGAGCACTTGGCTTTCCGTGCAGTCAACGTGCAACAATTATAATAAAGGAATTCATCGCACCTTGAAATATCGATGTTCTACAAACACTGGCACTGGGTGCCTGGTCACTCGGCCCGAGGCGCCGTATATAACGCGGAGGTCACACTGCAGCTCCCAATTTTATGAGTTTAGCGAACATTTCGGGAGTAATAGTCCATCGAGAGCAGGTGCTCGCCAACACTCGCACTTCTAGCAAACATTGTTTATGGCACCGCCTCCTGCTTGCTATAGCTCACCTACGAACACCGAACGCTTTACATTTATCCCGTAATAAAACTAATTCATGATCCTTTTTTAATATTTTTGTAAAAACCACAAAGGTTTTGTAAGATAGCCATTATTCTAGATGATGCTGAACTCAGAGGAATCTACATATGTGTGTACACTGACATCATCCCAGTTTCTCCCGTTTGATTTGTGAATTTAGTACCAACTTGGATATAAAAGTGCGCGTTATGGCACCATCCAAAAGTTTTAAATAAATAAATGCAAAACGTAAAAGTATATAAATAACGATATCTTGCCTAAGTGAAAGCTATTTGCTCGGCACTTTCATAAAAGCTCTCGTCATTTACTGAGATCACCTCTCGACGCTCACAGCTTCATGTACCTCCTCTTAACTGATAACCATTGTCTTATAATTCCGCGGCGCGTTTTACGACAGCACGCAACATAACATTACCCAGGAAAAATCCCCGCCGTGTTTATATGAAGCGTGTTTATACGTGATAACGTGACAATGTTCCGGGATGCAGGGATAACCCGCGCACGGCCGCACGCCGCAATGTACCGGCGGGCGCTGCTGCGGGCCCACTGGCCACCGACAGGATGTATGAGGTGTCATTATAGAGATGACCGGTGAAGCAAGAGCTCATCCTCATGGGTACAGATTCATAATTCTAACTCAAGTTTTTAATATTGAGTAAGATCTAGCGTGTGACATGTCGGGTTTGCGATAAGCCGGTTATTGTCTTTTTAGTGTCAGTTTTAAGTGCTTTTTCAGTAAAAATACATTCCGTAGTTTGTAGGTACGTATAGACAAATGCTGATACATCACGCGCTGGCCTCTTCGCACACACTACATAAGGTCGTGTCATGTCTCCAGCAATATATCAGTTGAGTAGTTTGTGAGCTGTTTCTGACGTCCTGACGTTTTCTGCGTATTTCGCGCGTCATATGTGTTGATGTGTGACGCGGGGGACCCTTTATGGTGCCCCTAAATCCCTCTGCGGGCGAGCGCGGGGCAGCGGGGCCGCGGGAGGGGGGCACGGTCAGTTTATGGGCTTAACGCGTTATGTAAATTCGAGGCATTAATTGTGAAGGGCCAAATTGATATGATACGCCCTTTGGGACGAATATAAATACTTGCAAAAACAACGCGTCTTTATACGTAAGTACTAAAACAAACAATAACACATTTCCATCGGTGCAATTTTCTCACATGGGATTTTTTTATCCTGACATTTGCTTAAATCCTAGAAAAATACTTTAAAATTAAGTTATAATGAACGGTTCGGTTTGTAAATAAAGCTAAAGAATGACATGAAATACCTTAAGCACTAAGAAGAATAACTTAAACGTTAACCGTTATGAGTGCTTCTAACCGACGCCTTTCATAAAAATCTCTCGAGTTTCTACCTCAACAGCGTCAGCGAAGGCCGAGTATTCGGATATCTCAATAAAACCCCATTCACCGATATTTAGTAACTTAAAACGATTTTAAATATCTATATATCGCTACTTAGAAGAGATTAAAAATGGTATGTTTATTTCGACCATTAGTGGTACAAAGTATGCGTATTAGTGTGGGTAGTGCATCGCTTAGTTTGGCAGCCAGTAACACTCATAACGTGTGATCTCAGATAATTGACACTAATATCTAGTTATGGACCGAGGGGTGCTCCGGGTGTGTAGGTCGGGGGAGGGTGGGGGGGTTTAGTTTATTGATAAGGGATCCATGTGTCGATATAATTAGCTACGCCATGATGGTAGTGTTAGTTTAGTGTCCCAGTTAATTGTTAACATACTACTGCTTTGAATAGAATCGCTAACTTGCACTGGTTTATCAAGCTTTTAAGTAAGTAATTATAGAAGTTGTTTTTGGGATTTTCTTACACATGTTTAAGTGGTATTGCAACGCCGCCGCACCACGCTCGGCAGTAGCAGCCAGTACTTGCGTTATTTATATTTTGTGAAGTACTCCATAAATAACGAAGATTTAAGATAACCGATGAAGACAGAAATCAATATTCAAATATGAGTTTTTATTCTAAGACAGTGTATTTCTGAACACACATTTGAGGTGACTTGGAGTTATCTATAGGAACATATAAATTGAGCCACGCTAAGTACAGCAGCGGTGGTTATGAGCCGGCAACAGCTGCAAACAACACGAGAACTTTACTCCTTACAATATCACTCACACAATTAACTTTCACTTTATTCACCCGCAACGCAACCATCTACCAGGTAAATCACAATTATTATACTTAAAGTCGTTTAGCTGAAAATTAAGCATTTATTCTTTCTATTCTGTCTAAACCAAGAGTTCGTTTTTGAAGCTTATCATATAACGTAGAAATACGTAAAGGGCTTAACGGTTACGGTTTTCTGTACTTATTTCGTTTAAACGCGTGATCTAAAAATATGGTTTTTGTTTATAGTTTATGCATTGCGTGTATATACATGTATCAGGCTTTCAGCTTTTCCTATTATTTATATACCTAGTTTAGTGTGATTGACCTATTTTACTCTTGTCTTCTCTAAATAAATAAGTAGGTTATCCATAAAAAAATAATTTTTACATGATTAAAGCAGTCGATATACTTTATCAGATTAAATTACGTCATGTAAACGTTTTGATACAGAACTGATAACTTAGGTGAACTTATTATAATGTGTGTATGTGATAAACTCCGTCCGTGTACCGTCAACACACCGGCCTAAATGTATAACTTAACTCCGCTCTACTTTCAATTAAAAGAGTTCTTTATACTTTCATTTGTTTTTAACTGCATCACTTCGCATTACGCACAGCTTTGTGCTGTGAGCCGGGATCTGGAACAGTTTAGTTTGACCGCTGCAGGTGTACAGAGACTCTACCATTACCTCGTAACGAAACCGTGTCGCAGTTGAAAAAGAGAGACACCGCTTTACACTGTGCAGGGCACTATCTCGTTTCCACAACTGCAGTTGTCTTAGTTCAAGCATTGGTGGCGGTTCTCTTGAGTATTTAACATTCTGACCGGCACGCGGCGTCCCACAGAGCAGTCTTATTTTACAAGGACTTGAGGATACGACGCAGAGGAACCTTGTGATCTCAGTGGCCCCTGAGTAGTTCATAATTGTCTTTGTACGAATTTAATAAAATATTAAAGGAAATGCGTTGAAAGTTAGTATTCTCTAGCTACGTTTACTTCTCGCTTAGTTTTACATTTTTGTTTTTACTGTTACTATTGTTAAAAGATGACAATGAAAAGGTATGCAGTAAATGGTTAACTAAACAACAAGGTTTTGCAATCTTACACTCTAATACCACCCACAAAATATAAAAATGTAAGTATTACCGTAAACATGTACCATCAGTACATAATGTAAGTCTTTTCCTTTAAAACAACGCAACGAATACTGATGCGGCGATAACACATAGAGCAATTTAAGAGTAGAGATATGGACAGGTCGCTAGATTACAATTCATTTGAAAAAAGAGACGCAGCACCTAGTAAGTTACATTCTAGTCGGGCCTCTACCAGGCGCGTCGGATCGCACAATAATTATAGTAGTGATCAGAATCCTCTCCGTTTGGGAACATTCACAAGTTTGCCGCGATCTCGCTAATTACTGATAACTTCCAATATTACTTTCCGGAGGCTTCCAATTCCAATTAACCAACGACCGTTTTATTTAAAAAACAAGTGCTTTCAGAACTTTATTTATTTATTTTATTTATTTATTTATTTATGTACACACAATTTATATAGAGGATAAGAAGAATTTATATAAAAAAAAAAAAAAAAAAAAACATAGGTACAAAGGTACTGCTTATTTCTTTAAGAAATTTCTGCCAGCAGACCTGCGACAGGAGAAAACAAGAAGAAATATAGACACAGTGTGTATGTAACGAATATAAATACTATACAACGAATATAAATAATAATAAAGAAAAAAAAAAAAAAACTATGAATACTAAATATTTGGATACTATCTATATATAAACATGGATATTAATCAATTCAATGAAGAAAGGAAGTGTTCTTTTACACGTCGTTTAAAAAGAGAAATAGACTTAGAATCACGTATGTTAGGCGGCAGCGCGTTCCACAGTCGTGCGGCATGAACAGAAAAGGAGAAGGAGTAGAAGTCTGTGGAATGGGGTTGGATTTTAAGATGGGATTTAAGATGGGATCTGCAAAGGACATCAGGAGGGCGGATATAGGAAAAGCGCTCTCGTAAATAGGAAGGATAGAGTGGGTTATGGAGAGTATTATAAAGGAGGCAAAGGATGCGAGTGTTCCTGCGAAGGCGAATAGGGAGCCACTTGAGATCGTTGCGAAATTGAGAGACGTGATCGTATTTTCTGAGCCCAAAAACAAAACGGATACTCAAATTTTGCAATCTCTCAAGCTTATTTAGTAGCTCCTCAGTGGCATCCAAGTAGCAGGCATCTGCATAGTCAATAATCGGCTGAATGAGGGTTTGCGCTAACAGTATTTTGGTTTTGAAGGGTAAGAAAGTCTGAAGGCATCTCAGAGAGTGACAGGAGAAGTGAACCTTGCGACTTAGCTCATTGACTTGGTCGCGCCATGAAAGGTGAGAATCCATGATCACCCCCAGGTTTTTGGCGGTGTCGGTGTACGAAATCACCTCACCATCGAGACACAGCGGCGTTAGAGAGGACAGATCAAGTGCATTACGATAATACCTACTACCAATAATCATTGCCTGAGACTTTGCAGGGTTAACTCTCAAACCATAGGATCTAGCCCACTTACCGATGCTAGCTAGGTCATGGTTCATAGCAGCAATCGCTGAGCTAGCTTCAGTTAGGGAAAAATGACGGTAAACCTGCAAGTCATCAGCGTATAGATGAAAGTTAGAGGAAATGACTTTGGTAATGGAGTTGATGAAAACAGAGAAAAGGAGAGGGGAAAGGACACCGCCTTGAGGTACACCCGCAACAAGATCGCACCAATCTGAGTAAGTCTCATCAAGACGAACCCGTTGCGAGCGACCACGTAGGTAGGAACTAAACCAGGATAAGGAAAGGGGAGAGAAATTTAGGGATTGAAGGGTACCTAAGAGAATATCGAAATCCACGGAATTGAACGCAGAACTAAAATCAAGAAGAACAAGGATAGAAAGAGACTTATTTTCCATAGCCCAGCGGATGTCATCCGTGACTTTGAGGAGAGCGGTGACGGTACTATGACCGGGACGGAAACCAGATTGGAAAGGAGAAATAAGGTTAGAAGACGTCAAAAAATCTGAAACTTGTCGATGTACAATGTGCTCAAGTACTTTGGAGAGAAAAGGAAGAATGGAAATGGGCCGGAACTGAGTGAACGAGGAAGGATTTGAGGTTTTAGGAAGTGGAATGACGTGAGCTTGTTTCCACGCTGTAGGAAAGGAACACGATGAAATGGAGTGGTTAAATATGTGTGTAAGGATGGGGAGTAATTGTGGGAGAATAGGAAGGATCATACGAGAGCATAAGTTATCGTTACCCACTGCTGAGGAGGAGATAGCAGTAACAGATTTTTTGACGTCGTCTTCAGTCAGAGGAGAAAAATAGAAAAGGGGACATCGAGGTGAAGGTAGATAGGAAAGTTCAAGTAAAGTAGAAGATTTAGTAGAAGGATCAAGGGTAATAGGAGGAAGAGAGAAGTGTTTGTTTAAAGCAGAAAGGTCATTATCTTTACCTGCACTTAGGTTACACTCACCTATGCCAACCGACCTTAGAAATTTCCAAATATCGCCAGGACTACGATCGACAAGGTTGTCGTGGAAGTACTTTCTTCTGGCGGCCTGACATAGGTGATTGCAGCGGTTACGTGCGGTCTTATAGTGAGAGAGGTTGTCGACAGTAGGTCTGCGCTCATATTTCCGTTTCGATCTGTCCTTCCGAGCCATGGCATCTAGTATGGTGGGTGAGATCCAGGGAGCCGGTTCGCGACGTACCTTCACTAAACGAACCGGAGCGTGACGATCGAATAAATTGAGTACGGTGTTAGTGAGTCGGCTCACTTTGTCGTCTATGTCGGAGGCGTTCGCCACAGGACTCCAGTCAATAAGATCGGCATCTCGCTGCAATGCCTCCAGATTAATACCCTTGTAGCTGCGAAGGTGTCGAAATTGGGTTTTGCGTTTAGGGGTATTGATGCGGTAGGACAGATATATAAGATTGTGGTAGGAAAAGCTAGCAGGAAGTTGACCGTGGTCGGAAACATTAGGGGGAGACGATACAAACATGAGGTCAAGCAAGGAGGGAGTGGAATTAGGAGAGAAGTGAGTGGCAGAGAGAGGAAGAATATGCATATTTACAGACGACAAAAGACCTTGCAGCCTGCGAGCCCGATAGTCGTCCTTCAGTAAGCATGTATTAAAGTCACCCATTATGATGATATGGTGATACTGAGGACACAAGTTACTGAGCTGCAATTCAAGATCATCGAAATAGTTTATGTGACAGTTGGGACTGTAGCAGACAGCAACTAATACTTTAGTGCGATTGACCAAGACCTCAAGGAAAATATATTCAGCCGATTCGGAGTAAAGAGAAGGAGAGGAAGAAATAACCTTATAGTGTAAGTCAGCACGAAGATATATTGCAACTCCACCCCCGCCTTTCCCGGTTCTGTCGTTGCGAATCAACACAAAACCAGGAAGCGCAAAGTGGGTTGACGGAAGAGAAGGCTTCAGAAAAGATTCAGAGATGAGAAGGATGTCAAGATGAACGCTGCTGAAGGATGCCAGAAGGTCTGAGTAATGACCAGGAACACTCTGAGCGTTGATGTGAGCAATATGGAGATTTTTAGGGTAATTGGAGAAGAGATCAGAGAGGTTTTCGTTCAACGAGCGCGGGGTGGACGATACGTGACTGTCTGCACTAACAAAGCTTGACGATGAACAGGAAAAAAAGCTATCATTAAGATTGAATAAAGTATCCATGTTTTCTACAAAAATAATAAAATAAACTAATAAATTAAACTAAAATAACAATTAATTATAAGTTGCTTAAACAACATACTCCCCAACTCACAAGAATATCAATTAAAAAAAAAATACACTAAGACACAAATAGATAACAAAATAATATACTACGATGCACCAAAATTATACTAAAGTGTAACGAAACGTAGTGTAACTAAAGTAAAACGAAACGTAATTCATCCATGACAGCTGACAACTGTCAGACGTGACAGGACGACGTCAACAAGATGTTTGCAGTTTACCGACGAGTTTAAAGTATTACTTATTATATAAATTGAGGGTGCCTGTGTAAAAATAAAGACGGTGATTGTTACGGTACACTAAAATAAATGCAAGGCAGATATGAAAAATAAGGAAAGAATAAAAAGAAAAAGGTGCAAAGCAGCGTGAAAAGATAAAGAAAGCTTATAAAGAACATAATATCAAGTCACAAACTGAGTTACGGCGCGCGGCGCCTCAATCTTCGTTGGCCTCTGTTAACGGGAGTAGCCGGTTCAGAAGTCGGTGAGGCTGCAAGGGGCAAAGTCGGTGAGGCCGGCTGGATAACGATGTTCGACGGGAATCTTGAAGAGAGTTTCTGAAGCTCGTCCATCGTTTCAATTTTGTGGCGAGATTTATCAGGGGTAATAATAAGTATTTTACCCTCGCTCGACCAGCAATTAGTCATGCCGAAGTGTTTGCGTGCAGCAACGAAGACCTGGTGTCGGAGTCGAGTCAGGAACTCAGAAATAGTAAAACCAGTACCTTTGAGAGATTTCTTGGCGTCCCAAACAAGGCGGCGATGTTCAGTAGTAAAAAACCTCACAAGTATTGGCCTGGAACTACGCTTGCCTGAACCCAGGCGGTGACACACATGGATGTTCTGTCTGCCTATCTCATTCAGCTTCATGTGATGGGTAAATACATGCGCAACAACATCGAGAACCTTCTCATCCTTTGATTCTGGGACACCGTGGATTAACAGCACCTTACGCCGCATCGTTGTTTCATGACGATCAAAGCCAAGAGAAAGCAATTCCATCTGGGATTTAAGCTTTGATAGTGCTTGCCAGACAAAGCTTTTGAAATCACTGAATTCTTGGATCAGAGAGGTTAGGCTTGGGGCCGAAGTGGGAGCTGACGATGAAGAGGTGCCAATGGATGCTGATGCCAGTTTCTCCTCGTATGCAGCCATCTTTGTGTTAAACAAGGACTCCAATTCCTCCAAGTTTAGCGCTAGTTTAGCATCCATGGTGATGAAGTGCAGGTCAAAGGTGAAAGTGAAATGTTTGTGACAGACAGTTGAAAACAATTATTAGTGAGTAAATGGGGGTCTGTGAAGCAACTGTAGCGGTTAAAACATTACTAAAATAACTAATATAATTAATAAATAATAAACTACTGGGAGCTTAAAAATAAACGTATGTGTTTCACTGTGTCTACCCACAAAAAAAAAAAAAACTTTTCGATATAAGAAGGCAAAGGTAGTCTAATTTTACTCTGCTGAGTGTTTCTGTAAGTTAAAAATGCTTGAAAACAGGCTATTATACTCGTGTTTCAAATGTAATCACAATACATAAAAAATAGTGTTTTAATAATATTTTTTTTTTATTTATTTATTCTAATACTTTCTTTTTTTATGTATCCCTAGACATTAAGTCCTCGTTCTTTTTACAAGGAGTCCAGTTCAGTTTAAGTTGGATTGCTGTAGATATTGGTAACAACAGTAACTGCTTCCCCTATCAAAGCTCCTTACATACCTCGATCAAGTAAAACTTCACATGTATTCACCTTTTCGCAGAACGCACAGTGAATACGTTAACTTGTAACGCACAAGTCGGACTCGTGTCGTGTCGGCATTCGTTCAATTAATCAGAATAAGTAGAGCCGGTTCAGTTTGCCGGATATCACAAGTTCTTAGCAAAGTGTGACGCGATCCGGATAAATACGAGTTTCATTTAATTACGAGCAACGAACTTGCTTAATATGATCGCGTACACTCCGCTACGTGTGTGGAGAGGAGCGGAGCGGGAGGGGCCGGTAACCTCGTCACTGTGCGTGCTGCATGCTTATACAGTAACCAGCTATAGTCGATTAGCTGCGACATTTTATAAGTTATCGAGTTTATAAACGGATAAGTTTAAAACACGACTGTCATCTCAAAAAATAGAAAACGGTTTTACTCATAGCTTCTACGTTCAAACGTTATCCGAATTTGTTTCAAAATAAATTATTGTAATGCATGGTGATGGACGAAAGAAGTCAAACGATCAGCATACATCACAATCAGGTTTAGGCATTTAGACGTTAGGATTGCGTTAAGAAACTAGTACATTAGGAAACTGAGCGACTGTCGTACAAAAAATGTTAGAAAATAAATTCTTTAGATATATCACTAGACTTCTAATTGTTACAAGAACAGTTTTCAAAGTAACTAGTGATTGGATTCATGCTTATGAACTGAAGTGGAATAACATACTGATACAAGTGTTAAACTAGCCCTGTGTAAAGTACTGCAATAAGGCTTTCATATAGAAAAATGTAAGTTTATTCGAATATTTTGAAGTTAGCCAAACGGTCAACAAAACGACATTTTTTGTCCGTTTATAGCGTGAATAAAGTTGTTTTCACCGAGTACAAATTCTACGAGAACTACTCAAACAAAGTAATAACTAAGTAGTAATTACGTTGTATTAAATACCGTTACCGTAATTAATATTAAATCAACTTGAACCTAAAACAACCGGTTTAATTAAAAGTGTGGTGAGCGCACATTAACTGAGCCCTTTGTGCTCGGCTAGCCGGCAGAGGGCGCCTCACACGCGCGCGGAAATAACACTCGTGTGAAATACCTCCCGTACGAGTACCAGTCACACTCCGCATAGGCTGTCCGTAATAACTATCATACGGGTCCTCGTTAGTCTGACACTGGTAGTTATCAAATAGGCCACTGTTATAGAGCTCTGCCTACCACTTGTACTGTTAAAGCGCGTAAACAAATCTTAACAAAGTAATTAGTTGATCTAAGCAAGTTGTACGTCGTAATCGCTGAGCCATAAATTTGTTCAGCAAGATAACAACCTGTCTGGCGCTAGATTTAATTTACATAATTAATCAAAAACACAACAAAGTGAGATCTAATTAACGAACTCGCGCGCTATCACAACTGTTCGCGCTCACACACACACACGCACTCAGGGTAGCATACACACTATAACACACACACACACGCATGGTACGTACCGTCCAGCAGGAACAGCAGCCGGAAGATGAGGTGACAAATCCTTTTCATCTTGATCATTTGTTACACTTACAGAACTACTCCGTACAAACTACTGGACATTAAACTACACAAGTATTGACAAGTACCGAGATATTCCGGAACACTCTTATTGTATTTATTCACAAACTTTACTTTAAATATAATTCAGCGACAATAGTTTAGAAGTGAGTCGCGAAGTGTCCGACCTCGACTAGCGAACGCGCCGCGTCTATGTGGCGGACATCGTAGCGGCGTAGCGTGCGCTCCGTGCGCCGTCCTCTCGGCTACTGAGGCTTACGTCCGCTACGCCGTAGCGCTACGAGATTGCTCATTATGCCGGAGTGAGTCAGCCGACGTATTCACTACATTATTTCGTTTAATAAAGTTCCCGCGTCGTGTATGCAGATGCGTTTACATAATGTTATGGAATTTTAGAGAGTTCGTAGTACACGAGTCACTGGAAAATTAAACGCACGCCGAGCGCCGACACGCCACGCACGACGCGGATTAAAACAGGATCACAGTAATCAAATTTATTTCAACGTGAGAAGTCGTGAATTATTGAATCACTAAGACGTCTCGTGACGCGCGGCTCTGACAGATGTAAGTGTGAGGCGCGACTCGCGACCGCACGCTCGCGTTGGCTCTCCAGCGCCGGAACAAAGAAAGACGAGTTTAACATTGTAAATGACGTCCCCGAGGCAATCATCTGTTCAGCGTCTGTTAAGTCCAGATCTACAATTATCAGATTAGAAAAAAGATGATTCACGTTCCAGGCCGAGCCGGAGAAAGGGGGTAAGTGAAGGCACGGGGGAGGGGGGGAGTGACCTCGAGATAAAAACCTAGCTTATCAGAGGAACAAAAACGATCGTTAGCCACAAACGTCCACAAGACGTATTGTTCCAGGCGCCGCAATTAATACTAAATACCGATATAATTAGCCGAGCAGGAAGGCGGCGGGAAGGTACAGGAGATACTGACAGTGCAGGTGTCCGCTGCCAGGGGAGCTGGTCTCCGCAAGATCGCAGCCACTGCGACCCAGCTCCGGTACGAACTACAGCCGATCCTAATTCTTCATCAACCTTATGCCAATCTTAGCTTATCCGTATAACTATTAACAAATAATTTCTCACATTTCAAGGAAACTAAAAGCGAGTCCTGACATGTCAAGATCTTTAAATTACGCGAAGACTTCATAATGAACTGCGCGCGAAGAATTGTTTTCAAACTATTCAATTTAAAAGTGAGAAGTAATAACTGAACGGAAATTAAATAATGCATCAACAATGGAAGAAAAAGTCTCCAAGACCAACACTAGTTGAGCTCTCTTTAGATACAGGGCGCTTAAAATTTAGGCTCAAGTTACATTTTATGTTATTTTCGATATTGAACCTTAAAAAAATGCGTGTCGGTTTCGTAACGAATTCTGTGAAGCGATACGTTCAACATGTTACGCAACACCGTTCATTTAGAGGCTCGTGCAACGTTACAACGTGCAACGTGCAGTGAGAACAATAATCATAGTTCAGAGCGTATCGCTGCAACCCCCGGCGCGTGCTCTGTTACATTGCCTTTTATTTTCTAATGGTTTAGTCAAATCGCATCGGATTGCAGGCGAGCTGCCGGCTGCCGATAGCCGATAGCCGTCGCTCTGCCCAAATGAAAAGCGTTGCGTGATGTTATTTGTTACGTATCTCACACGAGTGACGGAACCCTTATACGATCATTTTTCTGTCTGTCCGTTTGTCTGCCTGTCGAGAAACTTTTTCTTAAAACTAATGTGGAAGTATTTGGTAGGTATTAATATCAAATATTCTAGTCTACTGCTTCTGCAATTAAGCTTCTAAGCTTATGCAATTAAAATATATTATTGTTTATGTCGCATATCTTTAAAATTCGCAAGAAATCGCAACCCACAGGGTACTTCTCGTGACTTGAAAATGTTGATATTTGTGCAAAATCACGTCTTATAGATCAAATATTAAATTACCAAAACCATAATTTTTAGTACAGTCAGATTAGTTTGTGCTAGTTTATTTGTAAGGAACCTAATTGTCGCGAGTCAGGCTCGCATTTGACCGGCTTTTTTTTCGTATCAAAGCACTAGCATAACTTCAGTGCGCCCTCGCGCTAAGCATAGTTCAATCCTGAGCACATGGAGAGTCTAGGACAAGTTTAGTGCTCCTCGTCTCCCCGTTTTTCCTTCATGGTTCACAAATAAGGAATTGGTAGCGTTTGTCTCGGTGTTGTTTAAAGTAAATACGTTATTGAATTATTTATCCGCGGCCCGGACAGTGAGCAGTGCGCGACAAACTTTGTCGAACTTTCGACTACTAGAACTGCTGAAAAAGAGCACAATACATTAATATTCATCGCGTCACCCTCAGTCCGCACAACCAGCGAGCCGCACCAGCGCAGTGCCCCTCCCACAACTTTACACTCTACTTTTTTAACAACTTTACATTACAGCGCTCGCCCTAATAGATTACACTGCCCCTCTTATCTCGTGTTCTTAAGACTTTTGATCATAATATTAATAATGAGGCCGTCGCCAAAACTTTGCCTTATCATTCTGTGAAATATAATTGATATGACAATTGTTCATCCAATTTTATTTTCGTACATTCTGAGAAGACCTAGATTCTTAATGTTCAAGTTAAAACTTTTCTTAGCGGGTATCATAATCATTAAAATGGATATCTTCATGCTTATTTAAATACAAGTTACCTTTTTTGTCTGTTCCCTAGACAAGTGTAACAAAACAATAATGAGTGTAGCCGTGTCCGCCGCTCGCATGTCTGGAGGTAATCGCAGAGCACCTGTGTTATTGCGTTACATGGAACATCATACAATCGCTAACTATACTGCTCGAGCGCTCGCCCAGACATATCAAACATAGCCATTATAATGTATTGGATAATAAAATATGTAACTTGTACGATAGCGTAATTGTAGGGCAAACTAATTGATATCGTCGTTAGTACATCAAAACAGTTCTAGGTCTTTCTATTCTAGTAGCTTCTAACTAATAATAATACAAATTTACAAAACATAATAAATGTTTGTATTGTAAAGCCCTACCAGCGACAGCTTGGACCGTGTTCCATACATTTAATCCATATTATATTCGCACTTTATTTAGGTTGAGAGAGAATAGGCGGCGTCACAAGTTCTCCAGCATCAGCCAAGGCTGGACAGCCAAGTCAAAGGTTGTAGGTTCAAATCTCAGCGCGCACCAACCGCATCACCGTCTTTTTTGAAATCATATGCGTGCGTACTATAAAGTATTTTAACATTTACTTAAGATGGGAAAGAAAAACAGGACAATGACACCAGTTCAACTGAAAATTTTAGAGTGTGTGATGGACGTCGTTAAAGGCCTGCGAGCGGCTTAAACTCGGCAAGCTTCTACATCGACTATACAAAAATAAGAAGACAACCGGTTCGTCACACGGATTCTTTTCACAAAGTGTCTTGTATGAATGAAAGAATTATATATCGGTGACGTTCAACACTGCAACTTCTTTGTGTATACATTCAGCAATAATTCGTAGAAATCCCGCGCGAGTACCTTCCCAGTGAGACAGTATTGCCGCGTCGCTCGCCGTAAACATTTACTGAGCGCGGCACAATCATTCCAACTCCCAATAGATATGTACACGTTCATGCCACACTCGCTCATAAAATTTGGGCTAAACAGAAAAACACTCGGTTTTTATTTGTTTATAATACATTATTCGCATAGATCGTATCCTCTGGGCTTCACTACAAACAGCGCTGGATTTTTTATGCCTTAAACGTGACCCGACATAAGTAACTCTCATTCCACAGCTTGTAACGCGAACTTTTACGTTTACCGTTGCGGTTCTACTTTTCTGAAATGTACTCAATCCATTGCGGGATCGGCTACCATTGGAAGCGTAATGTGATGACTCTGACGAGCCATGCACGTTGCGTTACTATTTCCATTGCGTTACGGTTTGCTGCGGTGGTCAGGTGTCCATATAAACAGCTCATTACGATAAAGGCACGCGTTCGACGTATGGCAATCAAACGGGTAAACATTGATCTGCGCGGGCGACTGTACACGTCGCGGCGTCAATACAACTCGGCCGCGTACAGCGCGCCCCGCAAGTGCGCTCGTTAGCTGATTAGTTTATTGAGTTAGTGAGTCTCAATCAGTATTGTCATCTTTCGGTTATTTGCGCGGCGCGGTAACCGCGTTACACAGGTTTTTGTTGACGCGATTATGCGGAGGTCAGCTCATTATGAGGCCCACACTGATTTAGGCAAACGCACGAAATCCGTATAGATCACTGATTCAGGCCCCGCTGGAATAATTAATGAATGACCATTGCCTACACTGCTGATGCCTGACTGTACAATGTAAGAAACCTTAGTAAATAATAATCATTTATGGGGTACTGAGAAGTCAGTCTCAAATGACACAAATTTTTCGACCAACTTAAACTCCGACTCCAGCCCCGGCTTTGCATGAAAATGAAACTAACTAGTTTGTTTATCACGAACAGACAGACTCGGTGGAAAACTTTTTTTAATATGAAGTGATAATTACTGACCTTTGTATAATACCTTTTAAATGTTGAACTATATCGAAGAGAACAGACCAGGTCCTGTATATCCGTCGCGTCACACACTAAATCATTTTTCGATCCCACTGCTAAGCAAAGGCATCCCCAAAAAATCAACTGTATTTCTTTAGAATATATGCCAGCTTAGAGATCTGTCAAACCTGGATGTCATCCTCGTAAATTATAAAATATGTAATCGCTAAGGCGCAGCTATTAAGCTTCATTGTTGATTCGCTGGGATTGTGTTTGGTTTGTGTACATTCCCCGCGCGGTGTGTATCGGGCGCGAGGTGCGCGGCGCACGCGGCCGTGCTCGGGTGCTCACGTGCGGCGCGCGGACGCTAATCATGTTTGTTCTTGTTGCTTATCCGCTTTTATTCCTTATAATGAGGTCTGCAGGCCGCGGGGGCCCGAGGAGAGCGGGGGAGGGGAGGCATGCCGAAATAGTAGACGTATCGGAGGTAGCTGCTGGAGGTGCTGGCGTTTCTTAATGTCAATTTGGTAATGGTGTCATGATATTTTAGTAGAATAATGTGACTTTATGTTACTTTTAAGGGTCGCTGGAAAGCGCTGGACGCAGGTCGCTGTAACAGGTTTTCAGAAATCTTTGGGGAGGCCTATGTCCGTCTTTCGGCTGAGATGACGATAATGATGATGAATGTGACGGATTTCACACCTTCATCTGTTTGTGAACTTAGCAGTTGAAACATTGTGTTTGTTATTTACTCACCAAACGCTAGTGGAATTTAATAACCCACCGAGTGTACTTCTACCGCCGACTGCGTAGTGCTCGCACGATCAAATTAATTAGCTCACGGGCTCATTGAGATTCCTCTCGAGTTGCAACTTATTAATTACTCTTAAAATATTCCTAACTTCAAGTTATTACTTGTTTAGCGCATGCAACTTGTACTCGCGCAAGCTATTTGCATGCGACACTTACACTCATCATAAATGCAGGAAACTGCGTACACTGAAAAGTTACTCTTTGCGGTTAGTTAGCATTCAATAATGTCTCATAAGTAAATGTTTGTCATTTCAACCAAATTTTTAGTAAATAAAAACTACAATATAATATCCTCGACATGACATGTGACGTCAAAGCACCTGTCGGTCGGGACGCGCGACACGCGTACGTGCGCGTCCGAGCCGCGTCGAGGGCGTGAACTCTTGTGTCGGTCGCGTCGCTCGTGTCGGTCGTGTCGCGCGTGTCGGATGCGTCGCCCGTCTCTGGAAAGCACCAGGCGCGTGTCCGAATGCAAAGCGGCCAGCATGGCAATACACGTTGAAAGACTTTTGTTTCCTAAGTATTGACACGATGTTGGTGACTTCAATCATGCGAGATATCGCATTTAGAGTAAATTAATGATATAAACTGTAGACTTTTGAAAATGAGCACTCATAGTGAAAACGCAGCAGGCTTAGAGTCTTACATTGAACTCTCCACACACGGCGGCTGTTTCCACTTTGTCCCATCCGCGTTACCATCAAAATGGATTACTCAACGATTATTCACCTGAGGCGAAGCTCTCGCGGCCTTACAATAGCATCAACACAGCCTGCGCTGTGTGGCGAGTGGCCCACAGCTGGGCAAGCCCGCTGCAGAACAATACGCGGCGAGTGTACAATCAATGCATCACAATGATCTGCTCAGATTGATACGTCTTGGCAGACGTAATACACGAACTGATACGTTACTATGCAACAGTCCGCAATCACCAAATAAATATGGAGATTTGATAACGATGGTAACAACATCTGTGCCGGCGTAATTTATTCTCGCTCACGTCCGTATGAGCTACACCTCAGCTATGTGTTAAACTCATGTATAAATGTAGCGAGCGGTCCCTAATAATTATCGTGTTACTAATGAAATATTATAAATACCGACGGTCCGTAGAGGCGGTCGATATCTATAATAGCAGTTTTCAATGTGCGCTAGTATTGCAGGTCTCCGCACATTAGCGTTATCTCCATGTGACCGCCGCGCCACGGAAATCCGTTCGAGTCACCTGATGTTGACCATTCTATAGATTTACTTGTTGCTATTTTTACGCATTGTAGTCAGAAAAATCGTTAAGTAATTACTATTTTTACAAAGTTTAATCCATTATTTTGAGAGCATAAAGGAGTTTTAATCCATGTGAGAGATGTGAAGTTAGTACTCGTGCATTTAGTTGCGCCGAAACTAAGCCAGTGTGATCATTTTAAGTGTTGGTGTCAATGCGGAGCCGTTAGTGCGGCGCTGCTGGCACGCACGTCGCCTGGTGGCTTCCGTACTTACTTCATACAATATGTATGTAATATGTACATCAGAAGGTCAAGTACATACAAGAGGTAAAAAAAAATTAACCATTCAAATATTTGTTCGCAACATAAAAACTTTTGCTTTGCGCCGCGCTGGATTTTAGTCACTTCTCTGGTGAATTTATACTCCGAGAAATAAATTAGACACTGTTTTTAAATATCTACGTCTCGTTAACCATAGGCAGCGGGATATATCATAAAAACAGATCATATAAAAGAAAAAAACGTGTTCAAATTATATCACACTCTGGTAAAGTGTTGTTCACAGTAACCCTTCTGTATTGTAACTGCACATGGGTATAATGCAAAATGTAATATTTTTCTAAAATTATTATGAGAGCCAGAACGGGGGGGCGCAAGATACATCCCGGAACTGGCTGTCACACGCCGACACACATGAAAAATACGGAGGCAAAGTAATAATCTAGTGATTTAGCGTGGATTTAGCAAACAGCTTTTATACTGCCACATGGAAACGTGCGAGAGAGGTCCAATGTGTATAACTTATTCGATGTTGATAGGACATGAAGCTAAAGACAACAAGCCATCTGCTACCTACCTACACTGACATGTATACGCTGCGGACGTTACGGTCACTTACGGTGAATGCAGATAAAAATTAATGCGATTTTCTAAGTAGCTGGTTCAATCTGCTCCCAATAGCTATTCAATATAAATGTGTATTTTCCTTGTAATCCGCGGGGGTTTCGTCAATAAATGCGCTCGCAATCAGCCGCCGGTAATAGTTGCGACAAATAAAACTCAGCGCACCAATTATCACGCTTAATCCAAGCAGTGTCGCACCGCTCACGGCCTCACAGCTCAGCTCAGCAGGCACGGCACCGCTCAGCGCGTCCCTCCAGGCTTGATAAAACACTCTTAGCAGTATGTTACGCTTATATTATAATAATCAGATAATATCCGATTCGCTATCCGATACTTAAAAGGGCAATAAACAATTAAAATTATTATTTGACGATTTCTTAGTTTTATACAAATGTTAGAGTCAATTGTATTTTTAACAGAGATAATAACCGAAGAGAGATCCTCGTTCGCTCCGCTCGGCCCCGCTCCGCTGTTGGCGCGCCACCTCCCCAAGAGACGATTATGTTGATGGATTATTGTTTATTTTATTTTAAAGCCGGGAATAAAATGCAATCAGAGCTGTCTCTCGCGCGAATAATAAAATGGAAGCCGACTTTATGGACGATTCGCACTTTTTCGAGAACAATCGAATTATTTAAATTTCTATCGCATTGTTGACCACACCCCGGTGTCACGTGACACTCTGCGGTACAATGCCCACAGTAGGCATCAATCGCGGCATTCACTTACAACAATAATATTATCCGCCAATTGTGATGCGACATTCAACAGCATTAGCATATTGCTATAGGTTGCATCTCCTATAGGCTCACAATTAGCACTGATTGTCCACCTTACGACTGCGACGTGTCAACTGTCAACACACGTATAGAGCAGGATAATAGGTTTCTTGATCGTTTTAGGACAAGCGATGTGGTGTAGTATTCAAAGTGCATTGCGCATTAACAAGAAATGCGCGTTATCAGGTCTCATTAATTATTCTCATTAATAAATTAATCAGTGTATTTAACAATGTAATTGACAGTAAATGCGAGTCCTTCAGGCACTGCGACAGTTACCGCACCGGCCGTGACTCCACCGAGCTATCGGAGCGTGTGTGTAGCTGTTACATAATGCAACACATTGCATTTTAACTTGCATGCTTATCAATTATTCAATCAGTTAGAGCCACGCGCCTTACCGCAACCGGTCGTGCCGCCCGCGCGCCGCCCGCTCCGTGCCGCGCCTCGCTCACAATCTCTTTGGTTATTCATAAAGACTACATCTGGACGCATTGCATTCTGTTTGCCCGTTCGATTGTTGGATTATAACATACCCCCCTCCCCCCTAGACCCCCTCTATCGGATTGTAAGGATTAACACGTGTATTTTAATTTGTCGAACGTCGATCGCGCGATAACCCCCGGCAGTATTGCGATATGGCACCAATCGTTTATTATTTTCGCGATTTAATTAAAACAATAAGCGATCGCGGTTGCCGCGTAACAGATCGATTCGTTTTTATTGCAGGACGGACAAGGCCCGATGATTGTAGCGCCGCCCGCCGGCTCCACACAGCTGCCGGCACCTCACGAGTACCATGGACCTCGCACCTTAGTCTCGAAGATCTCTTGATAGAAATCCTGAATCGTATAACAATAAAATCTTCAAAAACAATACTTCAAGACTTGAATTATTGATTAATTGATTTGAAATATAATGTAGGGTCCAATTATTCTGTGTAAAACTGGCATTGGCTCTGTAACTAGCGACTAAGTAGAAATAATATTACAAACATGAAAGTTTGTAAGTATGGATGTTTGTTACTCTTTCACGCTCTAATGGCTGGATTTTGATGAAATTTGCGATGGAGTTAGTTGACAGTCTGGTAGAAACGTAGAAACGTGTGTCAATACACACGTTTCTACAACTATACCCAACATTCGAGCAAGCGGACAACAAAAATGATATGTATAACAACAAGGTATTCAGTCACGCCGCCGCCGGTGACGTTGCTGGGCCCTGTGACTCCTCTGAATCTGATACACGACAGGGGGGTTCTGGTAGCCTGCTAATGCCAGGTGTTAGATGCTCAAATGACAACTATTCTATAATTGTTTCGATTTTAACTTAGAACTGAGACAGCCAGCCAAGTAAATGTTTGCGGTTTACACACTCGATGTCAATCAAAGTACAAGCCGACACTAATTTATTATATTAATTGCAGACAATTATCACGCTGGTTGCTGACGGAGAAAACCGACCACATTGTAACGGTAATGTAAAACAAGTTTGGTAAATTATTAGGGTACGTCTTGGAAGGTATTCCTAACAACGGAATAGTCAACCGTACAACATTATGTAATTGGGTCAATAAAGCTGGCTGTTTTGTTTTTCTTAGTAAATCTGTAAAAGTAGAGAAGTTTACAAAATAAAGTTTACACTGTGTAATGATTGGCATGCATTGCCATGTTCGAGAGGTTCCACCGCGATTACCGCGGAGCTGCAAGACGTCACATAATGCGCGGCTCACAGCTGGCGCCGCCGACAATGGCGCGGGATTTGCGGATCCTCCGCCACGCGCGCGTCACCCCGCACTCAGTGGCGACAGTGTGAGCCGCCTACAGCCGCCTTCAGCCCTCGCATTCATGCCGCGCTCGAGCCGGCTGCCGATCCGCTAATGACAACATTACGTGCCGCGATACAAACCCATTCGCATAATAAATGTAATTCATCAAAGTATTTCGAAGATGTTAACGCATTGCCATTTTGGGCATGGAAACCTACTTTACGACTACGTATCACTTTTTGATTTCGGCATAAAATTAAAACAGTTAAGTTAGATAATAATATGATTTAATTATTGCAAGACTGGAACCATATATTTAACAGACCAATCGCTTAAATTCTGATGTTAGAACAAACACATCAACGCACCCAGATAGGTGTGCGATATAGTTCCACCTGCGCCATAAACAAGTCGCGGTTATAATGGCGGCTCATATTTACGACGCTACACACTCCCACATATACATCACGCCGATAGTTTTGGAATCTAGCAATCATCTTTCTACATCCTTTTCACATTTTTGGTTAACTTTATACGAATTTAGTATTAGCTACGAACGCATATCATTAGTGACTTAAATATTGACGAAGCAGGCAATACAAAAGTCTATTGTGGTGTTTTTCATAGTATCAAATAGGAACTGCTCGTCGCTGCGGACGAGCACGTATAGGTCCGAACAAAATAGTGTTTGAAAGCTGCCACATATATCGTTCAGGCTTTCGGCGCGGCGCCTAGCTACGCGGAGCCTAGCTAGCGAGAGACGCGGGCGCCGGGCGGCCCGAGGCCTGCGCTCCACTACTCCCCGGTGATTTACGAGTGCTCCACTCGTTAAGCCACGTCTCGCGCACGTCACGGCCGTCACTGGGCCTGTGACTGCTCTGATGCACTACAGGGAGCTCTGCTAGCCTGCTAATGCCAGGTGTGAGACGCTCAAATGTCAACTGTTCTATAATTTTGATTGTAACTTAGAACAAAGGACGAAAATTATAAAATTATAAAGTGTCTGTGAAATATACAACCACTCAGATAATTACTCCACCTTAGCATAATTAAGTCAGAAGGTATGTTACGTGTATTTTCTAAACAAGCAGTACAGTAACGACCTGGGAAGCTCCAGGCTCGAATGCGCGCAACATTATGTTGTGTAAATGTCCGACAATGTACCGAACACTCCGCGGGTAGCACTCACTGAGTACCTTAAACGTGGTAAAGTCTGGTCAGGTATAATATGCAAGCTAATTATGAGACTGGAAATCAAGTCCCAAATAGATCCCATTATCTTACATCTGAGTCCTGCAAAGCGATCTCATCAGAACGCCCCCCCTCCTCGCGTCCCTCTCGCTTTCGTTTCCCGCGCATCCATCAGCGCCGTGTTTGTCAGAACTAATTTGTTCGCAAATGTTATCAGAATCCGCGCAAACGTCCAAACATAAATATTGGTAAGAGTGTTATTAGTTACCGCGGAATGAGACGCGACTCGCGCGCGCGTCTGCTCGCCTGGTACACACACTACACACTGCCCGTACTACAAGGCTATTTATAAAACAAAAATCTGTATTTAATAAGTAGTTAGAACGTTTGTGACATAATGTCGTTATTATATTATAGTTGGTTAATTACATGAGTAATAACTAGTAATAACTTTCTCAATAATGTATTATGTTAACGACAATATAATTGACACCGCAAATTACTGCAGACATCAAGTAACTCTATCACCTATTCTTGGGCCTACTGACATAATAACAAACACACATCAATGAATCAACCGATATCAAGAGATTAAATGAATACCGCAGCGTAGGTAATTTAAGCGAATGATTACATAAACAAACGCCTACATTTAAGAAATTATTACATGAAAGAAGTAATCATTCAAATAGTATGAAGAGATGCAGGAGCTCACCACGTCGCAGGCGCCCATAGCCCCAGTGAAGCGGGGCGCGGGGGGTGCGGGGGTGCGGGGTGCGGGGGCGGGGGCCGCGGACATCGACGCTAATATATTCATGAGCCATCACCACTCACAGCTGCTTTAAGATTTATTTTTATTTCCCGCGAATAAGATTACTCATTTTTATTTATCCCTCTCATCTGTCTATCTCTCCGCGTCAAAACGTTAAGACGGTAACAAACGGCGCCTGCTTACATCCGCCTCAAACGTTCAATGTGACTGATGCTGCCATCGCCACTGTTATCCTGTAGCCATACCTTGTATATCACAGTGAAATTCATTTTGTTATTCTTAAGTTAATATTGTAGCTCACGGCAGTAGAAGTTGCGAGCGCCACCGTCTCGGGGTGTTAAGGAGAGTTTTGTCACATACTCCACATGTTCTTGAAGTCGATTCCGTGGCCGCTCCAGAGCTCCCGCCGCGCGCCGCGACGCGGGAACAAGTGACCTGACACGTCCTCAGACACCACTTAAGGGTTTCTACAAATCTACACTCACTTTCACTTATATTTGTCTATAAAGATAACTGATTGAATCTATTAGTAATGTGTGCACGCATGCTCGGCCTAGGTACCGCCTTAGTTAGTACTGCATTTGTTGATTTGTGCCTGCATGGCAACTTGCACAGTGAACTTGCCACGCCAACAGTTATACTGAACCCACACTCATATCAAACCTAGGACACTACAGAAAATTGTAGGTCATCAAACCTTCCGAATTACCTATTGGTCTTTTGCAACGACGGAAAATGAATATGACGTTTTTAGACACCAGATGAGATGTCTGCGAGACGAGGCAGCGCGCGCGCGGCGAGCTCGTTCGCGCGCCATTACACCGCCTTATTTCGATGGTATCATTTCGTTATGAATGTTTAACTTCACTCGCAGACCCACCACTGGTATACGGAAAACTTGCAAACACCCTGGAAACTGCATAAATACCTACGTGTCCCATCTGTAGTTCTATAGGTAAACATACAGACGTACTGTTCATAATTTTCCTTTCCCTGGTACAAATAATTGTAATAATTCCATTTAGACTTGATATTGACCTTTATCTTCGGCATATAATACAATCGTGCGATACCGCTTTCTCACAAGAAAGCGGTATAATATGCCTGCTGTCGTTAATTGCTAAACGTACGTGTGTGTGAGTGACGTCACACTTTGTCATGTTTTTTGTTTTCACCATTTCGTGTCTAACAGTGTTCGCGCTTGTTTTTGTATTCACGGCTCAGCTTACAGTGGAGTAACCGATATCATCCGCCTAACCAATATAGTGAGAGCCGTACTTTGAAACCTGTTTTGACCCACTTGGAAGCGAAGCCTAAATTATTTTCATTCGACCGGAAAATGTAATCAGTATTAAGATTGTATGTAATCGTGTGAAGCTCTGCTACTTCACACGATTTCTGTAATATAATGTATTGACGAGTCCAGTTGCTATTGTTACGTCGATGACTAGGTTTCAAATGAATTTTCTGCGTCCATTAGATGTCCTGATGTTCCACTTGTTACAGTTTTCTGTCGTACCTGGTGTATACCGCAGTAATCACACGTAAAAGTAGCTCGTGTGTCCGCGGGTTCGGCTGCTTCGAGCGGTGCGCCCCGTGTACTCCACGTTACTATACATTCATTTCAAGTATTTCAAGTATTTCAAGTATTTATTGCAATCCATAATGTACACATACAGGTGGTAGGTAAAACAATTTGAAAGTAACAATTATGGACCCTGTCGGGCACAGCAATTATTTAAAACAAGTAAAAATTTAAAACAAGTTTAAAACAAGTAGGAGAGAGGAAGAGCGCTTTAATTGAATTTCCATAATACTAATATATATTATATTATTTATATTCTTTGTATTGTATTTATTTATTATTTTATGTAGTTGTTATTCATTCTATTTTAATTTAATTATTAACGAATATGACATGTTTATCAATATCTATAATGGTATAATTCTAATAATATATATTTGAATAGTAATGTTAAAGTAATTACTGAATTTATTATTTATTGAATTTAATAATGGTATATTGGCAGGTGGTTAGGCTTTACTCCAGTCAAATCAATCAGTCATTTTTAAATCAATTTAGTTGTGACGCTGCAATCTGGCCGGGTCAGCCGCGCGCCTCTCACACGACCGGTGGCAGGGGGAGGGGGGGGGTACACCCCACACCGCCCCGCACCATTGCCCAGAGCTAGTGCATCAGCCTCTGAGTCGCCAGGAGCCTAGGGTCCAGATAGAACCGACGGTTACAAGTAACTTTCTTTAGCAAACAGTAAAGCGTATAACAGTTTATAGCATGTGATTAAAATAAATGAACAAGTAAAAATTAAGAAGTTCACACAAGTCCTTTCTTGGGGTTGGAGCTATCCTCACAGTTTATGGAAAAGTACGAAAACATAGTATACTTATGTGTGGGAACGGAACAAACGTACTCACATTCTCGTTTATAATATTAGTATACTCGTACCTATTAGGAATTGTGTTTGGTACTTTAAATTAAAGAACGCTTTTGTAGGCCGTGTGTTAATTTAAACATAAATTCCTTTCCAGTCTGTCCTGTCAGCAAGTCCTGTCGGGATCACTGAGCCGCGCCTCTGCGACACGATTAACTACAACTTAGTGAAAGAAGATATTTTTCTGTCGCTTAACTTTGTCAACTTTGTTGCGGCCTAAAAACCTCTTCGAAAAACTTTATTTCGCAGTGAATAAAATATTTTACACGGTACGTAGTTTTTATTCGTAGTGTCTGCGGCGAGAGCGCGAGTGCGGGCGGAGCCGGGGCGCGCTCTACAGCGGCGTGACATGGCGGTGACGTCTATTTCTGTCAAGACGGTCAATATAATATGCCGTTATATAGTGTAAGCAGTGGTGTCCCATGCGCCCGCCTACCTTGAGCCCCGGGCCCCGGCCGCCACATACATAATAATATGTCGTGTGTATTTCATACACCAAAAGGTAGCGAGACGTTTGTAATCCGCTGCGAGTGGAGCCTCCGCGAGCACGGCGGACATAAAGGAGCGGCATATCGACTCCCGCCTTAATCTGCCATAAACAATCGCGACGAACATAACCTCGCAATACTACATTACAGGAAAACTCATCCGAGGGAATAATGGTTGAATTCTCTGATCGAGACCCTAGCGAAACCCAAAAGTAAATCTTAGTCGTCGACACATAGAGTCCAATTTATACTGCAGATGTGTTACGGCGGCTCGGGTGTCCGGAGCCTCATGTGACGCCACAAGCGCCCCTATCGCCTGCTCATAGGCGCGGTATCCGCGTGTGCGGCCGCAGTAAGATGTGACTGCCGTTTAATCTGGCTCTGTTATTTTTCCGGTAATACATCAAAGTGGCGACTTTCTACGGCAAATTGTATCAAAGTCGCTGATGTATGGAGGTGCGCGCGAGCACTGTCCCCCCCCCACAACCCGTCCCCTCCCTCGCCGCCCGCCGCGGCGCCACTCGTCACATTTGTATTATATATTATGTGCGCACCTCGCGAAGATATGGAGTGCGGTAAAGTCGCGATATTGTCTGACGCTGCTCTGGGAGCACAGAACTATAAGTAAACGAAACGTACTCAACACTAACATAATCATAACACGTTGGACAATAGCAACAGCTATGTAACGCACTTGCACAAGAAACAGCTTTTCTGACACAGTGAACCTCAACCGGCATTCATGATTATCACTCGTTTAATTTCTGAGAACGAAAAAGTTTCCTTGTATAAGTCCGACAGACGTTTCAAGTAACTTGATGAAAAACTCCTTCTCATAACATTATATGAATCCTGTTGTAATCTCTGGAGCGACACATTCGTCGCAACTTGTCGCACCTTTGATGTTGACGCGAACTTTCCATCTTCATTATCAACACATTTCGAGAAGTTATTTCAATATCAGCCATTTATGACATGTGAAAGTTGTCAGAACAAAGTGATACGTGTAACTTGCTAGCTAATTAGTATATTTTGTACAACTTCATTCAACTTTAGAGCCAGTTTCAATCGCTCGACTGATTTCATTGGGATTATTACATGTACGGTATTCTTTCAGGTAATTTTTTAGCCTTCGGTTGTTTTTTAAATAGCGGTAGCCACAATAAAACAATCGGTAGGTGCGAACACATAGCTAGCGCCTAGTTACACAACACTCATGAGTGATTTTCATAAACCAGTACGCTACACTATGAGACACGTCTTTATGAGACTAATGCATTTCTAGAAATCACTTTGTTGCTGCACGGATAGCAGCGGTGAGGTAAAAGTTACTTAAGTTATCTTCTACGAGTAAGTCTGGTTTTTGGTCTTCTACTCAGTTAACAACCACTGCGGGCTCCTTAACATGTTTCCTACTCAACGCCGGAGAGTCTTAGCTCTTCCTCCTGTTTCGATCGGCTCGTGCAGCGGCCGTTGTTAGTTAGGGACGCGCTAGTTTACAGTGCTCTGGGCACGCAGCTGTAGACCTCTAGGTACGTAAAGCGGAAGCAATTGAACGTAACGTCGAGACCCGACCGGTGCGGCACAAAGGTAAATGCCCTTTTTAAGGCGCTTAATGTCTACAAAAACCCACGTGCGTCAGACAAATGACCGACATGAAAAAATATATTACGAGTTACCGCCATTTACCGGAAAGACGGCGCGTTGAGACGCTTGCCCGGCGACCGCGCCGCATTCTCGCTGCTACATTGACCGTATTGCCTGCGCACCGGTAAAAGTATACAACGGAACCCGCACTGTATACTAAAAATAACCTGTTGTTCGATACACACTATACTGCAGTGGTACAAGGCGTAAAATAACTTCGATTTCAAATATATTTACTTAGGAAGACATAAAATGAATTTTATTGAAAAAGGCCCTATTTTTCTCCAAAGGGTAGAGATATAGAAAGGGCTCCAAGAAACCGTTGTAGTACATATTACGGAGCGCGAGCAGTACAGTCGCGGACGAATGCTTCTCAGTGGTAGTCATGCTATGTTCTCTAATAGGCTTGAAGGTTGGCTGGGATTCATTAATTGTCTTTTTACAAAATTAATAGCACAATATTTTCCGTATAATTTTGACACCTCACGACCAATTCGGCCTTGTATACGTAACGGTTTAATTGATTGGATAAGGATTGAACTAGCACAGTTATTTGTAGCAAACATTCTCACAAAGATCGCCTGTCTGTACTCGGCCCATGGTCACTGGAGTGCTGCGCTTGTTCACAGCTAGGAGGTGATTAGGTACTATTCACGATGTGAATTACTAAAAATAAAGTTTTGTGACTCGCAATGTGCAATAGAAACCAGCTTAAAGGCTAGACTAGAATTTTTACCTCAAGGAAGAGTGATCGCGACGTTACTATGAGCGATATGTCCAGCTCTGAGGTTCAAAATCTTATACTTCTTGTGAAAGGAATAATATTAAGTAGGTTATAATTAAAATAGCTGTTGAATGTTTACTTCCTTAGTACAGAAGTAACGTCGGCGCTCGGCACCGCAATTTCGCTTCGCTCCGCGCGCAGATTTCGGCAGAGTGTAACACAAATATTCGACTACACAACGCACACTACGCCGATTGCTGTACTCCAGGCTCGCCAGTTTTTATTATTATTCGCCAACCACTCATTTGATTTCCAAATTTTTATTTAGTTTATTAATGGCCAAAACATTCGACTAAAGTTAACGCCCAATATGAAACACGCCGTGTAGCACTGGCAAAAACAGTATCCTCGTGGTGGCACTAACTCACACGGTCGGTACAGATTCAGTTGCGTGCCAGTACTTCGATTTGTGCTCATCAATCAGCAGTCAATATGGGAGTAGTTCGATTTAAAGAAGCGCTTTTTCTCTTGTGTATGTGCGGCAAGGAACGCGCGGGACGTGTCATATTTGTCAACGTCTCGAGAATATTGGCTTCGCATTTGTTACGAAATTTGTCTGGAATACGATATTTTGCAAGTGTAACCTAGCGATGGGTTTAGTTGTCTGCCAGTAAATAGCTCGGCCTGATGCAGAGTCGTGAAACAACTATGTACTTACATAGTTAACATCGCATTGTGCTGCGTCATAAAAGCTGGAATCACATATGGTGGCAAAATGTCTGGCACGTTTCTACGGTTGACAGATCGTAACAAGTATAAGGTAAATACATAATTGTGTTAGATATGATTTAGTAAAGTTTTTACTCTATCGATATTTTTACTCGATTTCATAAAGAGATACATTAACAGACTAAAAGTTAGTATACCTACTACAAACGTGATTTTCTATTATGGATGATAGTACGGAACCCTTCGTGCGCAAGTCCGACTCGCACTTGGCCGGTTTTTTTTTTTTAGTAATAAACATACATAATTGTAATCGCGCCGCGTTTTAAATAGTTGATATGCCTTTAACGAGCGGTGCGGCTCGCGGCGGCGAGATCATTAGTTGCCGCGACCGATAGAGACGTTATCTCTATAGCTCAGCGTGTTTGTGGTTTGCACATTACTGATCAAATTATATAAATAACAGACACCATAATGAATATTATAGTTCGGTGATTTCCATACATAATGCGGTTATGGGTGAGTTCACTTTTATTATTATTACATTTAATTTGAAAAACAAAAATCGAATATATAGTACTATGCTACTATAGTCAATCATCGTTAAATATTTAATTATGCAAATAAATGCTGTCAGTTTAATGTAATTTTGAGAAACAACTTGTGACAATTATTGCCACACACCATACTAACACAAGAAAACAGATTATATTTAAAAAACTAAATAATTAAACAGTATTAAATAAAATAGCTATATTATAATAAAAAATATTACCAAATAAAATACGACATCACCCGTCGACATCACCCTGTGATTATGATTAAAAGTTGACCTGCTTTTTGTGCTAAAAATTAACCATCCCATTCAATTTGGCATTGCCGTCAACGTTTTGAGCACGTTTCTTACCATTGACAAATGAGATTTATTATAATTAATGATTTGAAAATAATGTGGTATTTTATTAGTTACACAATGAACTAGCGTGGTGACCAACGCTTAAACCTACTCAACATGAGAAATGGTCTGTGCCTAGCATTATTACTACATTAATACTTAAGTTAAGTAATAAACTTACACGTATATACATCTAACTGTTACTTAATTCCCTTTTTAGGTACTGGTCGCGGTATTCCTGGTAATAAACCAAGTGACGACGTATCCGGCTCCACTACTCTATGAAAATCATAGTGATCTAACAAAAGAAATCCTAAATGGTATCAATGGAGAAGGTGTGCAAAGTGCACAAAATGCTAACGACGGCCTTGACAATTCTGATGTCCCAGATGACGCTGTACGAGACGCTCTAGACCCAACCGACACATTTGACGGACAAAACCTACCAGAGAGTAAAAATAGCCCTCATAATTCTCATGATGCAAATGGCTCTTCAGGAGATGCTCTAAATTCGCTGCACATATTTGATGGACAAAATCCTCCAGAAGGTAACAAAGGCTTGGACAACTCTGATGATGCAAACAGCTCCTCTGGAGGCGCTCTGGATACGCTGCACACATTTGATGGACAAAACCGACCAGAGGACAACAATGGTTATAACCATCCTGATGACGCAAATGGATCGGCGGAAAAAGCTCAAAATCCACTGAACACAGGTAACGGACAAAACCCTTCAGAGGACAACAACGGCTTCAACAATCCTAATTACGCAAATGGACCAGCGGGAGACGCTCAAGATCCACTAAACACGGGTGACGGACAACACCCTTCAGAGGACAACAATGGCTTTAACAATCTTAATGACGCAAACGAGCCGGCGGGAGACGCTCAAGATCCACTAAACACAGGTGATGGTCAAAACCCTTCAGAGGACAACAATGGCTTTAACAATCCTGATGACGCAAACGGATCGGCGGAAAACGCTCAAGGTCCACTGAACACAGGTGACGGACAAAACCCTTCAGAGGACAACAATGGCTTTAACAATCCTAATGACGCAAACGAGCCGGCAGCAGGTGCTCAAGATCCACTGAACACAGGTGACGGACAAAACCCTTCAGAGGACAACAATGGCTTTAACAATCCTGATGACGCAAACGAATCGGCGGAAAAGGCTCAAGGTCCACTGAACACAGGTGACGGACAAAACCCTTCAGAGGACAACAATGGCTTTAACAATCCTAATGACGCAAATGAACCAGCGGGAGACGCTCAAGATCCACTAAACACAGGTGATGGTCAAAACCCTTCAGAGGACAACAATGGCTTTAACAATCCTGATGACGCAAACGGATCGGCGGAAAACGCTCAAGGTCCACTGAACACAGGTGACGGACAAAACCCTTTAGAGGACTACAATGGCTTGAACAATCCTGATGATGCAAACGAATCGGTGGAAAACGCTCAAGGTCCACTGAACACAGGTGACGGACAAAACCCCTCAGAGGACAACAATGGCTTTAATCATCCTGATGACGCAAACGAATCGGCGGAAAACGCTCAAGATCCACTGAATACAGGTGATGATCAAAACCCTTCAGAGGACAACAATGGCTTTAACAATCTAAATGACGCAAACGAGCTGGCAGCAAGTGTTCAAGATCCACTGAACACAGGTGACGGACAAAACCCTTCAGAGGACAACAATGGCTTTAACAATCCTAATGACGCAAATGAACCAGCGGGAGACGCTCAAGATCCACTAAACACAGGTGATGGTCAAAACCCTTCAGAGGACAACAATGGCTTTAACAATCCTGATGACGCAAACGAGCCGGCAGCAGGTGCTCAAGGTCCACTGAACACAGGTGACGGTCAAACCCCTTCAGAGGACAACAACGGCTTCAACAATCCTAATGACGCAAATTTACCAGCGGGAGACGCTCAAGATCCACTGAACACAGGTGACGGACAAAACCCTTCAGAGGACAACAATGGCTTTCACAATTCTAATGCCGCAAATGAGCCAGCAGGAGGTGCTCAAGATCCACTGAACACAGGTGACGGACAAAACCCTTCAGAGGACAACAATGGCTTCAACAATTCTGATGACGCAAACGAATCGGCGGAAAACGCTCAAGGTCCACTGAACACAGGTGACGGACAAAACCCTTCAGAGGACAACAATGGCTTTAACAATCCTTATGACGCAAATGAATCGGCGGAAAACGCTCAAGATCCACTGAACACAGTTGACGGACAAAACCCTTCAGAGGACAACAATGGCTTCAACAATCCTAATGACGCAAACGAACCAGCGGGAGACGCTCAAGATCCACTGAACACAGGTGATGGTCAATCCCCTTCAGAGGACAACAATGGCTTTGACAATTCTAATGACGCAAACGAACCCGCGGGAGACGCTGAAGATCCACTAAACACAGGTGATGGTCAAACCCCTTCAGATGACAACAACGGCTTCAACAATCCTAATGACGCAAATGAACCAGCAGGAGACGGTCAACACCCACTAGACACAGGTGATGGTCAAAACTCTTCAGAAGACAACAATGGCTTTAACTATCCTAATGATGCAAATGAATCAGACGGAGACTCTTCGGAAAATCCTATGAACGAAGATGACTTATCTAACACATCAAACAATAAACACGGTGTTGACGATGACGGTGAAGATAACGAACCTCTGTACGAAGATGACTTGACTGATGTATCAGATGACGACAATGACCATGATAATGATGACGACGACAGTGTCGCTGATGATGAAGATGAAGACCCAATTGACGATAAAGATTTACCTAACACATCAGATGACGACGATGATCTTGATAATGACGTCGATGACAATGAATCTGCCGGTGAAGATGATGACCCACTAGACGAAGATGATTTGCGTAATGGATCAGATGACGATATTGAGCAATTGTTCTGACAGTGATGGTTCTGACCCAAAAGGCTTCCGTAATGGATTAGATGACGACAACGATTTTGACGATGATAACGAGTGCAACAATTTTGAAGGCAAATATGAAGACCCATAAAGACTTGCCTGGATTAGATGATAATAACGGCCTTGACAATGATGAAAACAGTCTGACGCCAATGTCAGTAATTTGCAGAAGATATATTAATATCTAGATAGATATATCATATTAATTTGTAGTAAATTTTCCAAAACGTCGTTGAAATTTTGATTTTTTAACAAAGTGTAATGAAAATGACCGGATCTCTTCCCTTGAAGTTATCCTGTGAATTAAAACAAGTTTAGTTATGTATTTTATCTTTTTAAATACTCATCGTATTTTTCATGTAATATAACATTTATTTAATGAACCACAAGAACCTTTTTAGGGTTCCGTACCCAAAGGGTAAAATGGAAACCTATTACTAAGCCTCCGCTGTGTCTGTCTGCAGGCTGAATCTCATAAACCTTAATAGCCAGAAAGCTGAAACTGTCTATCAAAAGTAGTTGTGAAGGATGTTAATAACATCCCGTGGGAGTCGGACACCATTGCGACGAGTCTGTGTCGGCCCGCGCCGCGCTCACTGGCAGCAGTGTGGCGGCCGGCGGCGCGGGTGCAGCAGCGGCGGCGGTCGGAGCGCTGTCCACGGCCGCGGTGGAGTTTTTGCAGTTTACGTATTCAATTTAGCGTCGTCCGGCTTCGTTAGTTAGTCTGTTTGGCCCGACGTAACTCGGTAAATGTCATTTTGTTTAGCTCCCAGAGGATTTAATAATAAAACTTTTTGACTGGATAAAAGAAACTCCTCGGGCATATTTACTGAATAAATGTGGGATATTTAACAGTAAACGTCAATGAACTTGCCTTAACATTTTAGAACTTAAAAAAGGACTTCGCTAAACTTTTTGTTATACATTACATAGATATAATGTTGTTTTCAGTCATTGCCTAAAACTGGTCGTCATAATTAGCTTTGCAGACAGTAATGAGCCGATACTTAAATATTCTAATATTTATATGTCGTACACCTACATGGACACCGGATAAGTGTGAAGAGGAAATCACAGCACATGAGTAATCAGCTACAGATCATAGCACTTCATGAAACCACTGCTCGGTTCCATTGGATACTCTTTTTATCGCGCTAAGACCGATCCGCGTCAGCACAGCGATGCGACAAAAGATATGCAAATAGGGGCGCCGGGCGCCTGATTGAGCTCAAATACGAACACCGTATGTACCCGTGTACCGCCCCCCCCCCCCCCCACGACCCCGCCGCCGCCGCCGCTCTCACCTCTCCGCTCACAGCGCACCCCCGCGGGCTCTAGCCACGAGCCCGCATTTCCTCATACTTATTTGGGATTCGTTGGGATTTCTCAAAAAACTTTCCTCGCGTGTTACTACCAAGCGCCACGTACCGCTGTATGCGCAGGTACTGCCAGTTATGAACACAAAGTCTTCCATTATACTCGTAGTAAGCGACCTTAAGCAATACGCTCGTTACTAAAATTATAAAAACCTCATCTGTTCATGTAGCTTCAGAACTGCAGACTGACTCGTTCGTTACATTTGATTACCGCTGAAAAACTTTGTGACACTTAAAATTGTAATCTGAATAACGGAACGCCGGACGCAAACGCCGCATGCCATGCAAGTATAGATGACATTATTCGTCGTGCTCTTAAATTGGCACTGCTGGTGTAATTGCTGTTTTAGGCTTCCGTGGAACGCAGCGATGGCAGGACACCTGACGGAATGTCTCTGCTTCGTTGGAAATTGGGTCTGCTTTTAGTGTGGGATGCAACGGGCGTCGACACCCTTGTGTTCTAAGTTCGTGAATCAAATAATTGCATCATAGGTAAAAGACCAAAAGGCTTCCCGATAATTATACAGGGTGTAAGAAAACTACTATAACGATCCTGAACAGGCGTATACTACTATCAATCTTAATACCAGAAAACGTATTTTTGGAGGTCAATATCAAAAACTGTTAAAGTTAAATTTTTGTTCCATCCATCTAACGCAAAATTCTCCCCAAAACTCGGCAAATACTGACAAAACTCCACACCACCGCGGCATCTATGTGATCTATTGTACTATTGCTTCAAATGAGCCGACCAGTCCAAAATAAAATAAAATGTCAAAAATAATGTTATTTATTTTATGTCAAAGGAACCGCCAGCCCTTTCGGCGCGTGCACAACTACCGCGAATTCCTTTGATGATGCCGCCGACCGGCCGAGCGACACTGACGCCACTCAGTCTCGTGTAGAAAGCGCTTCCGATAAGACGTACGTGATTGCTTGATGTTTTCCAACTAAACATCGTTATTTCTTTACCACCGATGACTATTGATCATTCCTATCCCGACATCAGTCTCGTGTATAAATTTGTCTCGATAAGATTTCCGAATAGTTGACGCGCGATGTTGTTTGCGAGTGGTGTAACAATGCCGTCGGTACAAGTATTACTAGCATCATCTTCACATAACGAGCCAAACTGTGAGTGTTAAGGCGAGTCTTAAAGCCAGTACAGGTGTGAAAGTATCAGTGTTACATTAAGAAATGTGACTAAACGGTTCAGAGGAGTGTTGAAGTCAAGCACGATAAACAAAATTTACAATTAAAAGTGGTAGCTTTATTACGCACGTAAATTGCCGGAATACCAGGTTGCTGGCCACCTACATACACCTGTAAGTACCATTAACATTGTTATCATCGCACACACACAAATAAAATCAAAATAATTATTGCGACTTTAACGTCTCGCTAAACATACCTAGACTAGTCAAGTGAATTTCATACCTACGTTCCTTTCCCGTAGTTATTATTTTTGGTTAGAATTGTATTGCAAGGACCAGGTAAACAGAGGTCAAGTAGTAGTAGTAGAGAGTTTGTATGTCGAAGCCGTTGACGAGATCTCGTAAGTAGTCATTGTTAAGAATTCTCGATCGTCAGCTGACGGAGCAACACGATCGACAAGTCTTGATCTTTGATATTTCGGAAATCAAGGCACGCTACTGGACTACGAAAACAACTTATTAATCATCGTATCGTTTGTCGTACTACTACCTAGTGTAGTATTGATATTATTTTGTGGTAGATAAATACAAAATTACTGTTCAATTAATAATGTCAGCTCACGGCTCACAACGAAGATACCGCCGTAAACTTGTAGAAAATAGAAAATAAATTCAATAAATAACATACAATTTTGGGATAATTTACGTAAAGTGTTTAACCTTGTGTTGTTACCAGTAAAGTTGAAATTGATTTGCAACGGTATTTTTGGCGATATGATCAAAGTATCAAACACCTGCGGTTGCGGTAGCGGCCATTCTTGAGTTCAGGTCATGACCCGAACTTTATCATAATTATGTTCAGTGTGGCCACTAATAACGGTGGGGAAATTTAGCATTATGAATTAATTTGAACGGGGAAAAATCATAATCGCGTATCGAAGTAAAAGTCGCAGCAATGTGTTTATAATACGAGACTACATATGCCCCTTCACGATCGTTATAGTCGTTTCATTACACCCTGTATAGCAGTGCAACAACAAAAGGATCCAGCAGACGCCTGGCACGGTGTGCTCTGCAGTAACGAATAGGTCGGTGTGCGTCGTTGATTAAAAAACTTCATCAACGCATCTCTTTTTAGAATTCTTCGACGGTCGTCCCGCCCGGCTTAACTTTACCAATAAAAAGTTTCAAAAGTAAATACATTAATCCTTAATATCCTTACTTCCTACTTTACTACAATATCATAATTATGAATATTAATGTGTTTAAATATTAATATGAATATAAATATGTTTAAATAATTAAATATTTTACGACTTACACACAACGTCATCTAGTCTCAAACTAAGCAAAGCTTGTATTATCAGTACTAGATAACCACGGAGCAAATACATAACTGATAATTTAAATATACATATATGTTAATTCTTCAGGAAAATATCCTTTCCTTGCTATGATTTAGAATCAAAACTTTTTAACCTTTTTAATCCTATGGACCGAATAGTCAGAAATAAATGCTTTGAATTTGAATTTAACAAATAAATGTAATCTTTGATTTAAAGAAATTTGATCCTTACCCCAGAACAATAAAGCTTAGCTTAAATGCACGAGCGATCTGTAGTTACCATATCGTCATACATGCATAAACAGAAATCAGTGCTAATGTACTGCAAAAAGCAATACACGAGAATAATATTAAGAAAACCTTAACACAAAGAGACACAGCTTATTTCATTGTGCTTCCAATTTGCTTATCGGCATTTTACACTGTTATGCCCACCGACACAAAATTATTGAAGATGCCAGTATTGTTCGTTTTGCACTAAACCAAAACGAGCAATACTTTTAGTTATGAGAAAGAGTGAGAGGATATTACCCGGCTCACAGCAACAATAGCAGCACGCGCCGCCGCGGCCTGTGTGACGCGACAACAGCGCCGCCACCGATGTAGTCACCAGCACGGATCTTGAGCGCTCGGTGAAAGAGCGCACAACTATCCCCAGTTGTGCGCATCGTACACTTATGCCAAAAAAAAAATGCTCACTATTTTTCTAAATTAATTAGTCCTTTTCCTCCATTATCCTTATTCGCGATATAATTCGATATTTTTTTGTGATGGTTCATACATTGCACAGACCAATTGAGGTATCGCTAAAAGAGTTAAAGGACACATCGCAGCTGTAAAAAATCCACCAAATAAACTAGTCAGCTATCGCAAAGCATTACCGCTCATCTACATCGTGGTATCCTGTCATCAGCAAATCGACACTGTCGTAGAACAAAGACGGATCTGCAAAATATCAACTTTACAGGAGAGCAGTTTAAAGTTTAAGTTTCACATTTTTCTGTATAACTTTTTACACATCAAATAAAATTGAAATTTAATACGTAATAGCTTTTTGTTGTAAAATTGTCATAATAAATACATTTAGAACATTCAATTTGATTAATTTATTAAAAAAAAGGCTTCGTATGTATAGATGCGACATTGTACTGCGTCCCTTGTTTGGTTTGGTGTGACTTTGCGACGTTGTACTACGGAGACTAGTACAACGAATGTATACATGCCACATTGTTTTACGGAATTTAACATTAATTTAATGTCGTATCCCTATTATAAAGGGGTAAAATATTAAAATTTAAAAATAAAACATTTATTTTTTACGTTTAAACAAGGTCAAAATGACACCAGGAAAGAAAATTATACTAAAAGTCATAAGTTAGACAAAATACAATAAAAGTTTTTAACATGGCTTAATTATTATAATCATAATCTTAATTCAAGACAATTATAAATGATAAGGTACACAATAATAAAACCATATTATTAAAGGAATAATAAAATCTATTTGTTTTTAATAAAGTATAGATCATCCAGGCAAATACTTATAACTTGATCGAACTTGTACAATTTACTTCAAAATAAAACTGAAATAAAATTATCAATCTTCTGGTAATTTTACTGAAGCAATTAATATTATTAATTATTAAAAACAAATTGCAGAAAGTATGTACTCGTAATTACCAAAAGTAAGGAATATCACAGATTTCAAATCACTTTTTAAATTAATACGCCTAATCAGACTTAATTAAAATTATTTAAATGATACAAAAAAAAAACAATCACAAATTAAGTCTGTGTCTTTAAAACTTACTTTCTTGTACAGTATAGTGTGTGTCTGTACTGTACAAACAGCTCGCCACAAGCTACCCTGCGGATGTATGCTCCTTCATAGACCTTCAGAAACATTTTTTATTTATACCTCAAGGTTTGAAATAGCATGTTAATATCCTCTATCCTCAGGTCTTGCGTTATCCCCATGATGAGGTAACGACTCGCCCCAAGGGGTATATGTTTATTATTCTTCTTAGAGTTACGA